>CM073775.1:46728331-47092381 GCA_037158775.1 Hetaerina titia
GAGATACATTAAATATTCCAAGAGTTGAAAATCTAATCAGTTAATATATTAATTAATATTTGAGTAACGTGACAATAGTTCAAATATGTGCCATATAATCAGGGAATATTTTATTTCTTTTAAGCAGGATAAATAAATTATAAATTACCTCAGAGATTTTAGCTTGTTAGTTTGACGAAACGAAAAATAATTGAAGGGAATAATTTGATCGAGACATAATTTTAAATTTGAAACCTTTTAATAATAAAAAAGTCTTGTTTTATACCTTAAATATTTTCATAATATCTCTTTTTTCTCTTCAAACTTGACGTTTAATGTTCCTATAACCCTAAGGTCAATAAATAAATTTTTATTTTACAAATTTTACTCACAGGATATTTTACAGGTAAAATTATAATATTATTCCTGAATTTCTAAAAATCATTATATATATTGGAAAGTATGCAAATATATCGTTTGCTTGCCCACAATTTTGGTAATTATATATTTCGCTGAATTATTTCCATTCCTGATAAATCATTTAAACTTAATATAATTACATTAGCAAATGGAATTGACATTTTTTAATTAATTATAGTTTTTCCAGTTTCAAAACTATTAGATGAATTTAAAAATCGAAGAGTGTATTTATTTGTCATGAACTGAGACGAACTGTTAATTATTTGGTAAAAAATGCTTATGCCAAACACGCTCTTATAAATAAATTCATTTTCTTTAAATGCAGTATCGTACATCAACCTTGGAGTCTTCCATGAAGGTCTTGGGAAACAATGGTGGTGCATTATTTAAATTCTTCCCGAATCCAGCAACTGATAGATGGAATGAGGGAAAGGTGCACATTGGAATCGAAAGTGTTCATTTAAAATCGTATGAAAATAAGATCGAATTAAGTTCTCATGAGAGTAGATAACTACAGTTAAGAGTTTTGTAGCACACCTTGGGGCATGTTTAAGCATTTTCAGTTTCCTTAACTGAATTAGGAGACATTTCCAGTCACTTCGTCTCTATCAGCGACATGAGGTGAATTGATTTAGGCTCCTTCCATGCTAAAATTTCTCCTTTATCGGAAAAGTAAATCGTATAAAAAAATCAACTTACACACCAAGGGTGCGAGGCGCGCGAGAGAGTCCATCCGCCGAGATCAAGAACGGGCTAGGGCGAGGAGGGAGAAAGGATTTAAAGCTTTTTGCAGTAAATTGTTGGTGGATGTGGCGGAAAGGTACGATACGGCCAAAGGGATTAAGGTCAGTCCTGTTCCTCCTCGCCTCCAAACTCGATCCTTCGCACCCCTTCCCGTCACCCCCAACGCATACGCGCCCCTTCTACCACCCCTCGCCTCGCCATACCACCCACCCCAGGGAGTCGTCGAACCACCCCATCCCCTCTCCACCCAACTCCGACTCCCCCAACAAACTATCTCGGCAGACCATCATCCTCCACGGCGTCTCCCGGAAGAGCGGAGGAGATCGGACCTCCAACCCCTCTCCCCGTCCCTCGACAAGAAAAGGAAAAAAAAAGTCGACAGACCCGTCCTACTCACCCACACCACCACCTTCGATACTTCGGAATGCCTTTCCAAAAAGTAAAATCGATGGAGTGAGTCATAGGTTGGGAGAGGGAGCCAAAAAGTTTCACTTTTGGAGAGGTGTAAGGAATGGGAGAGGGGGTTGGAGGGTGAAAGGGGACGGTTGGGGCAAAGGGGGGGAAATGGGGGGGATGAGAATTTGGCTGGGGAAAGAGAGATAAAGGGTAAGGGGATGGGGGAGAACGAGAAGGGTGGAGAAC
The DNA here is from genome assembly GCA_037158775.1 of Hetaerina titia. NCBI lineage: Eukaryota > Metazoa > Arthropoda > Insecta > Odonata > Calopterygidae > Hetaerina > Hetaerina titia. The sequence continues at coordinate 46,730,117 of CM073775.1, forward strand.
GGAAAGGGGGACTTTTTTCGGGTAAAAGGGGGTGGCAGAAAAGAGAGAAGGTAGAAAGATATGGCGAGGACGTGAGTGTGGTGGTCTTCCATGTCAAATAAATATAAAAGAACGGTCTTTTTATGCCAAGGAAATTTTATATTTTCACCCAAACCCAGCCGAATGCTACACAGATACATGGAGATATAATTCCGGTCGAGGCAGGGGATCGTGGAGGTGAGCGAGGAGTGGAATAATCTAAACAATTACTTAGTCTTGTTTTTAAAGATAACCATCGACATTGACGAACTTGGAGCGAAAGGAAAACTAAACATGCGTGACATGCAACATTTTTAAATAACGCCAATGGAGAATTTCCTATTCCTCATACCAAGGTTTTTTTCTACAGTAATCTCCGAGGTTTTCATTCAATTTACTCCTCTAAATGACTTAGTTGTTGCCCAAATACGCAGTAACTTCTCTTTTGACCAAAATATATAACGTCCTGGATAAGAATATTAGGTTATTTAAGAGACCCCATCAAGATCGACCACCCCAGAGATAATGGAATCAGAGGTCCTCGCAGGGTTCCTGGAAATTGGAATTTGGTTTATAAGGAATAATTAAATACAGTTAAGAAACGAAACTCGAAGTCAAACTGTAGTGTATTAGACTCATGACACGTGCAGGTGAATTCCTAACACCACGCATAACTTAAAAGTTCAACGTTATGGTCATTTTGCTATCTCACCATAATATTAGTTCACTTAGGTAGGCAAAATAATAACCGGAATTGAGTGGAATTATTTTAATTGTGGTATTAGTTACAAATTACATTGTAAATATTGTGCTTTTTCCCAGTATAAATATACCATAATGTCCTTTTTTAAGATCACATGAACTCTAATCACACTTTACCATATTTAACTTAGTTTTAAATTTTAATGGAAAACATTTTACCGGTAAATGGAACAAGAATCCGATGTTATTTTGAGGGATAGATATATTCATTAAAAATGTGGTAAAATTTTCATTTTGAAGAAAAGAATTCCAATAAATATTTTTTAAATTTGGAATAATTGTTTAAGTATTGAATGAAATGTATTGTATGATTTCGCCACAGCCATTCACCGCAAAAGACTTTCTGACTTGAATTACTAATTAATAAAACCTGGGAATTGAGTTTAGTTTTTTGGGCTCCCTTTTATTTCATCGGGGATGTTTAGAAGTCCATCGCGGAAATCTTGCGGTCGAACAAGAATATTAACGCAACCATGAAGCGTAAAGTCGGTGAAGTGGTCAACGCGAAATCGATGGAAATAAAACGAAGAGAGATCGCATTTCTTTCCTTACTACGACTCCCAGAGCACATATCCTCCGAACTGTCGGAATCCCCGCTCCCACAAGCAACTTCGCCCGACGAAAATTTTCGTCCCACGAGAGATGGCAGGATCTCGATCATTCGCCAGTCGGCCGCACTTTGATGGCACACCGAGGCGGACATCAAAACGGAATTTCATGCTCTTTACTTCCCTTTTGAGGGTGGGATGATCCAAGCGTCCTCTCATCTCGAAGCAGTAAAAGTAAATTTTTTACGACTTATTCCTTACTTCTAGTGTAGCACACCTTGGCAGGCTACAGTTCCTGCTGGGAAACTCGAGACAAACAATTCAGTACACTGTGCACATCTTGAATATACGTTGTGAAACGATCTTTCTTACGTACTGTAGCTGTACCTTAGTGAGAGGTTTTGTCCTGTGAAAACGGAAAAAATAATTTTATATTAGGTTGTAAATGTTTTGCATATTATTTTATTACAGTTAGGATAGTGGAATTATTAAATTAATAAATCTCCATATCAGAATATTATAGAACAAGATGGCAGAATTTCACGGTTTTGGGAAGCATTAGGTCTTCAGCCATTTGTGATTTTTTGCATATTTATGCATGATTTAAATTCTCGGGAAGTTCAAATTACCTTACGATATATTTTCAGCTGTTTTTTTGACGATCCGCGCATAGAAAAAATAATCTCTAATTTTGGTTTACTTGATATTCAATTTCTACAGGTATTATCTTTACTCAGTGATGTCACCTACCATGGTATTGCGTGACTATAAATATCCTGCGAGCCACTCTTAAAGGTATACATTTTAACCTTGCAATTTAATTCATACGCTGGCAGTAGTTTTCCTACCCCACTACTTTTATCGTACTTACAAAGAAGTTTGTTTCGTGGCTCTATATTTGCGCTATCTTTTATGCGTGTATTTATTTACCAGTGAGCTTTGAAAATCTACGCTGTAGTCTGTTGTTTTTGCCCTGAATGAAATGCTATCATTGTTTGCTCGCACAAAAAGATTTGTCAAAATTTCAGTTAGGCATGGAACAATATTTTCACTTCTGAGGTTTTAAGTAATTTCTTCGCTCTTCCATGCTTCCATTCATCACTATGGTGAGAGAAAACAATTTGCAGAGGCCGGAGGACTCATTTAATTTCTGATGTGAAGTCTTACCATGCTTATCTTACGTTCTCAAAATATTGAAATAAATTCTAGCTACTATTTAAAGTGTATCCTATTCTGTTTTATTATCGTATTCTATATTTACGAATAGATTTGTAATGAGCAAACACATTATCATGCGAAGCTAATGTGTGATCAATAACGACTGTGGTTTGGACGCTTACTCAATATTATAATAATTATTAAAGTTTATTGTGCACCAACTTATTTTCACTATTGTATTTAATATTTTAATAATATATTTATACTTAAAAGCATAATTGTTTTTGCAAAATGCAGTTTTTAAAAATTAGGCTGAAAAGGCATATTTAGCTTTCGGTAAACATGGAATGGATGAATGAAAAACTATGTTAATTAAATACAAATTAAATGATTTGGTTGTACTAATACAGTGTATTGTCTACCGTTAATGATCATGGTTTACATAACTTACTTTAATCACATTGTCCAAAAGTGCACATATATACAATCAATTGCATGCAAATAAAATGCATTCTTGCTCTGTAATTCAATATTTTCCTCGATGCTCCTGTATACGCTTATATTCTTCTCATTCCATCTCTCCTGGTTCATCGAGATCTTCACTAGAAAAAAATATAGAAAAGAGAAATTAATTAATTTCATGCTCCATTGGAAGGAGAAAAGTTGTATATAGTACACTGATTTAAAAATGAAATTGATAAATTACGTTTCGTCAGAGGAAAATTGGCCACTGTGTATAACAATGTCATTTTTTTCAAGTAGGATCGTTGAATAGGATTTAACTTCAAAATTGTTTAAACTTCATAAAGTATATGCATCTATAATATATTCCGTACGACACCACAATGGAGCGTGTGATGGGGTACAGGTGTACCAGCCGTGCTGGCATTTAAAATTATCAGCATATATAGAAAGCACACGAGAATTAGCCATGAAGGAGCCAAGGTGACTGACAAAGAAATTAACTTGCTCCGGTTTGCATGTGGCACCCCAGTAATAGTAGAAACGCGAGAGAACCTACAAGCAACTCTGAAGGATATGGACTAAGCATTGTGGGAATATAATATTAGCATCAACAAGAAGAACACATAAATTCCTTATTTGCCGAAGTGAGAGGTAGAAATCAGGTATTACAAGCAAGGAGTGACAGTAGAATAAGTGGCATCCTTCTTTCTCTGGACAACAGTATGGATTGTGATGGAAGAAGTTCGACCGACATCAAACGAGGAATAGTTTGAGCTAAGAATATATTCATGAAGAATTGGCAACCATTATAACTTAAGAGCTTACGAATCTGAAAACAAGGAAGGGCTTAGATTAATTTATACACGCAGAAAAAATGAGCAGGCAAAACAATTGAAGATACATAAATTTAGTTATACTCACTTATGACTTCATATTTCGATGTTCCCAGCTACACAATTCAGAGTATTAGGAGTAGCGTAGTAATTAAAAAAATATATAGAGCGAGAAAAGGAGTAACTTAATAGTAATTTCAGGTAAATATAATATATATACATAACATTATTTGCTATTTACCGGTTAAGGTAGAATGAACACAATTTATACAACTATGCACACTACAGTAAACAGAAGTCGGGCACTACACTAAGTCCCTCGTCGATTCTCCATACTTCTTGAACCTCAATTCCTTTAATACCGTTTCTATCTCGCCATTGAGTAAAGTTAAACCTAAGATATACTCATTTGTGTTATTGTCTTTCAATGTCTAACTTACTGGCGTAATGCCTTTACCATACATTTCCTCTATATATTCCTTCCATCTGACTTTGATCTTTCCTGGTTCAACTACTATTTTTCCGGATTTATCTTTGATTTTTTGCAACAATTTTCCCTTTTTACTTCCTCGGAGTACTGTAAACTTTCTGTTTATCGCACCAATTTCACCCTTCCTTAACATTCTCTCCATATCCTTGCACTTCGTGTTCCACTTCGCCTCAGATTATTATTGAACTGTTTATGATTCCTTCTACCTAACTAATTTTTTTATAAGATCCATTTTCTCCTCTCGTATATATTTAAATCACCTAGTTCGTTATTCATAGTTTCTTCGTCTTTTTCCTATTTCGATAGTTTCTATGACGTTATCGATGTATCTTTTTTGATTAGTTTCTATTTCTTCTTCTATAACACCCTGGTTTTCTTCCATACTCGTGATTTTTTCCAAATCCTACTGATACCTCTTCCTTTTTGATGTATTTGAAAATTTGGCGAAGCACAAGATCTGCGCTAAACTCGCCCCGAAAGTCTTGACGAACGACAAAGAGCAGTGTCGAGTGTCAGCTTGCGAAGACCTTCTGCAAAGCGTTACAGAAGACCTCTACATTTTGGACAGCCCCGAATTGGCACCAGCAGACTATTTCCTATTTCAATAATTGAAATCTTCCCCCAAAGGACACCACCATAGGACCCTGAGTGTCGTCAAAGTACTTTGGACGCTTACTCTTAAGGACCTTTCAGAATCCTCCGACCGGAGAACCTTCGAGTCGTGGAAAAAATCGTGTCTACCCTCAAGGGTTAAACTTTGAAGAATTTTGAGAAATTTTACCAATATTTTTTTATCAAACTATTTACACAAACGTCATATTTCAGTGTGAATATATCGAAATAATATATATATATATATATATATATATATATATAAACACACAAACACTAACACAAAAAACACCACACACATAGAAACATAAAAGAAGAAGGACACTTACATTGGATATTTACGTTTCGACGGCACGGCCGTCGTCATCAGAATGTGTATATATATATATATATATATATATATATATATATATATATATATATATATATATATATATATATATATATATATATATATATATATATATATTTGTATGAGATTATGGCATCGGCCTGTGAAGTGGAAGTCAACGGGAAGCCACCATATTATTCTCCATAGAATATGCAGCCTTGGATTCAAATATGACAAGATGGATTTCCTCCCGGTAAACTATTCCGGAGGTAAACTAGTCCCCCAATCGGATCACCGGGAGGGAACTAATGGGACGGTGTCATCGAAACACTAAAAGCGGAATAGCGATATGAAATTTTAGGTCATTAGGGGTGTGAGGGAAATTAGAAAATGCAACGATGGAGATGGATACGCTGGGTATATACATCTTAGGATCGAGCGAAATTAAGTAGGCGTGGGATTAAAACTACTTGAGCGACAACTACAGGGTGATATTCCAGGGAGAAGGAAAAAGGAAAATTAAAGGAGTAGGCGTAATATTCACGAAGAAATGGGCGAGAAAATAATATCATTCTGGCAATATAATGGAAGGATATTGATGATAAAGTTAGAGATAGAACCTACTATACAGTGATAATACAGGTGTATAAACCGACGTCCAGCCATTCAGATGAGGAAATAGAGGAAGTATACCAAAAAATGTAAGAGGTTCTAGAAACAGTAAAAGGGAAGGAAAAACTCGTTGCAATGGGAGATTTGAATGCTGTGGTCGGCGAGGTTCGAGAAGGAAGTAGCATGGGATACTTTGGATTGGGAAAACGAAATTCCGTGGGAGAGAGACTGATACAATTCTGCAGCGTGAAAAACATGGTAGTGGTACACTCTATCTTTGATCAACATCCAAGAAGAAGATATACATGGAAGATGCCTGCCGACCAAGCGCAATATCAAATTGGCTACATCCTTGTCAGGGAGAGATGCAAGAACCAAGTTAAGAAGTGTAAGAGCTACCCCGGATAAATGGATAAAAATAGCGATCACAACCTGGTGATCATGGACAGCAGACTGCGATACAAATAGATGAAGAAAAAGACACAACCCAGATGGAACACAAAGATACTGGAAGGAAAGGGCGCAAGAGAAAATTTCACCAAGGCCGTCGAAAGGGAAAGAGAAGGATACAATGAAAATACCAACACTGCCGGTCGATGGAAAGAAGTGAAGCATATAATTACCAAAGTTGCAGATGATCTTTTTGTGAGTAAGGCAGAAATAATTAAGAAGCCAGGGATTACAGCTCAAATAAGAAATCTTGTAGATGAATGAATAGATAGAAGAGAAGATTTCGCCTTGCTACTTACCCAAATCTAGCTTGCACCTTATTGGATCTAGCAAATCTTAAATTATTTGTTAGATTATAGCATATGTAACTCCATGCGTATAAAATGAAAGGAGGTAGATATGTATTTGCATACGTGTAAAATGGAAGGATTTTTATGTGAATGTATGCATCACTGTGGATTTGGGTTTGCATGAATGTGTTGGTTTTTTTTCTTTTTTTGGGTGGTGACTTAACACCCTTCACCACACGCCCTTGCGGCGGCTTGCAAGGTATTATGTAGATGTAGAAGAAAGAATAGAATACAAGAATCCAAGAAATCGGAGTGAAGAAGACGTCTATAATCAGTTGCGGAACCAGGTCATACGAGAGTGCATGATGACAAAGGGAGAATGGTTAGAAAGCGGCTACAGGGAAATTAATGGCAACATGAATAAGGGAAATAGCATAATGGTTTATGAGGCAATTTGGGGATAAAAAAAACAAAATCACAAAACATCCGAGCTGCTAATGAAAAATACTAATAGATGATGACGACATTGGGAATAAATGGACAGAATATATTGAAGTACTCTATCAAAATCCTAAATCACTAGAAGATGGCTTAATTAAAGATGAAATCATGATAAGTAAAGACGATCGGGGTCCGCAGATATTAACAAGCAAATTCGAGAGAGCTGTGGCAGATCTGAATAACAGCAAGGCACCAGGAGTTGACAAAATAAACGGAGAAATAATCAAGTCACTCGAGGTCAAAGGGAAGGATGCCCTCTATGGAATAATCAAAGATAGCAACGACAGAGGAAGGATACCAGAAGGCTTTGAGTAAGGTTTAATGATTGCAATACCAAAGAAACCTAAAACAGATAAATGCGAAGAACACAGAACATAGAGCCTTGTGACTCAAGCATTAAAAATCCTTTCTCGGATAATTATCTGAAGAATAGAAGGGAACCTTTCAGAAAACCAATTTGAATTCAGGAAAAACCGAGGAGCAAGAGAGGCCATTCTCAGCTTGAGAGTTCTGGCCGAAAAAAGAGACACGTAAATAAGTCATAAACTCGCATTCGAGGACTTACAAAAGGTCTTGGACATCGTCAAATGGAACGAGATGTTCAAAATACTAAAAGCGCTTGGATTGGACTACAACGACAGAAGAATTATTCATAACCTCAACATGAAACAGGTTTCAACCATGTAAGCGAAAAATGGAAGAAAAATAGAAGCCAAAATAAACAAAGGAGAAAGACAAGCATGCCACCTCTCACCAGCAATACCTGGAAGAGGCAATAAATGTAGCACAAGAATTGGGCATTAAAGGAGTCAAGATCAATGGCGAAGAAATTAACATCCTCCGGTTTGCAGATGGCATCGCAGTAGTGTCGGAAACGCGAAAGGACCTGCAAGAAACTCTATGCTAATTGCTATGTACCAAGTGGTGGGGAATAAAATATGAATATCAACGAAGAAGAAAACTAAAGTCCTAATATGCGGAAGGGAGAGCTGAATAAAGATATCACAATTCGAGGGGTGAAACAGAAGTAAGTAGAATCCTTCATCTACCTGGGCAGCAGTATAACATATAATGGAAGACGTTCGACCGAAATCAAGCAAAGAATAGCCCAAGCTAAGAACGCATTCGTGAAGAAGAGCCAATTACTATGTTCAAAGAACCTAAGGCTGGAAACAGAAAAGCAATTCGTCTTGATTTTCTTGTGGAGTATGGCGCTCTATGGTTTCCAGACTTGGAACATTGGAAAAGTGGACCAGTGAACAATAGAAGCCTTTTTAACATAGTGCTGGAAGAGAATGCTGAAGATTAAAAGGGTAGATTCCACGAGGAAGACCAAGAGATATGTACTCGTACATTGAATAAATTAAGAAAAGCGTTAAACAGAGAATATATCAGGGATTGAGGGAATTTACAGAATAGAGTGGAGGGGTGTAGTAAAACAATCCCATCAATGCCCTGAGGACGATGGTGGAGTTAGCCATTGAAACGTCGGCCGCTGACACCCTGACTCGGTGGAAAACCCGCGAAGACTTCACCAGAACCAATCCTGGGATTGAAATGCTGATGATATATAGTTCTTTTCTAATTGTATGTGTTGACTGTATGTACATCTACATCTGCATCTACTCAATACCCCGAAAGCCGCCGCAAGAGCGTGCGGCGGGTGGTGTTAGGGCACCACTCGTAATTTAGAAAGAACAAAAAACCACATGCGGAAGCCATAAACTTATATTCCACAAACCAAACATGGTATACATTCATGCAAGAACCCTTTCACCCCACACACATGCAAACACACAACTACTAACTAACATACACATGCACCTGCATTTAAACCTAATATCTTTGCAATTTTCAATTTTTTCCGACTTATAAATTAAATGTTTTTGACATTTCTTAAGGGATTTTGGTTTCTTACTAAAATGATTTCTGATTGTTCTGGGAAAGAATGAGTATTTGAATCTATCTGTATTGGAATCTATCTCCTTTATTTTATCTTTGTGGCCTGATATACCTAAGTAGTGTGGGGCCATTATAATTCCTTTAGTGTCATCGTTAAACTGGTTGGTTCTGAATTTTACTAAAAGTCTCGCTTGTTCCTTTGTATTTCAAGGGACTCCCAGCATAAATCCCCTAAGAGATCTGTTACACTTCTTTTCTTATTATAAATATTTTTAACGAACCCGGCGGATTTTCTCTGGACTTTATCTAATTCTTTTTGTCTGATTTTCTCCCAAAGATCCCAAATACTCACGGTATATTCCAAATGTGGTCTAACTAGAGTAAATAACACCTCTCTTTAACTTTCCCATTACATTTCCCCACCACTCGTTCAATGAAGCCCAGTTTCTTTAAAGTGGATCCGGTTTATTGTCCTGATATGTGCTCCCCATGGAAGGCGCAGTGTTAGAACTACCCCCAAATATTTTACTTGTTTGGCCGTAGTTAGTACTGAACCCTCTATTTCGTAGTTTACGTCCTGTTCTCCACTTCCTTTGTTCCAAAATTTTTAAACTGCACATTTGTCTACATTAAGCATTAATCTCCATTTCTTCCTTCCACCAATCCAAGATTGTGTCTAAGTCTCTAGAGAGTATCTCGCAAACTAGTTGGCTCCTTATTTCCTTGTATGACACCGTGTCGTCAGCAAATAACGTGAGATTGCTACTAACGTGTGTGCTTAAGCCATTACTGTATATTAAGAACAGAGGTGACCCTATTTCACACCCTGGGGGACGCCCGAAGTTATATTTATATCCGTTGAGCACAAACCATCGATGATTAATATTTGTTTGCGATTTGACAAGAAGTCTCTTATCCAATTAATAATTTTCTCATTGATTCCACAGCATTTAGGTTTGTGTAACAATATATTGTGCGGGACTTTATGTAAGGCTTTTTTTGAAATATAGGAATACTTCATCGACTTGTGTGTTGTTTTCTTCCGATCTAAGGTTATCGTGAATGAAAAGACCTAATTGTGTTTTGCAAGATCTGCTCTTCCTAAATCCATGCTGCAAATATACACACCCACAAGGGGGAATTATGAATCCGGATCCGAACAAGAGACTATAATACACGTAAAAATCATGCATAAATATATGTGTAATGACAACCTATGAATTATTGCATATAACTAATAGCTGAATTGGCGATTGGTATTTGGCAAATCTCGAATCAGTACAAAGGAGCGCGTGTTCCAGACTGAGAGGTTTGTGAACAGGTGAGTCTACACACGATTGTGTACTTCTACGACTTGTTTACGGTAGGAAAGTTATGGATCAAGATATGATTCAGCAGAAGGAGTACATCTGGACATCTCACTCTATATAGTAGAATCTAAAATTCACTGACCATTAACTTTAGTCATCCGATCCAATTTAAATAGTGTTTCGTGTACTGTGTACAGATTTAAGTATGTCATCGGTTACCCTGATCAAGAAAGGATGCGTCCTAAATAATTTACGACCCCAGGAATGGAAATCGTCGATTAGATTGCTACGAGATAGATGTTTCATGGCTAAAATTAAGCGTCCCATAGGTTTAGTCAATGCGCAAAAGAGATGGAGCGAGCGGTAGAGAGGGATTTTAGGGATTTTCTATTTTGTTTATGGGCCTCATGAGATCAGGAGCGCTGCCTAGGAAGGAAATGTTTTCGGGATTACGTATTTAGGTCATCGGAACATGTAACGATGAAAAGCATTATTTTTCGACATTGCGAAGCATTTCGACAACAGCTGAGGTGTGTAGTACCGGGGGAATTAGATGGTATCACTCTCAAAATCTTGGTTAGATTTGAATGGATCCAAATTTTATGAATGTATCATTCAGGCTAATCATGCGAAAATACATGTATTTTGCAATCCAACATATTCCATGTAGAACTAAATGAATATTTTATGCAGAAAATAGCGACCGGATGCGAATTCTATGCGACATAATGACCGATCAAAATCGCGTTTTGGTGGCTATGCACTGGGTAGGAATGTACTTTATTAAATATTTATTGGGTGGTACGTGTACCTAGAAGAAAACTTTTAATCATTGCCTATCAAAACAACAAAATTTAAATCATGCTCAGAGGCATATATAATTGTTTCAGAATTCACAAGTAAAATAAATAATAACGGAGAAATAATATTACCCATCTATCAGCTTTATCTAACAAACCTGGATCCTTTTTTCAATTTTGAACATAATTTACATTTACTTTTTATCCTGAATAATATTATTGAATGGCTTAACTTTATATTCTTTTGAAACAGATTATAGAGGTCTTTCCTGATAAGTAGATGAAATCTCTTATTTTCAAACTTGGGGAAATATATTTTTAAATTGAAATACTGGTGAATGATGGTCCAGCTCACACGATACGTAATTTCTTACGTACACTGAGGATTCGTCTTTGTTTGTTTTTAATTATGAGTAGAGCATGCTGCTTTTGAGAAGACATCCCCGAGTTTGAATCACATGCTATGTATTTTGGCAATCTTATATGGTGTGATTTTCTGGTGAATATAACGGAGGGTAACCGATATGTCGTACCTGTAAAGGTACATCCGTAAATATGTAATTATTTTCTTGTCTGTTAATGTACTAATTTTTTTATATTACTACCTGTAAGAGTCATAGTTAAGAAAAACTGAATAGATGGGATATATACGTACATGGCTTATAGTTATTTAACTTTGGTCTACTGTGGACCAGAAATTTTTAGAATATATTTAGAGATTCTTAGCCGTCCAACTTATTTCCAATCGTATTTTATCAAAATTAGTCAGACTACTACTGGATTATTCATAAAAGGTATTTTTGGTGTGGTATTTTGAAATCATTGTAATAAAGTTTACATCTCAAAAAAATTCAATTGCTTACCAGCGAATATTTTCTATAGATACTTGTCAATTTTGAATGGTTTTCTGATGTGAAATTATGAACGAAGCCAGCCACCGCGGACCTGCAGTACCAAATATTTCCTCTATAAAGGATAAAAACGACGTATGTATGACCACGGTGTGAAAAAATTCGTGGACCGTGATGTTTTTATGCGTGCAACTCGTAAATAACCTTCTCAGTGACTAGCTGTGGGGCTACTCGTAGCATTATTCCCCATCGAGCCAACATTTGAGCTAGCCAATCCGTTCGGCAAGCAGCATCCCCGTTTAGGTCCACCCCAACACTCGAGGTGTTCGAATGGGAATGAGGAGGAAGAGAGAGAGAGAGGGAAAGTGCGGTGGGGGGGGTGAAAGTCAAGAGAAAGTAGAGTGAGGGATAGAGTCAGAAGGGGAGTGGGATAGCGGGGCCTCACTCTGAGAGAGTGACTTCATCTGCCTCCGCTCTCCTCATCATGTCTCTTAAGGCCTTTTCGAGCCACGTTCGCGTTTGAATTTTGTATGAGCCGAGGGAAGGGCGAAAGAGTGGGGGGGAGAGGTGGGTATACTTCCCGGAAAACCCTGCTAAGTGGCCCGGGGCCGGAAATGCAGGGACCGTAAACGGCTTTTCATTAATCCACGCCCTATCCTGCCCCCGTGCCGCCTAACGGGCCCACCGGAATTAATCCTTCCGAGAGAAGATTAGCCAGCAACTAGCTAATCGCTAAGCATTACTCGATCGTTGGGCAAACAAATGGAAATGAGATGGCGTGGCGGAAAAAGCTTTCTTTGGTTTCTTTCGGTTAGAATTAATATTTCAATATTATCCGCTGCATCACAGAAGCTTCCCGTAGAGGGCAGAGAGTGAATTTGCGCTATAGTGATCAGTCCGTTACGACTACTTTTATGAAATCAAGGAAGAGCTGGGGGAAGGCTCTCCTTTTGTCTCATATACATAGGGCGCAAGTACTGCGGACGTGAACTTCATTTCTGCATAGGAATGCACTTGGTGCAACGTATTCCAACTCTTTATTTTCGATATTAAAACTCAGTTAGATCTTCATTCATAATTATTGAAAAATATCTCATTATTACCACCTCAGGAATTAGGTAAAAACAGTCAGCTACTCATCGTGCAATTTTGATACAAAATTTGGAAACATATTATTGAAAGATTTAAAGTTTGCAAAATTAATGTGGCATTTAAATCTAACTTCTTGTAGAACTATCATTGCAATTTAATTGTTTAGGTTACCAGATCAAATATCACTGCCTTTGATTTTAGAAAATACCTTCCCGTTTTAGAAAGATATGATCATTGATAATTAATTTTCCAAATCTGGCTATTTATCGTTTGCTTGGCTAAATTGGGCGATGTAATTAACAATTAATGTGTTTACAAGAGCTACGCAATCGGGAAGCAGAGAAAAGATTTCTGAAAAGATTCTGAAAAGATTCTAAGGAATTCTTACGAATGCCTACTATTACAAATTATCTGGGACATGACGCTTTGCAAAAACATATTTGCGTTGTTTTCGAATGTTTTTGGATGTTTGGGAGACTTTGGTGTATTTTCTGAATGAAGCTCAACTACGTTCAAACACCCATCTACGAGAGCCTTGTCTTAAAGAACTCCCCGTGCGCGCCTCCCTCAATGTAGCGCATCGAGTCGGTCACGTCACAAAGAACCCCTGTGAAACTTCAGGGTATATAGATAGATAAACGACTTTATTTGGGCGAAATTGAGACCAAAAGGTCCATTATGCCATCTTACCCATTTACTCATCCAATTGGCTGAAAACAGTTTCTGGATCTACAGCTAACCGTAGCAGGGTCTACCGTCTTATTTCATTTCCACTTACCATGGTAAGCAATTAAGGGGGCTGAGAGGTAGTCAGACGCCCAATGACATCCGTTCAACAAGTGCTTTCACTTTCAGATGGAATCTTAGTTTCAACCCATTAATTCCGTTTATAATCCAATATAAGTAGAACTATGTTTAAACGGAAGTTTTTTAGATATTGAATGCTTAACCGTGCAGTATTAGTCAAACTATATTAACTACACTTTAGTTCCCGCGTACCTGGCCTGCTCTGTAATCATGATGGGTGTAGCGGACGTCATTTAACCCAAGTTACGCAAATTTCATAATGTAATTTGCTAAATATTCAAATGTTCACGTAAATTCCGATCAGTGTTCTTCGGATGGTGACTGTATTTACAGAATATAAGACACGAATCCGGAGAGTAAAATGAACATAGCAATATAACTTACAGACAAGACACGGATTAAAAGCTTACGGTCTCGATCCGAGTTTCTTGATTCGTATAAGATGATGGACTTACCTGTTACTAATTGTAAGCCTTCAGTGAACACGTAAATATTTTCTAACAGACACTATTTTGATGTATTTACACACAGGAAGGTCGTATTTTTTGGCAAATGTTCATGATGTCTAATTTTCCGAAATGATTCGACCTACTTCTATGCTACCTGGTTTTCTGGATCCACAATATCTTTCTTTCTTCAGTACCAATCATTCTCTAGCATCTAGTAAAAACGATTAGGCCTTATCAAAACTAGGTTATACCATCAAAAGTAATTTATTTTAAAAAATAATGGTAAAGAATCAAAGTAAACGCTAAAAACAATAAAGGGTCCTCGCATCTACTTTCCCTTTCTCTTGGTAACCTGCGATCGCCGTTTTCAGTTTAGGTCTAAAGTGTGGTGCTTCATAGACTCCCATTGGGTCGGAGTGACGCTGTCCGCTCGAACGGTCGCGGTCCGCTCGGCTTCGAGTGGACATTCCCAATCCCGAGGAAAGGCGCTTGACTACCACTTGCTCGATCGGCCATCTACCGAGCAGAGCTCGTTCGATCGTAGTCCTGATTCCATTTTCGGGTGAGCGTTCGTTTTCATGGGATTTACCACTGCTGTTGACCTTTATAAGTTTGAACCGAGTCTCGCCGAATACGGCATGTCTGTTTGTTAATGTATTGAGTAAATGTAATTTAGCCAGGTTAGTAGATTTCTTTTATTTTACTACATTCTCCTCAATTGCACTTCCACCTCAACCTCGTCTCCCACCCCTTAAACATGTTCGGCCCTCACGGAAGCCACTCAATGCGAATCCATATGAACCGCTATACCATTCAGAACGACTCTAACTTCCAGGACTCAATCAATTCGCACGTGCCATTTACTTCCCTACTTCCAATTTTCAGTACCCAACTTTCTCCTCCCCAGCTTCGAAGTGACCATATTTCGTTACAACCACTAGTGTCTTACATTTCGCACATTACTTCCCACACTCCTTTAAACACTGTACTGTACATTAAAGTTGTAATACATTTTGCATAGGGAGACCCCAGTATCCAAAGAACAGTCTACTATAATCCGCACCTTGTAGTTTATCGGATACAGTCGAGGATTTAAAGCATTATAAACGAATTTGTATAATTTTCTTTTAAATATTCAAATAATTCCATGTTTATCAAGGGCCAGATGCATCTCCCATGCTTAATATATAATCATAAATCAACCAACACTATGGATGTATATTTAGGCGATATAATATCCTTATTGTATTTACTGTGTACAGAGTACCTCTGCATAATCATTCATAAATTAATAAGCTGAAACACAACGAGCAAAAGAGACGGACACCGTCACCGAGAGATTCAAATTTCGTTCTCCCCACTCACGATAGGAAATCATGACAAAATCGGACCCAACCAACCGAATATTTTAATTTGAAGACCAAAATTTAATGATTAATAAATTGCAGCAAGAGTTGTTTGATATATATATATACATACATACATATATATATATATATATATATATATATATATATATATATATATATATATATATATATATATATATATATATATATATATATATATATATATATATATATATATATATATATATATATATATATATATATATATACACACATATATATATATATATATATATATATATATATATATATATATATATATATATTCATTCACATTGAAAATAGAGATAAGGAAAATGGTAAAGGAACACATATAAAGGACGAACACAAGAGAGGTGGGGATGGCGGATGTGAGCAGATCACGATATGATCGTGATCGTGATCGTGATCTGCTCACATCCGCCATCCCCACCTCTCTTGTGTTCGTCCTTTATATGTGTTCCTTTACCATTTTCCTTATCTCTATTTTCAATGTGAATGAATATTTATTCGTCATGTAATAGCTAATATATATATATATATATTATATTTATATATATATATATATATATACATATATATATATATATACATATATAGGTATTCTTGGGCATACGCGTTTGTGTGCATGTACAAACATATATTCATTTGCAAGCGTGAGCCATTCTTTGTGTATGCATGGTTGGTACCCTAACTCCTCCACCATATTTCCATAGGGCCTCCTGCATGGCATTGTGTATAAATTGTTCAATGGAAATATAAATTTAAAAAAATTGATGTGAATTCCAGATTAATGTCAATATTACTTGGTCCCTGAAACACAAGACATATTATGTTGATGAAAATTAGTTAATGAGATCATTTTATTTTGTAAAACTTTGTTAGACCATGTAATAAATAAACTACCTAGTCCCTGTTACTGTTTTCCACCCACGATTTGAAATCCTTTGGCATAAGATAAATCTGAAGAGATAACTTCCCATATGCTTCACACTTTTTTTCAGAAAAAATGTGTAATATTCCTTTTAAATTTTCCGTCCACTGTATTGAACAAAGAAATTTTGACTGGACGCATTTGAACGGAATAAAATTACGCCTGTGTGGCATAGAGCAGTAAATATAAATCATAAAAGAAGTTGACAGATAAGCTGAAAGTTTACAAGACCATTTTTTGTTCTCCCTCTTCAAAAAGCGTAAGATCTCAGCTACTGAATATTTTACTTTCACAAGAATTTAACTCAACTTCAACTCTTCTGGCTGTGAGCACGAAAGTTCAATGTAAGAAACGTCCCCACGAGGATCCAAGGCCTTCCAGGGTAAATAACTCTCTCTAAAGAGCCATCTGCGTTCCCTATAGATACTGTTACCAGAAGGGGAAAAGTTACTAACGTGCATCTTAGTCCTTTAGATTTTTAGAGAACGCCAACACAGATAATTAAACTCTTGGCTTACCACATTTACTTGGCCTCAATGTCCAATGTCTTAATTTAAAAACTATTGTAATTAATGTGACTGCCGAAGGATTTTCTCTCATTATATAATGCTACTAATTGAAACTGGCATATAGTAACATGTGGAGAGTGTTTACTACCGGTTCAGAACTTATATCTACTAGGATAATAAAACAGAAAACAATTTCGCAAATATAATGTTGCTATCTGTGGGCATCTTAAATATTTTTAACGATTTCTGCAGAAAACCGGAATTCGAATGTGTCGCACTGCCTCGGAAAAAGAAAAGAAGTTCGATAAATAAGAGAATGAAATTTATTGCTATGAAAAATGCATCTTTATTTGGTTTGATCAAGTGCGAGAGAAATTAAATGTGTGCACAACCAAAATGCTTATAAAAATAAATTCCTTCTTAAAACGATATCAAACATTATTTAAAGTTTTGATACAAATATGATATTCATCTCCTAATAATTTTACACATAAAATTGATTGAATTACGAAAAATGGGCAATTTTGGTTTAAATTTGTGAAACTCCGTAAAAATTTCACTATTTCTAATAATGTTCTCATTTTTATACAAGAATTTTCTCTCATAATAGCAGTAGCGATTTTAATGTTTATTTCAGTAAGGGTAATCTGGAGACTGGAGCTGGGACTCCACGTTTCGTATATATTCATCACCTCTTTAAACATTAAAAGTCTTCCAGATGTAAAATAGAGTAAAAATACTTCAAATACGTTTCCTATAGCATTATGTAGGCCTCAGCTGATGATTCATTCATGCGAAAACAAAATTTCAATATAACGTATTGCTCATCACGTGTTACCTCCATCGTTACCGTATAGGAATTAAAAATATTACAATTTCCTAAGGGTGCCTGCGGCACAATAATGAGTCCAAACAATGGCACTCGTGCCACATGTATATATATATATATATATATATATATATATATATATATATATATATATATATATAATGCATTAAGCAGGAATATATTATCAACTTTTACCTTGTAACTTTTGACAGAAAAAATGCGTGATTAATTCAGTACCCCTCATAAATAAATTTTACCTAGCTCTATGACTGTTAAAGGTTGCTAATAGTTAACAAGGCAGTTCTTAAAATTTAGGAGCGCAAGTGGAAAAAAAATTCGATTTTTTGAGAAAATTTTAGCCTACATTCAATCAGATATGAATCTCTTCAAAATGCATTCATAATCATTAGTTCCTCACCTTCTTAGTACCGTTCATACTGTCATCAAAATTAACTTTGATTTATGGTTAGTTTTCGCTGATGATGGTAAGAACACTTTTTCGTGTACAAGATGCGAGTTGTTAAAGTTATTAGATTGATTTTTCAGAAAGTTCGGCGGGGAAAACACCACCAATGGCGAAAAAATTATATTTTCATTAGTTTCATTTAGTTTTTTCATTTCATTTAGTTTTCATTTCATTTATTTTCATTTAGTTGCCACACATTTGGTTGTGTTTTATGATAGAATTTTAGCAAATATTTGGTTTCTTCTACTTTCTCCTAGCACTTAATATTTAAAGTATTATTGTCTTAATGTCTATCAATGGAGAATTTTCACCAATTTTTAAAATTATACTTCTTTATATTGAACTTTTTTGTGATCATAAAAGGGAATCCATGGTGATTGACCTGCCATTACATGAAAGTGTTTTACACCACACTCGCGGCAATCCAAGTCACCATCCTTTAGTGAATGATGGTATAGGGCAAAGGTTTTGGAGAATAGAGAAGTATAACTCAAAGAACATCACATTCAACATCGCTTTGCAATAAGGGATGCATACAAGGCCTTCAAATATTCCCCAAGCAATGAGGAAACAAAGCATCAGAGTGAGCAAGCTCAGAATCTCACCTATCTGTCGTAAAAGCTAATAATATGAGTCATATTCATAGAGTAAGAGCCGTTTGCTTGTATTTAAAGTATTTAGTTTTACTATCGCCATCTACTACTTCATTGAGAAACTAAAGCAGCATCTGTTTTGTTTCAGAAGTCGTTTACTTGTCCGTCCATTCAAATAACAATATTCGCGACAATCGTTGAACCCACCAGTTGTGAAGTGCGTTCTGTCATACGATTCTTGTATGCAAAAGGATTGTCGGCTGCTGAAATTCATTGGAAGTTATGCCTAGTTTATGGACCTACAGTTATGAGTGAAGGAAAAGTTAGACAATGGGGCTGTGATTTTAAAATTGGGCGAACGAATATCCATGACGAAAAGCGAAGTGGCAGGCCCAGTATTCTGACCGCTGAAATTGTTTCGCATGTGGGACAAAAACTGCGATGTGATCGTCGTATCTCGTGCGATCGTGCGTACCTCGTATAACATGACCAAGATGGGCCAAAAGAATCTATTAGCCAAGTCTTCATGCCAGTGAATAATTCGTTGGCATGGAATGCATATATGATATTCATCGATTCAACAACATCGTATTTGGCACCTATATTTCCACTTTCTGGGCTAGCCAGGGCAATACTCTTCTTTGAGAACCAATAAACGTATTTTTTAGTTATTGTGTGAAAATGACTTTTTATACCTTCCTTGCAGTAGCAATAAAATTAAAAACTTTTCAATTTTGCCCAATTTTCTTTGAATAAACCTACATAATGAACTCTAGAGAGACCTAGTCTCTTGATAATGATCTAAGTGATGAAATCAGTTGAGGTGCGTTTAAAGTGAATTGTAGAAATGTTCTGTGTTATTGTTGCATGAGTATGCCTACATTCCAGAAGGTTATATCACGTAAGATAATTTTCTCTCTTCCCAGTAGTACCTCCTTATTATTAAACCCGGTTTTAAAAAATATTGAATTGATCAGTTGTATTTCACAAGCATCTCATGTTGGCCGCGTGACAGGTTCTCTGATTGTTGACCTCTGATGATGTCTCGATGTCTTCCTGTGTTAAGCCATTCCTTTGATTCCTTCATATTTTCTCCCAATCTCAAACATGTTCAAAACCATATACTATATCTCTTTCTCCCTCGTCCTCTCTTACCTACAATCATTCCTTCTAACATAATATTCAACAAGCACACATTCATAAAAAGAGACGTTACAAGCGTCATATTTAAGCACTCATTCCTTATACAATTCCCTAACTAACGTATCTTTCTTTTCCAATTCTCTCTCACTTCCTTTTTTTTCTAACTCCTCCACATTCTATACTCTATTCTTTCATCAAATTTCTCCTATCATTTTTAGATCTATATTTTGAAGGCACCAATTCTCTTTATTTCATTTATCCGCCAAGTCCATGTCTCGGCTCCGTTCAATTTCACACTCCAGTTGCAACATTTTGAAAATCTCTTTTTCAATTCCTTTTTCAAAGGTCTGCACAAAAGTGTCTTCTTTTCATGGAATTCTTTCTTTGCTCTTGCTATACTTGATTTGATTTCCTTGAAACCTGAAATGTCTTCAGTGATGACGCTTCCCAAATACAAAAAGTTCGTTACTCGTTCCATCACTTCACCTTCCTTTGTGGTGCTGATCCTTCATCCTTCACCTCCTAGTATCATGAACTTAGCCTTTCTCTTGAAAATTCACATTTTATATTCCTCACAAGTATCATTAAGGTCTACTAGGATCCTTACGATTTTCTGTTTACTATCTGACACTAGAGTCATGTCAGCAGCAAAACTGATATATCCCACTCGTTTAACTACCATATTCCCTCCTCTACTTATATTAAAATATTATGTTTATATCTCTTCCAATTGTACGTTAAATAGGGTTGGTTACAGGTAACGTCCTTGTCTAACATCCCTTCCCAATCAAGTCTTTCCTGTCTACTGGACTCCTATTTCTAAGTTGAATTTCTAAAGGAGTTACATATTCTTTATCAATCTTATTTCCTTCAAATCAAACCCATGTCTTTTCAGAATCACTGTTGATTCATCCAAACTAACTGTATCAAACCCTTCCTCTATGTCAATATATACCATATATACTTTATTATTATTTTTCCTGCTTCTTTGGCCAATTATACACAACAGACCTATTGCATATATTGTGCCCTCATCTCGTCTGAATTCATATTTCCCTTTTCCCAACACGCTTTTTAGTTTCCCATACAATCTTTATAGATCCTTGTTAAAACTATTTTAGGTACATATAAGGCATATGTTCACCATAGTATTGGTATTTTTCATCTTTATATAGGATCAGTTGCAGTTTCCTTGAAGTCTTTAGACGATATCCTTTTTTTAAAATCTCATTACTCAAATATTTAAATTATTTTTTTCCTTTCTAATCAATTGCTTTCAATATTTCGACTGGAATTTCGTCAACGCCTGTTGCTTTCCCGTTTATTATCTCTATAATAGATGCCACGCATATCACGTTCTACGAATGTTCAATTATATTTATATCATACATTTTTCTATTATAGACTACCTTGTTTCCTTCATCCAGTTCCACCGTACTTTCCATGGTTCTTGTCTCACATTTAAAAAATTATTCGATATATTTCATATGAGATACATGTTCATTACCTCCTCTGATTAAGTAATAGTTTTCCTTTTTTTCTTCCATCTCCAAACTAAGTCTTAATTTCCCGTTAATTGTTAGGTCTCTTACTTCTTTATATATAACATCATATCTTCCTTCCTTGTCTAATTGTTCTATTTCATTACACCTAGCAATTATCCATTTTTCTTTGGCGTTATCTGTTTCTCTTCTCAATTCATTATTAATTAAACCTATATTCTCTTCTACCTTCTTCTAAATTTACATTTTTCCAACTTCTTCTTTCCTCCATTTTTCCCGACATCTCACTTGTGATCCATTCTTTTCCTATTTTCTCCCTTTACGTCAAACCAACTGCCTCTTTCGCTGCTTCTTTCCTGCTGTGTATTGGTGTTATCCAGTATTTCGGTTACCCAGTTCTTACCCTCATTGGCTTTCAACCTTTTCTTATGTTTTTACATTTCCTCAAATTTTCGTGGTTCCTTTACAACCCTTTCAGAGAGAGAGACCGGGATTCGTATCCCGGTCAAGGCGAATGATTTTTACTCTCTGAAATGGTTGCATTACAATGCACACGTAGCGGGTGACTCCGTTAAAGTTACTGTTACAGTTTCTTGATATTTGGTTCCTTTACCTTCCCAATGTCTAATTTTTCTTGTTTGCCTCCTTTCCATAACTTTTTCAACTTTATGCATAACTTCTTTAATACTAGGTTATGGTCAGAATTGCTTTGCAAAAAGATGCCCAGCTTAATCCATCCGTCCATCCTGGTCAGACGCTGTTTGTAATCAATATGATTGAGATGCTGCGTCCTGGGTTACTCTTAGCTTTTCTCCTAACTTTCAACCTCACCGGCAAGGTTGCCCTATCAGGAGATTTCGCTCCCTCCAGCATTTCTCTCTCAGGATTATTGTAGCTTCTGGGCCCATCGCCTCGACAAGGTGGGTTATATAAAAATATTATCTAAATCCTTAAAAGTCATTTTTACTCAATATTCGTAGTTTCCACCAAATTTCATACCTGTATGTTGATCTTATTCGTTGTTATTAATGAAATGTTGCAAGAAATATTAGAGTCATCTAATTCTAAATAATTTTGCAAAAAAATAAAATTGAATAGGGATTTCTTTCTGTTTTTATCTCTCGATTTTTTGTTTGTTTATACAATCGTTTTTATTTATGCTGACAATGCAAAAATTCTACCAAAATAGCTGCTCAAAAGTTTTCGTGTAATGAAAAAGTGCATTTAAAAAGTGTGTTTTTAACGCTAGCCATTTCAAATTTCAAAAAAGTATTTTAAAGTTCTTAGTGAAAATATTTATCTGAACCCGGCGAATGCTTTTAAAAAATATTAGAAATTCTTGTGTCATTTAAGCTCCAGCTTCATTTGATGCATCTAGCCTGAAATTGAGCATTAGGGGTATGTGAATATGAACATGCATACTTGTAAATGCAATTCTTTAAAATGTAAAACTCCTTCTTTCCTTTTGCCCGCATTTGCTTCTAATACTTATTATTTTTTAATAAATTAAGTTGAACCCTATAATTAATTCTATTATTGGCAGCTAGTTGCCGATATGCCATTGAGACACTTGATGGGACAAGGGAATCACAATTAGAGAACTTATCAGAAAGCATATAAACCACTAATAGAGATGAATGGATGATAAATACATGGTACCGTGTAATTTTTTATACCATCTCTTATATCCCAATGACATTCCTTCCACTTACTGAATGGGGTTGCTTTCTGTATCTTTCCAAAGTTACACAAATAGCATAAATAAAAGGTACTTCTTAAGAAACATGAATTTAATAGTATAGAGGAGAGATGCAATTTCGCGAATATTTGGTGCATGTTACAATCCATTAAAAGTGTTTATATTAATATTTATCGACAACTAAGAAGATAAAGTTGGATGGCACAAATAATTTGGTCGTTTATATAACCAAAAGTCTTCTAAATTCCTAATTTTTCAAAAATACACAGTGTCCAAGCTCTTGAGGTGAATTATCTACCGCGCAAATAAGTACGCCTCTTAAAAAAATTATCAGCGCACGCGAGATTCTCGCGTCTTATGCCCTGGTAATAAAGCTCTCATGTATCAAATTGAATGGAGTGGAACGTGGTTTTAATAGACGCGTAGGAAATCAATGGTTTACCGGGTAAGGGAGGCGGTCGGGTCAGATTTGAATGGCGGGAAATGGAACGTGGAGCGAAAGGGATTTGGGGAGTGGATGGACTCGAAGGAATGCTGAAAAGAGAGTCTCTCCTCCCGTCCTCTTCGTCTCCTGTTTTCATTGTCTTCACCCCCGCTTTACTCCCCTGCCCCCGCCACAATCCACCCGCACTGCACCCTCTGGGTCACACAACCTCCTACTCGTTCACCCGTCCCATTGTGGTGCCGTTGGCCAGAGCCTTCCTCCGACGGCGCGGTTCCTCCGATTCGGTCCCTTAATTCTAACGCATTACGTCGTTTCAAGGGAAAGGTTCCAGAAAAGAAAAATAAAACAAGCTCGGAATCCGCATGCAAGTGCGTCAAACGCCCTCACCAAAGCGTGGTAAGTGCCCACATTAAAGGTTTAACGTTAGTCCCGGAAGGAGAGCAGGCGCAAGTCATGTTGTTCTCACCCGTTCACGGAACGTAGACGTTTGGCTAGTATTCAAAGCCCAAAGAGAGCAGTTGGTTACTTCCATTTATAGCACTGTTATCAATCCTTCTACGTCACCATGAGTCAGTGAGAGGGAAATGCTTTAATGTCTACCTCCAAACCACCTCAGTGGCCTATCATTGGACGCGGAATCGCTCAACGGCAGCGTGGTGCTGTAATTAGTCGCTCGGACAGGAAAAAGATCAAATATTTGGTGTATATACAGAATGTGCCCTTTGTAGCATTCGTGAGTCCAAAGGGCTGACTCGGATCTCTTCGGTGAGTTGAAATTGCAATCGTCGCAAATCTGGTCATAAGGGCATGCAAAGGACAGAAGATGGAATGAAGTAGAAGGATAAAAATATCGCAAATTAAGAGAGCTCTGCAATATCCCCGACTCAAGAATTGGAGAGTGTTCCAATTTGTATTAAACGTCGGTGTCCGTGGAGGCGGAGCATAGGGTTGTGTGGGGGTGGGGAATTTAATCGAGGCAAGTGCGTCACTCCCTTCCTCAATACGTTCTAATTAAAAAACGGTGGAAAAATTGGCTCTTTGAAACTCCAGTTCGGATTAAAGTGACGTGAATCCCTGCCCCTTGACTTTGAAAACCGGTGTAAAGGTTTCATTACCAAGAAAAAGGCGATGTAGACCCTAAAAAAAATCTTTCAAAGGAAATAATGAAGTAGAAGACCAGGGAGAGGTTGGAAGGAAAAATTTGTTTCTAAGCGCTGATTTGAGACGGGGTGTAATCATTCATTTTACTTTGCATAAAATGAGACCACTAATTTATGCTCGGAGAATGTTCAGGTCAGAAATAGTCAGAAAAATTATTTTATGCTAAGGACTTGTCTTTGAGTTGAATAGTTAACTATTAGGACCATTTCCAGCTCAAGATTGTTATCAAAATCAAACTTTTAAGAAGTAATGTCAAATTATTCATTATTTTGAATAAGACGTATTGACAATGTCTCCGATAAAAAAAGTAACCATAATTTCTATTAGAGCGATATTAGTATTAATTTATATTCATAGTAAGGGCTCATTATCATTATTAATTTATTAATATGTCATGAAAATTTATCACTTATTTACAATGGAACATATTGACAATGTGCCAGCAGTTAAAAAAATAACGGTCATTGCAAATGAGGTGGGATTAGTATTAACTTATACACAAAATGTGAGCTCAAATTATAATTTACCTCTCATGTTGTCTTTTCATCTAATTCCTTTTCAGCTAAATTTCCAGTGGCGCACAGATAGCATCCAAAAGCTTTACTGCTTGACGTCATTCGACGCTTGTGTTGCCGCAAACGATGCAAGAGACTGGGTATTTTCCCCAACACCTTCATAAAAACCAAACTTTTTTGAAGACGATGCTTTTTCAGTTACTTATATATTTCCCGCTAATGGGAAATATTTTTTTAATTCGGATAGAAGGAACGAAATGGAGGGAGGTTGAGTCGCCGAGGAAATTGAAGGAACATTGCGTCCCAAGAGCCAAGCGTGAAAGGACTTCGCAGTAATTTGAGTACCGCACGGAATGATAGGGTGAACCGACATCAGCTGAGAAAAGTTTTCCTGAAGTACGGAAGGCACCCCATGACAAGTTGAACCTGGGATAGGTTGAGAGCAAGGAGTTTCAGAGCGACGCCAGAGCGTGTGGGGGTGCTTAGCTTACACAACCCCACCAAAAGTTGGAGAGGAACCAGAAGGGTGCACAGACAAGAGCTGTGTGGCCGTAGAGAGCGAGGACACTAGGTGGAAGTGAGTGCTTGAATTAAGGAAGGAAGCAATCAGAGTGGGTTGAGGCCCTTTCGAAGAGGAGTTCGTGCATTTCAACATTCTCTCAGGCAGTGTTAAGGTCGTTTACATTTGAAGTATAAGCTAATAGTGATGTTATTAGCATTAAGTTATGCTCTAATTAAATTTTCTCTGCACTAAAATTGCTTTTAACAGAGCACCAAAAAAATTCTGCTACAAATCAGTAAGGTCTTTAATGTACAGGGTGAGTTCCAAAAGTAATGCAATTATTTTTAAAAATTAATTTTTGATCAGATTTTCATAAATACTTAAAAATGTTCATTGTGCTGACCTTGAACGTCTACACATTTTTCCCAGAGACTCTACTATGACCGGTACGCGCCCTGAAAGGCGCCTTCGGGAACCTCTCGAGGACCTTCGTCACGGCTGATTGAATCTCTTCTATGGACGAAAAACGGGTTCCTTTCAGGGCTGGCTTAATCCGAGGAAACAAAAAGAAGTCTGCTGGGACGACGTCAGGACTACAGAGGGGTGGGGCAGCTTTAGCATATGGTGCTTGGCCAGTAACTTGCGGACTCCTAGCGCATTGTTGCAAACAGCTTGGGGACGAGCTTGGTGCACAATTTCGTTTTCGCTAAATCCCCAGAAACAATTCAAAACACAAGAGTACACGACTAGTTCAGTTCACTGGCAACCATCTTGATACTCAATCGACGGTTATAGTCCAACAATTGTCGAACAAGAGCCACATTGTTGTTGGTTTTGCTGGTTGAAGCCCGCCTAGAGCGTTGTTCTGTTCCTTAAAGACCTTTAACCACCTGGAAACTTGAGATTAGGACAGAGCAGAGCCACCGTAAACCTCACGAATCATTTTGTTAGTCTTCTCAAGAGATTTTTTTCAGTTTAGCAGAAACCTTAGTAATCACGTAACGTTGCTTGATCGTTGATTCCATTTTTTTCGTGACACGGTCGGCGCGCAGAGGGTTACAATAACTGACACCCTACTGCATTCACAGCTGGGAAAGTACTGAGACTGGTTTAGCGGGAAATCTTAGCATCCCCTTCACCTTCCCCCAGTGGTTTAATCCCACTCCGACCAATAGGAGCGGCGCGGAAAATTCAATGGCATAACTATTGGAACGCACCCTGTATCAATGTCCATTTGCTGATTATCATAACGAATATTTCATCAAATCTAATGAGGGAGCTCATGTAGTCGGAAAAGTACTCTTAATCATGCATAACAAAAGTGTTTGTGAGCAATATAAAAGTTCTAATTCGTTAGTGTTGATTGAAAATTAGAAGAATGAAAGCACTCATTGGCACCCAATATACCGCTTGATAATGTTCATTCAGGTTTAGTTTCTTGCTCGATGATTTAAGGGTGCTGAACGGAAAGATATGACAAAAGGCTATTAAAGATATTTCACATATTTAATTTAAAACAAAATAAGTTCATTACTCCACCAAACAAAGAAACTTTCACCAGTAGATCTTTCATAGTTCATTTTTTTTTTTTTTTGCTTTTTGAAGTTTTGACTTTTTGTCATGTAGCCTTAGTACAAGTCCAACTGTTTTGTTACACGGTATAAAATAGTAATATTTCAGTCATAATACATTAAGAAAAAAATAAGAGAATATAAGTCGCTGAAGTCATATTTCCTAAGCTAATTAATTCCAAGAGAAGAAATACGAAAATATAATAGTCACTATGTTAAGAATTAAGAGAGAAGATGGCATTCCCCCATAAGATATTACCTTTGATAAAAACGGTTTGTGAAACTAATCACATTTTCTATGCCATCCATCTGGATCAGATTCTGTACAATTTTGAATCGCAATTTCAAAAGTGGAACTTGCAAGAAGCATTTGGATAATTTTTTAATAAGTCCTCTAACTGACGTGTTCCTCTACCCTGTCAATTTCTCTATCTCTTTGAGTGCTTACTTCCATGTTGATTTGAATAATTTGTTTAATTTAGGTGAACAGCCACAAGTTATTTGGTTCAGCTTATACTTCTGCTTATAATATTCTATCAGTCGCTTGCTCTATGTTTACTACTCTTCTTCCTAACTTTTCATCAATATTATTGCCACCCCTCGCTACCTTTCTTCCCTCCATTGTATATTACAAAACAATTATATTGTGTAACTTTCGCACATGCTTAACATATAATTTCTCTTTCCATTTCTCGCTTTGTACGGTCTAATTACCCTACCCTCAACATCTTTCTAATATCCCAAGTCTATATTCTAACTTTGTCAGTTATCTTCGGTTTTCTCTAAGCAGCTGCTATCGCTTTTGCTTCGCAAGGATTTCGTGAGATACCACCACGTAAACCTCGCCTCTCCCACTGCTGGACGGAATATCCGTATACGGACGGTACGGTATATTTGGGCCGATTCCCGTAATTACGAAAACTCATTTTCTATATAGTGTCCATCATGGTATTCCTAGTGGGAATAATTGAGGTGGTTTCCCGTTGCCTTCCTCAATAGTGTTTTTAACGTGACACCAGCACTCAACGGCCGCCTCAGCGGGATGGCCTTTGCAGACAACTCCTGAGGGACAGACGCTGCGTGGACTACCCAACGTCTTGCTACTACCATTCGACCTACTGGGTTCGTCCGGAAAATAAGTGTACTGAGCTCAGGAAAAAAATTATTACACTTTTACATATCATAAGCTAATATTCCTCAAAATAGGACCCTTGTGAGTCGATACACTTGTTCCAGCGGCGTTCCCATTCCTGGAACGCTCCCGCGAAGGCATCATCGGGAACCTCTCGAAGACACGTCGTCACGGCCTCTTTGACGGAATCCAAAGTCCCGTATCGCGTTCCTTTCAAACTCCTCTTTATCTTCGGGAACAGAAACGTTCTCTAAAAATGTGGATCATTTTTGCAGTGATCCGCAAGTTGTGTCGCGATTTCCAGACGATGGAGTCTTTGATCATCACTGAGCACTTTCGGCACCAACTTTGCACAAATTTTTCGCATCTGTAATTGGTCCCTAATAATCTCGTGCACTATTGTTTTTGGCACATTACACTGCTCTGCTATCATTCGAACACTAAGACGACGATCAGAATTCAGTGCATCGCGAACTTTTCGCACATTTTCGTCGGTGAGTGTCGTTGATGGGCGTCCAGGCCGTGGTTCGTCGTCGACCTCTTCTCTGGCCTCCACGAACATCTTATGCCACCGAAAGATCATGTTTGTGGACATGGCTGACTCCCCGTAAGCCTGGTTAATCATACCGACAGTTTCGGTAGACGATTTCTCAAGCTTTACCGCAAATTTGATGGAATAACGCTGCTCCAAAAACTTCGGCATCGTGTTCCGTGACGTGGGTCGAGCGTGGAGGTTCGCGTAAACAGAGCTCCTCACTACACTACAGCTCAGAGCCGACTGCCTTTTTCAGCGTCGCTTGCCAACATACCCCCCTCCAATCACAGCTCGTCAGAGCGGTGCTGAGCACGCCTGGAGCGGCGGGAAAAAATCAGTACAATTATTTTCCGGACGAACCATGCATATGACACGTTACCGTACCAGGAGCAGTTATCATTGCTTCTGCCAATGCCTATCAGAATTTTCTTCAATGGAAAGAACCTCAATCAACAATTAACTAGCTGTAAATGGAAGATGCTGTGGAGATTATTCTAAGAAATGACTTATCCAAAATATTTTATAAAAATTACATAGCGCAATCCTAGTCGGAAATGAACTGGAGCCGCTCCCTCGTAAGTCAGATGCTTTATCAGATAGCCGACGAAATTGTAATTTTTCCTACCGCTTACACATGCTTTAATACTATTAAAACGGAACGACACACATTTTCTGCCTTTAGTATTATTTTCTTTAAGACTAAGGTTTGGAAAATTATTCCCATATAACCTGTCCATTTTGTCGCACGTTCAATTTCATATGCATATTTTTTATCCAATCTATCCCATATCTACTGTGTCACGGTCTTGTCTTCTATCCCCTTCTCTTCCCTGATTTTATTTAATTTTGTTCTTTTTTATGCTTTTTTCTTTTAACAGGCGACCTAATATCCCGATTTTTACCGCGGATATTTTAATATATCTGGCCCCTCTCGAGAGCCAACGTTTCCCTTCCTTGCGCAAACGAAAAGCAATCTGCCTCGCCCCGCGTGTGCCAAATCCTCCACCCTGTCCCTTTCCCCGCCCTCTACTCTTCCCCTCCCTCGATCCATCCCGCTACGGCCACCCTCCTCCCTTCCTCCCTAAAAATCCTTTCACACGACTGGCTTAGAAATCAGCCTCCTCTCTTCAAGCAGAATCTCCAAACGCCCTCTTCCTCCCATGCAGCTCTACGGGGAACTACCTCCTTCCTCGAGCCCTCGAAACCTGGGGTGTGCCACCCCCTCTCTTCTCCGAGCACCCCCATACCTCCATTTCCTCCCAATTCCACCCGCCGTCGTTCAAATTCATCCGCTTGGTTTAATTTCCCGCCTTATATTAGCCTTCCCAGGAGAAACACCGAGCGCTACGCTCATACCTCTCCACCCTCATCCCCCTCCCAACTCTACCATCCCTCTCAATTCTTTTCTCCACATCCTCCCTATTTTTCTTCCTTCCCGATTACATATCCGCCCCATCCCCTGCATTGGCTCTTTCCCCGCCTATTATTTCCTCCCATTTTCCTTCATTCACCGCCACCTCCTCTCCATTTTATTTCGCCTCCTCCCGCCGGAGACCTAATGCGCCATTTACACTCTCCCGTGTTTACTTTCCGCAGCGCATTATCTCCCTCTGCCCGGAATCGGAGCCGGTGGGGACATCAGTACATTCCGTAGCAGTCCGATCTTTGGTGAAAAACCGTTCTTACGGGGTATCCCTCGATTTGGTAGGAAAACGCTGAGGGAGCAGAGAAGTTTGAAAGTCGAGTGGATGTTATGATGTAGACGAATTAGTTGGATCAAATGAATGAATCGATACGCCAATACTATTTAGTAAAAGATTGTCTGGCTGAACTGCGTGGGATGTTAGAAATGTATCCGATGAATTGGATTATATTATTGCTGCTAAAGGAAAGCTGTGAATATAGTAATGAAATAAAGTAAATACAACAATATGCATGTGGAAGCCATGAGATAAATCTTAAGAAGTGTTATGAAGAAGACAGAGTTAATTGCAAAAAATTATAAGAATAAGCATAATAATACTTGTAACTGAAGGCGACTTTATCATTTTTGTATATAGTATATCGGGGACGTTTCGAAGTTTTTGGGTTCAAACCACTACGAATTCACCGTATTCCATTTACCTTTGTTATGTATGTACACCTATTAACAGAAATTAGTATATGGCAAGTAGATATATAGTATATGTATAGCCATAATATGATAACTAATCTCAAATAAATTAATAAGTATGTTGTGAGCATAGAAAATGCATGGTTGAATATAATTAATTATGCATTGCAGACTAGTTAATGAATAAAACATCGAGATATTAGTTAATGAAAAGCGGCTGAAATTGAAGGATTGAGTGCCTGAATCATGGCGTTATGCCTGTTAATTGCGGACTAAGAGTCTACGTGAGTGTATCTGCTCTATTAAAAATATTTATCAAGTCCAACATGAAAAACATTTTGCAAATGAGTCCGAATTATTTGATGGAAACATAGTCTTTACATACTATTTGTGAAATGACTCATAGTTAAAACATTATAGGATACGTTGCCTTTATTTTGAAGTGATACTACTTATTAATTTATTTGGAGGTTTTGAAAATTAACTGAATCATTACTTTTTCATTCATTTTCACAAATTCATTTGTCATAAATTGCAATAAATGTATCAAAGTAAATATTTTATTTGGAGCCAAGATTTTAGACCTGTTATAGTATAATTTTTAAATTCCATGAATTTCGCAACGCTCTAAGTAATTTTACAAAGTAAAAGATTTGAATGAAATGAATGAATAAAAGTTTCGGATTTATTTCATATATTGTTATAAAGCCTCAGAACTCTTCAAAGTACATCCTTTGAGCGTCATACACTTTTGCCAGCGGCTTTTCCGCGACTCGATGGGTCTCTGGTAGACCGATTCCAAAGGTTCTTAAGGGTACAAATGCAAGCTTCTTTGAAGGCAATTAGGGTCCCATGGTGGTGTCCTTTGAGGGAAAATTTCACATTTGGAAATAGGAAATAGTGCTGGTGCTAAGTCGGGATGTTAAAAAAGTAGGGGTATTCTTCAACGCGTTGCAGATGGTCTTCGCAACCAAACACTTTGCTCTTGGTCGTCCGTGAAGACTTCGGGACGAGTTTAGTTTTGCTGATCCTATGCATTCCCAAATTTTCAGTGATAATGGTGTGCACTGTCATTTTATCAATGCCAATACGATCTGTGATCATGCAAACGCTTAACCGACGGTCTGAATTCAGCATTCCACCAAAATGTCCACTTTGTCGTCTGTTCCTGACGTCCACGACCATCCAGATCGTGGATCGTCCTTCACACTCTCTCCACCACCTTTGAAGAGCTTGTGCCACTTAGAAACTGCAGTCTGTGACATAATTTGACTGTTGAAGATTTCATACCCAACGTTTCCTTCCCCGATTTCTACACACTACAATATATTTGATGGCGTACCGCTCTTTTGCTGCATTTTGCGTTTGCACCGATTCACTCAACAGGGGTCCACTAAAACACGATACAGCCTGAACCAACGCTCACAGATAATTGGCGCTTGACGCGTGTTGGCGATCAGATCCCATATCACTTAGCCTATACGATGCGAGCAAGATGCGACGAGCAGTTACGTCAGGAAAAATAGTTCCCGATACATTTTATACAAACCTTGTGTTTCGTTTTTAGGTAACTAACTGCCATAGGTAGTTAGCTAGCTAAAAATTGGCGATATAACTGCAAAGGAGATTACGCAATCTTTTGCGATGGAAACTTTTACGCAAGTATCAAAACAGTTTGAGTAATAAATATATCCAATTAGATATATTACGTTTATCATGACTTAAAAGAACCCTGAACCGAAAGTATTATTTTCAAATATAATTTCCCCACTCTTGTGAACGATATTTTCATTGTTGTATATTGATTTGTTTCTCCGGCATCTAAAACCAAATAGAATATGTCTTTAAAAACTTACAGCACGTCATGGGACTCCTTTCCTCTTCTAAATGGGTCTTAGAGTTGACGGCTGAAACGGAATAATTAAATTTATTTCTGTAAAAACTGAAACAAATATCTGTTTATTTAAATTTATTCCAGGGTTTCATGTTTCATAACTATATCCCAAATTATTTTCCTTTCCATCTCCTCCCAAACCTTTCTTAATGTAGGTTAACCTGAGTTTTCGGCCTTGTTGAAAAGATACGAGGATATATCGTATAATGGAAAGCACTGTATATCACAGGCGGCTTTGTGAAAATTGTGGCGCAAAAATGTGGTCATTCTTTTCTACTTGGTGATTAATATACATATTATTCATATGTATATTATTTCATTCATAATACCAACCGATTCTTATCTTCATCATTTTCCTCCTCCCTTTAGGTTTTTTTTAAATTTATTGTAATTTTTTCAGTCACGCGCCAAAATTTTATCCATACTACTTCCAAAAATTACCCTAATATAACTGAAAGGGAGAGAGAAAAATTCATGGATATGGAGAATATCAGCAACCGGGCTAAGTAGAAGGCCATACAAGAAAGTATGAAAAATATCAGGATGTAGCATGGAAATGACTATATCGACCGATCTTAAGAGATTCAGGGAATCCGGAAAAAATACATTCAGCTTCTTTATGGTGACGAGATTCGTTGAGTTAGACATCGGCTGCGGGGTGTTGTAGTCTTAATGTCGGTGGGGTAAGGAAGGAAGATAATAAGTTTTAAAAGCGGCGTGAATATACGTAGAGGGTACAAAGACTCGAAGGAAATAATAATGTACAAGAAATAAATGGAATTGCAATTTTAGCCAATTTCCAAACAACTGATAATTTACCGAGCATGGTATTGGCAAAATGTTCATTTATCATGTCATCTTGATGATGGTGCAAAGTTCTGCATGTATGGTTCGTTAAAAACATTGGACGTGAACATGAAAAATTTTCACTAAAAACATATACATATATATATATATATATATATATATACATATACATAACCATAAAAAACCATAAACACAGTAATCAACCCGAAGATCGGTTTTGTAGGTGATGGTAGAGCTCACCCGTGCACCAAGCCCGACGGCGTGTGAATATTCACACATCAGGGTAGGGGGGCCAGTTCCTTTCCCTGACATATAGTATACATAAGTATACCTCTAAAAAATATCCCGCCAAACGTCGCAAGTACAAATGACGGTAGATGCTCGGACACGTCTTTTTTTGTATAAATAAATACTTATGCATTATATATATATATATATATATATATATATATATATATATATAAAACAGATAACACGTAAAAGGACACTCACACTGTAGATGATTTAAGCTTTCGGCCTACTCCGAGGCCTTCTTCAGGTCAGGCTGACTGTGTCAGTCAGTCTGACCTGAAGAAGGCCTCGGAGAAGGCCGAAAGCTTAAATCATCAGTCTAGAGTAACATGTATGGGCACATCAATGAATAAAGGTACAATTACACGCATGCACACTCATCTGTAACATGAAATAATGAGCATGCTAGAGTAAAGTTTTAAACTTTACTTTTGAATCAATAATAAATGGGTCTCAATTTGGTTTGTTTAATAATATCATCTACATCTACACTATTTCCAATCAGCCGAAGAAAGAACATTCGGTGGGGGTATCATCAAATATAATTTCTTATAAGCAAGAGTTCTCTTGAAACGTGATCGTGACTAGGGACCAGCCAAAAACAACCTCAACTTGTGAATATGCTGAACTCAATAGTAAGCCCATAATCATACGTTTTAACTAAACCACCGTCACATCTTGGAAACGGTACGCTACCAATGAGGATTTCAGGGAATAAATGGGGTCGTTTTGGTTGAAATGCGTGTGTCAAAAGTTCTCGCAACTCGTCTAGAGTAACAAATACCTCTGTTCCTGGGCCTCTACGGTCGTTTTCGTCGCTAACACCTCTCCCACAGACATCAAGCGGGCTTTCCTTCTCGTTCAAATTTTACAACACCACCCGCCACGCCATTTGAGAAAGCGAAAGACTGAGTGCAGATTTAGTTTTTCGGAGTAGGCAATGAGCGGAGAGGGTGCGTGAGGAGTAAAGGCCTAAACGACGGCTCAGATAAAACGCGATCGACCCTACAGCTATTCCAGACGGAAAAGGAGGTTTATCACGTGCAGAATGACCGAGCGCCGCCATATAATTTCGGAGTTGACGCTCAATTTTGGAGGCGTTTACGATAGAGTCAGGTTAATAACGTAAACGGACGTTTATGAAACATCCCGACGAGATGGACGTGTGGATTGGAAAAAAATATTTGACCGAGTTGGTTCACCACATTTACCGGGCACGAATCCGGATGTGAAAAATGCAAAACGTATTTTAAATTAGAGAGAAAGAAAAGAGTGAATATTGCAAGGTGGAAATCGTAATGGATTAATCGAGAAGAAACTTTGCCATCATTTATCAGTACGTCGCACGATTTTCCATAGACTGAAACATTTATTTTTAAGTTATCAGTGATGCTCTTTTTTATCCCCGGGACTAATTCACCGTCTCAGTCAGTTTTGTTCAATTTTGGCAGGATCGAATGATATTTGAATATCTGTTAACTTGGACTTAAATCCCGGCAGCGATTTCATTGCCCGCGAGAACGCCATGAACTTTAACAGTACTTGTTATTTACGTGTGCGGCGTATTTCGACTATATAACTGAGGTCTGGTTTAAAAAAAATCATGCCAGCTAGATATATTTGAAAAATAACTGAATAGCTGAATTATACTTACTATCATAAAATTTACGCTCAATTTAATGTTTGTGTTATATCCATGGTTTATTCTTATTTCATGAACGCTATTGATTCATAGGTCGTGTAAATTTTATCATCGTTTAATGGCTGTGCACTAGCATAGCGGAGTCAAATAAGTAATGAGTGAATTCATGAGTTTCTACTATAAAAATGTATGGCATAAGAAATGGCACATAGAAAGATAATTTATTGTGGAAATAAACGTTACAAATAATTTGAGTAAAAATTTGTCTTCAGATTGTCAGCTTTAATAAACTAGTTGCCTTCCCGTTTGTTAGCGTAATTCCAGAGGCTAACGATGGCTTCTTGTAGCCTAGGTTTTCAGTTACGTTTAGCGACTAATTAGATGAGAAACGACTAGTGAAGAATTATCTGGAACGGTAACTACGGCCGCATAAATTTTATGGAAAAAGATCAACTCCAGCCGTACTATTTATGTTTGGCAAAGGATTATTATTATTAGGTAATCTACCGGTTAAGGTAGGTTTTTTGGATGGACACAAAAATCAAATAAATATTTTGTAACTCGAAAATAAACCCAATCCATCAACCTACTCTACATCAGATCCCTCTTCATCTCTTTGTACTTCGTTCCTTCCTTCATCCTGTTCCTGCCCTTTTTGCCTAACATTCTCCCCTCTATTACCTTCTTCAACATCCCACTGCCGCTCAATACGCCTTTCATCCATTTTTCCTGTCTCCATAGGATTTTTCTTAACAAACCCCTCTCCTCACCCACCATTTCCAGCACTTCCTCATTTGTTTTCCTTTCGGTCCATTTCACCTTATCCATTCTTCTCCACACCCACATTTCAAAAGCCTCCAATCTACGTCTATCCTCCTGCTTCAGCGACCACGTTTTCACGTTACCCGTCTTTTCTTAACTACTTAACCTACTTAACGTCTCCGTTATCAACTCCCTTCTCCTTGTGAAAGCCTCCTTGCCTAAGGCAATTCTTTTCCATACGTCCCTACTACTTTGAGTGTGTTGTACCAAAACACTTCCGAGATACGTAAACTGTCCTATCTGCTCTAGTTGGCAAAGGATATGGTGAGGGAATATTCAGAGAAAA
This sequence comes from Hetaerina titia, assembly GCA_037158775.1. Classification (NCBI taxonomy): domain Eukaryota; kingdom Metazoa; phylum Arthropoda; class Insecta; order Odonata; family Calopterygidae; genus Hetaerina; species Hetaerina titia. Next base: position 46,767,177 of record CM073775.1, read on the forward strand.
ATGATAGGGAGTTAGGACTTAACAAACGATTAAACCAATATGCGTTAACAGAACACACTCTAGCTAAGATGTACATCTACATCTATAAATACCCTGCGAGCCACCAAAAAAGGTGTGTGGCAGGGGGTGTAGCACCATGAGGGAAGGGTAAGGGATGAGGGGATTGGATATTATTAAATAGGTGAGGAAAGGTGGGGGGAACCTGTAAGAAAAAAAATGTATTCACATTTTTATATTTTTTACATATATATGTATACATCATATACACATGCGGGTCGCGGTGGTGTAGCGGGTAGCGCGTTGGACTGCTGACCAGAGGGTCCCGGGTTCGATTCCCGAGCAAGGCACTTTGGGCACCTGTAGCTCCACCCAAGCTAGTTGATTTTTCGGGTACCAGATCTTCCTGGGAAACCTTAACCAGCACAGGGAAAGGAACTGGCCCCCCTACCCTGATGTGTGAATATTCACACGCCGTCGGGCTTGGTACATGGGTGAGCTCTACCATCACCTACTATACCCTTCGGGTTGATTAGCGTAGTCTTTATGGTTTTTTATCATATACACATACATACATTTATACATATATACATACGTACATATTTCTATACATATACATATATGTACATATCCTCGCGCAGTCCCTAACCTGTACATTGATGCTTATTGTATACGTTAAACTAACTCCTGGGGAATTTTGACTACAAGCATTCTGGTCCCTTATCGTTCTTGGAAAAAATTACATTTTAAACCTGTCAGTCTTGCAGTCTATCGTTCTAGTCTTATATTCGTGATCCCTTCGACCATAATACGTTGGGGTTCGTATTATATCCTTGATGTCATCGGAAAAGGGCCCATCTTAAAATATTTTTAATATGTTTAATTTATATTGTAAACGCCGCTGTGTAAGAGAATCCCAGCCTAAATTGTTTAGGAAAGTGGATACGCTGCTGCGTTGGTCATAACAATGTTTGACAAATCTAGCCCCCCTCCGCTGAACTCGATCTAATTCCGAAACCAAATTATATTTTGAGGATCCCATACACTGGCAGCATACTCTAGGTGGGGCCTGACCAAGACAAGGAAATATCGTTCTTTCACTTTTTCGTCGCATTTACCTAGCACTCTTTTCACAAATCCCAATTTTTTATTAGCACGACTGCATATTTCTCGTCTGTTTTTCCCCAGGACAGATCGTGATTGTTATACCCAAGTATTTAAAGAAATCTACCCTCGCGATTTTGGTTTGTTTCACTCTGTAACTATAAGGGAGGGAATTACTCTTTTCCCTATAATGTATTACTACGCATTTTTTAAAAATTTAATTCCAATTGCCATGTATCGCACCAATTTTGAATTGCATCTAGGTCGTTGGCTAACAGGACTCTGTCTTCGTGACTTCGAATGTCCCCATGAACTACTGCATCATCGGCGAAAAGACGGAGCTTGCTATTAACTACGGTCCTGAGGTCATTTATGTAAATAAGAAATAGGATGGGACCTATGACACTTCCTTGTGGTACACCCGACGTGACCTTGACTGTATCGGATGATACACCATCTAGGACGACTGTTTGGACACGATCACTTAAGAATTGTTTAATCCAGTTAATAATACTCTCGTGTATTCCATAAATTTCCATTTTCGCGAGTAATTTGCAATGAGGGGCTTTATCGAAAGCTTTCTTAAAGTCTAGGAATATCTCATCAACTGGAATATTACTTTCACCGGAGTTCAATATATCATGTACAAAAAGTGCGAGTTGAGTTTCGTAGGATCTACCCTTACGGAAGCCGTGTTGGTTATTAATCAATAAATCTTGGATATCCTGTCTCCGTTTTTAAATATGGGTGTTACCGAAGCCACCTTCCAGCCGTTTGGCAGGCTTTCTTCTGCTAATGATTTCTTAAATATTATATGAATATAGGGGGTAATTTCAGCCGACAGTTCTTTATACACGCGCGCCGGTATCTCATCAGGTCCCGGAGATTTGTTGGGGTCTATGTTTTTAAGGAGTAATTCTATTCCGCGGGTGGAAAAATTGATTGCTTGTATTGACTGCTGAAATGTTTTCAGAAGGTTCTCGGGTAAATTTTGTCAGCATATGTTGAAAACACTCTGGAAGAATGAGTTTAATATGTTGGCTTTATCTAAACTACACGTTACTTTATCCCCCTTTTCGTTATTCAATGGGTTTACGGTGGACTTTTTTTCCTGCACTTCCCTGACGTAGGATCGAAACAGCTTTGGGCTATCGTTCAAATGTTCGCCTAATTTCAAATGCGCCTTCCGGAAGGTCTTCTTGGCAGTGGACCTAGATGCTTTGTAGTTCTGTATGGTTTCGTGGATTTTATCAGGGGAGGAATCTTTAACTGCGTTTTTCCTTCTGGCATGGCAAACCCTTTGCCGCCTAAGAGATTTCTGTACAAAAACAGAGTTGTACCTTCTTTATTCTCTTTTATATATTTACTAGGTAGTACTCTGTATTGCTGAACCTGTTATTGTAAGAAAATTATTCCAAGTATCCTCGACACTACTAGTTTTGCTTAATTCGTCAAATATATAAAAGAGCTGACTTTTAATAATCAAACCACTTTACTTTTCCACATAAACTTTTTAATTTTTACTACCCAGGTTTCGTTATAACATAACATCATTAGGTAAAAATAAACACGCCCACCACCGTATATATACATACCTCTGGGCGGAGGGGAAGAGGAGGGAGGAAAGAAAGGATTGGTTGAGCTATGAAGAGGGGGGCTAAAAGTCTATGGTTTGAGGCGGATAATATTATATAATTAGCTGAAAGGATATGGTCAATACAATGTTGCAAAAAGCCCACCTGACATCAGATTAGTTGGCAGAGGATTAGGGAAATGATTATTATGAACTGGGAGAACGGCACTTAGTAATTATTTTGGTGACTCAGTAGCGGGTTGGGAGGAGTCGCTACATTGTTGAAAAAGTCTCACTTGGTTTCAGGTGAGCTGGCAGGGGGTGAGGGAAAAAAAAATAACGGGGAATGTGAAGGGTAAAGAAAATCGTTGGTCAAAACATCTTCCCCGTAATTCGTGTGTTGAAGGATTTCCAACTGCTCCAGCGCATCAAGACGGTACCCTTTCTTCTCAAAATGTAAAAATTCGGGAGTAAAATCGCTGGTGTGGCCACAATCTCTCAAGTGCTTGGCGAATAGTGATGCGGAGATGTTATTTTTAAAACAAGCTCGGTGTTCCTTTATTCTTGTTTCAAATATCCTCCCCGTCTGGCGTATGTATAGTATATCCGGTTGCAGTCTTTACAGCGGAGTTTGTATACTCCACTTTTGTGTAGTGGTTCAACGTGGTCTTTCGTGTGGCATAACATGTTGCTTAAATTAGTTTTATTGTAAAAGGCCGGTCTCACTTTTTCCTTTGGAAGAATTCTTTGTACTTTTAATGATAAGTGACCAAGAAAAGGGAATCTCCGCCACTTTGGCTAGTTTTCTGTATATGTGGGTGATTTCCCTAATCCTCTGCCAACTAATTGGATGTCAGGTGGGCTTTTTGCAACATTGACCATATCCTTCCAGCTAATTATATAATATTATCCGCCTCAAACCATAGACTTTTAGCCCCCCTCTTCTTAGCTCAACCAATCCTTTCTTTCCTCCCTCCTCTTCCCCTCCGCCCAGAGATATGTATATATACGGTGTTGGACTTGTTTTTTTTTACCTGATGATGTTATGTTACAACGAAACCTGGGTAGTAAAAATTAAAAAGTTTATGTGGAAAAGTAAAGTGGTTTGATTATTAAAAATCAGTATGAAGATTTTCCACCAAGTTACGTCAAAAACTGTTTTATTTATAAAAAAGAACGTTTTAATTCACATTTTAAGCCATCATATTCAGCTTTATTGAACAAATAAACCTTTTTCTTAGGTTTGTTAACTTTATCTACGCTTAGAGAAAATTTAGCGTTTACAGCCCTGTGATCACTGATTCCGTCAACATCTTCTATATTTAAGACCTTTTCGGGTATATTTGTGGCTAACAGATCAAGAATGTTCTTTCCCCTTGTTGGTGAAGTGACTAATTGATGTAGGGAATACGAGCTGAACGCAGATAAGAGGGACTCGCATAGATCCTTGTCTTTACCTCCATTTTTAAAACTGTACGAATTCCAATCTATTGTGGGAATAATAAAATCGCATCCGATAATTAGGCTATGTTCACTGTTGTGGGAGGTAAAGTTTTGTATCTGTCTTTCTAGGTCTGGTATTGAGTTAATACTAACTTGGGGTGGTCTAGAATACGTACAGATATATATTCTTTTCGATCTGGGTGTTTTCCCTGAGCACCATACACTTTCTATACATCTATCAGGAAATAACTCGGCTCTACTGACTTTAGAGTTCTTAACCGCAATAAACACTCCTTCTGCGGCTCTATTCTTTCTGTCGTTTCTATAAACTATGAAAGACTTAGAAAATATTTCGCTGTCTGCGATGTCATCTGAAATACTAGATAGCATCGTTGTATCTAGTACATCTTAGCTAGAGTGTGTTCTGTTGTAGTATGTTCGTTTAATCGTTTGTTATGCCCAACACCCCTATTATGTTTTTCTGAATACGAGAGAGAGAGAGAGATAGAATTTTCTCGTATTAACTTATCATATCCTTTGCTCATCATTAAGAATACAGCTGGGGTTAATATTTTCCCACAATTAGTTAAGGATACATGGAGGTACATTAATAGTGAAATGGGAGAAGATAATCTGCCATAATTTTAATAATTAGAATAAGAGAATGGTGGATGACTTAGACAATTATTAGCATAGATAGCATATATATTTTACAGAAGGGACGCAAAATATGCAAGGCCTTAAATTTGTATAATTGTAGTAGAATAGAATTTGGTGCATATAAACGCCATCTATCCATTTCATTTGGATGACGTATTTGATGTTAATTTCCTATGTTTGCTAAATAAAAATAACAGATTAAGAAGAGGGATTTTATTTCAAACTAGATGTCAGTCTTACTTTAATTCACAAAAAAGCATTTTTACTTTTAAAATATTATTATTTAATCTGTCTAAAATTCTGCATGATTGATGAAGATTCACTGCCTCTTTCGTGCTAACACTTAATTGACCCTACAGTATTTATCGTACCAATCAAAAACTCGGGTTATGCAACTATTGCGTATAAAATTTTTATACCACAATGAGGCAATGGAAAATACCCAGCAAAAACCAATTCCAACTTCGAGTATTGGGCTTTAAATCTTAAATTCATCCACACTAGTAATCAAACTTGTAATTAATCAAGGTGGAAGGTTGAAAGAAGAACCTTCAAAAATTCGCATCATTGAAAAAGCAGGTTCATTGCCTTTTTTAAGTGGACAATTGGAAGTAAAGGTTTTAAAAAGTGCTTATTTTTACATTTCACGTGAAAGTGATATTCTAATGGCAATATCAATCCCATTCTAAGCAGTGGTTTTCAGGCACTATGAGTAGCATTGATTTCACTAGCCGTAGACTAACCATATTATTATGATAGAATACAAACGCTGATATCCCCATGATAAATTGAAAACAGGAATAAATCCTGCTTGGAATGTGATCTAATTTCCTTTCTATAGTTAGAAACACGATGGTTATTTCTAACATCAAACATCGCTCCACGTGGAAATTTAAAATGGGGATATAATGACCTAAGTATATACCTTCACTACAACGCCAATAAAAGTAGCCACTAGAGTTGTCACTTTTAATTTTTTAGATAAAGTACCCTTATTTCGCTGCACTCGACCTAATTAATCAATAATTTTTTAAAGATATTTTTTGTATGTCAGGAATTTCTTTTACTTAGAATAATCAAAGGATGAAAATATTACAGAAAATATCTTTTCATTTTCAAAGTATTACACACTCCTGGATCGAATTGTAAAATTGATTAATATTGAGCATATTCAGCAACCCAATTTTTATGTACACGATGCTCAAAATGACAATAACATGTAAGAAACCTTGAGCGTAGATTTTTCGAATTTCAACCAGAAATTCGCACTCTCGACTATTCCTCTTTCATCAAATTGGACGCGAAACTGCAAATCACATAATCGCAGAAAGTAAATGAATGAAACAAAGGCTGGCTGGCCACTGCATGGTTTTTGAGACGTAAAACATGCATCGTGCCCGCGGCAGGTATCTCTCTTCTCCATTGGCGTCACACGGCATCCATTTAAGGTCACAGGGACACGCACAAACACATTAGCCGAGTCCGCGGTTGAAACAGAATTCACATGAGCGACGGCTCAACTTCCGTCGTTTCAAGACTCGTTTATGAAGCGTCCCTTGTCACCGGATGGCACAGCTGAGCGGCGGCGTCGGCGAAGTGAATCTTGCCACGAAAGCGTCTCTCGCCGGAGAGAAAGTCCGGAATAAATCCCGTTCGAGTTTATTTTTGCGATGCGTGATTTATATAGTGTCTCCCTGTCTATCTCTCTCAGCGACATGTTTTTCTTTCAATCACGTCTTTCAGAAACAGATCTTTGTTTGGATTTCATTACACAGTAGGGCATAAACTAAAACAGGTAGAAGAGTTCATTTCTTTATGATAGGTCTTAGAAGGTGACAAAAGTAGCGAAATCAGTGGTAGAAGAATTTCATTGGGTGAAGTAACGTTTTTAAAGAGGTGGGAGTTGATGAATTTGCACATTAATTAAAGAATTAAAGAAAAAATAGATAAAAATGTGTTATGTATCTTAGTTTTTTATTCTACCCGTACTTGCTTTTTGAGGCAAGAGGTACGCGTACATTGGAGGACTTCTAAATCCGGGCTTGGAGAAAAATGAATAAATTTAGTGGATGAAAAGAAAACCAAACGATGAAGTTCTAAGCATGGTAGAAGAACAGAGACACTATTGGAAGAAACTCGAAGACAGAAGAAGTGGGTTCAGGAGATACTGAGAAAAAATGGTGTTCTGAAGAATGTAATATAGAGGGAAAGTTGGAGCGATTTGCGGGAAGGGAAGAATAGTAATAGTGATAGAACTAATGGAGATAAAAACTGCACAAAGCTAAAACACGGCTTTCGGCAATATGAAGTATTAGGCTAAAAGATACATTTGATAATACTAGTTAGTGGTATAGTAGTTTGCAGTGCGAAGGTTCATCGAAAACCTACCCTTCCCCGGTATACAACTGCTTACAAAAATATTCCATAGGAAGGAAGTACTAAGGGATTCCATTGTGTCCACCCCTACCAGACGCCTTACTTATAGGATTTGATATTTCGTGATGTAGCATTACGAGTAATTTTACCATCGATGGAAGAATTTAGACAACACTTAATACTTGGGTTTAAAACCTTCTGTTTACTATGTTGTAATTCATCTCTTCAACGTCTGTTCTAAATAGTATCTTTTGATATCGAATAAGTCTGATGTTATTGAGTATCCGATACACGAATTCAGCCGGAATATAATTTTTACCAAAATAAGCAGTGCCTAATATTTAATTCTTGCATATGAAGATCGGATATAATCATGGAGCTGGCCATTGTGTCCACTTTAAGGAATGCTTAATTTTCATAAAGCCAGTACTCGATTTGTGGATAAAAGTTGCATAATCCTGCACATAAGAAAACGCTTCACATATGGCACGTAAAGCAATCTGTTTGAAATAATGTTATAATTACATTTTTTTCCTAAACTTCTTTGATTTTATAAGTTTTTAATGAATATACTGTTACCTATTCATTCTTCTTTGCCGAAAGGGTTTTAAAAGAGCCAACCTTTTGACGCTATTGTATCTATTTCATTAGAAAGTAGAGAGTTAGTTTAAAATACCCGATTCTTGACTTATATCTATTACGAGCTGCTTATAAGATGTCCATCGAGCATAATTTCTCCTAGGTATAGAGTCAAGGGTTTATTATGAAAACTTTTACAATATAAAGTGTTAAGGCATTATCTAGGAATTCAATGCAGGAAATAGGATAAGCATATACATAATTTAATTGAAAATTACCCTTAATTTCACGGTTTTATAATATAATATTATGTAAAAAATAACCCAATGAAGCATTCATCCCCAGCAAAGAACAGATTATTTCTCTTGTCTCTACAAGAACAGCATGATGCATCGATTCTTTACCCATCCCTTTGAGTGGTCTCAAATATGGCATTAATAACTCAAATGGGATAATAAATGGCGCTTGCGTTATAACAATCAATTTTCTCGTGAATGAACAGTAAAAATCTGAGTCCGTTTCATGGTGCAAATGCATTAATTTACGCATACTCGTCAGTTTTAGACTCATTTCGTGGATATATTTGATATCCATATTAAAAGATTTAGCTTTTTGTAAGGAGTAACTATATTAAATAATGAAAATATTGGAAAGGATTTAAACAGCAGTTGCATACATTACGGTACCTAAGCGTGAAATACTTCCTTGCTTCTACTATATGAGCTACTAGTACGTAAGGAGTACCATAAAATAAATATCATAAAAAATAATTACAGTGCTCTGGGCTACTAAATAGAATACAAGTTTTCTAGCGTGATCCTTGGGATTAATTCTGATCCTTTGAGTTCGCGGAAAAATAATCCTATAAAATCTGTTGAACCCAGAGTTTATAATGTGGTTAAATTATTTTAAAAATTTTCGATAGCTGAGGTTATATCGGACCACAGTCGTATTCATGGAATACCCTTGCGTGACAGATAAACAACAGACCGTGAAGCGGTATTCCAACCCATGTCCTTCAGCTAAATATCCTCCGAAATAATTGGGAAAAAGCGAATCAGGGGATTTGAAGGGACTCGAGTTTTGAGATGTGGGAGTTGAGTTGTGGGAGAAGGAAATGGGATTGGAAGAGAAAGACGGGCAGAGGAAAGAGGCACAGCGAGGTACGTGGCTCGTTCTTTCGACCGAAGGGAGGGCATTGGGTTACACGCCATAAATTCTTCCCCATGCGGCCATTCGTGGGGGTGGTGGTAGCGTGCTTGACCTGTTTAGCGATGGAGGTGTGAATGAGATCGGGCAAGAACTCCGTTGGCACAATGCAACCCCTAGACTTCTTAGGAAGGTTGACCGGAGAATGGTGGCATTTAGAGGGGGTTTGTTCCGGTGCTGCTTGGCCGAGCCCTGGAAAACATTTCCTCCAGAAAATGGGGTTCTAATTACGGTTAAGAAAGTACGCTAGCCCGCAACGAGATAGGATTAACAAAGTACAGCCTAAATATAGACAAGTGTAAGACGGAAAAAATGTTAATTAAATGAAACAAGATGGAAAAATAACCACATAAAAATAAGAGAGGACAGAACTTTAAATAGTTGAATAGTTTACTACTTCAGGAGCCTATTTATGAGCGTTAGGATTCCTTGAGTAAAAATAATAAGAGAAGTCCAATTCTGTGTCATTTATTTCAGAAAGAATTACTGATGTCATATAGATCCAATTTGTGTGTGCATTGGGGTGTATGCATATGGCTTTCACTAGCCTGCTTAATGGGGATTATATTAGCTGATAAACAGGTATTTTTAGTGTGTTATTCCACAAGTTTTAGACGTGAGTTCTACAAGAGTAGGAAATGAAAATGAAAAGAGTTGTTATTGGAATAGTGAAAAAATACTAAAGTTATATGTTTAGGTTGATTGAGGAAACTTCTCTTGAGAAATAAGTGAGGTGAGAAGTCCCTGGACGAGGGTATGCATTATTTAAGTCTGTTTTTAGAAATTTGAACGAATTATTGTTTACCAGGAAAAGGAATATTATCCGGGTAGTTCAGAAAGAACGATGAGGAATGAAAATTGCACACTTAAATGTGCATTGTATATAGACAACATTGGAGATATCTAGGTGGATTAAAGCAAACCATCATCGAAATGACAAAAACTTTAAATATAATTCGTGATAAACAATGGCTATACATTTTTTGTTATTAAAATTATAGCTAAGCTAATTTTAATAAATGATATCACCACCTTAATATTATACCCTTACATCTAGATGAAGTTTTACGTGCCTATATGTTTACTTCAAAATAAAGTTCTATATATCCACTCAGAACAAAAAATCGTTCATCAAAATCACAGGAGTTTAACCCTATTGCCTAACTTATTTTCCAATAATTGAATTACTCGTAATTAGCGCGTACTAAGGGTTGACATAACGGGTGACTTTAGCGATACACATAGAAATCGTAAATAGCTATTACTTTCCCCGGAAGGGTTCTTCGACGTTTTATTTCCTAGGGGTGAGCAATTAAGACTGACCGAATATATGAAACCTTGTTCATCCAATTCGACCCAGGATTGCATTCCTTTATGCTCGATCGTGGAGAATAGCCCAAGGAGCACTCACTTACTAGGCACGGTTATTACAGTTCCTATCGTGGAGACCGAGTCGATATCCGTTTCTCCCGCTAATCGATGGAGAATATGATTCAATGCACGGATGCCGAACACTCATCAATCGGCAACTCGGCAATGCCAATTTCGACGGTCCCATCAATAAGCCACCCTCTTTCCTTTTATCCAATCGAGGTCTCGCTGCAGCGGCGTATCATTCCACTCTTTATCCGACCGAACAGAAGAATTCCGAGTGAGGGAGCACAAAGTGCAGCCTCCAAGGTCTATTTTTCGTTCTCCGCCAAATATTGGTCTGCATCATTCTGCCACTCTTGCTGGGTTTTCCATGCATTAAAGCCATCAAAGGGATACTTGATTCAGATTCAAAATTATCCGTTCATAAGAGCCTCGTCGATGATAATTTCTATTTTTTTCCGAATGCCATTCCCGATTCCTCGGACAAATATCACTAAAAAAAACTATGGGAGTCATGAGTGAACCTCGCCATTGACTACTGGAAAGCGTGCATAAGATGAGATAAACTGCGGTTTCAACGGGGAATCCTATTTTCATAGATTTCCGATAATTTTAAATAGATATAAATGCGGATAGTATTTTTCTTAATTTTTAGTATTTGTAAATGGCGCATTTTTTTGTTGATTATGATCGCCCTTGGGTTACTTCTCCGTATTTTAGTATAGTTCCTGACTGCTAGCGCATACAACTATGGAAAATAATTGTACGTATCTATCTTGTGAACGTTTAGCAATGAAAAAAATGTTTAAATGATTTCAAGTAATTAGGATCACGTATTACAGATATTTTTATGGAATTTTTGTTTCATGTAAGGTTGAAAAAAAGTCATTCATAATAGGTTGTTCTTTGCATCATAACTAAACGGTCTTAAAAAAATGTCTTTTTGCCAGAAATTGTCACTGATACAAATTTTTATAATTTTCTAAATTCATTTTTTTATATGTTTACAAGCGGCGTGCGTTTACAAATATGTTGCGTGCATGATTGTTTACATACGCTAATAATTTGTTTAAAGTGCCTGTCTTCAGTATTTAAATATTGTCCAGCCATATAGATCAGTAAGTTGGTTATTTGCTAGTTACCCTTGTTCCCTTGCTAAAAATATTAAAATAACTTTACGTAAACCCTCACTAATCCTTTCCCTTTATTACGCTAGGCTATGTTTAAATAAAATAAATTCCTTTTCAATTAAAAAAACAATTATTAGGCGAAGGAAAACCGCCGAACGGGTTAAGGAAGATGTACATTTAGGTGCCCTAAAATGAGTGACATTGTTGGAATTGAATATACTGTCGCCAAAATAAAAGTTCCCTTTTAATTAAATAGTAAATTGATGTAAATATTACCAAATATATTGTGAACACCGTTGGATTTATTGGTAATTTAGACGACTTATTATTATATTACACCTGAATTGTTATTAAAGTTAGATTTTGATAAGCAGGGTGCATTTTAGTGTTTGTCTCCTCAGCTAGTGTTTTCAACCTCCCATTCTCTCTTCTTTTCCCAACAGTGAGTACGGTGAGCGTCGAAGCCGTGGTCGGCCGGAGCGTCGCTCTGCCCTGTGACATCGAACCAGCAACATCTGCCGACCGCGTGTACATGGTGCTGTGGTTTCGGGAGTCCGCAGGGAAGCCCATGTACAGGTCAGTATACCCTTCAGTGTTGTCCCACAAGGAAAAAATCGTCACTTCACAGAGAATACATTTTTTATTTGTAAGAAAAATATTCGCTGATTTGTTTCATGCCTATATTATGGAGAGAAACGCACATCTAATCATTAAAAATCTTTTCATAAACTAAAATGAAAGATTTTTAAATGCCTCCTGGATCAAATTTAAGTAAAGAATAAAGTTTCTTTAAGCTTTTTTATTGGTTCTCCTGCCTGTCTTTTGCAAGACGTACTCAAGTTAAAAAAGGCAATGTAAAGTTTCAAAGTCCTTGTATGAGAAAGTTATGATGGCATCTGAAACATCAATTAATTTGAGAAAAAATAAATTAGCTAAACTTATACGAGAACTATTTCAATTATGGTGTAATTTATTAAATATGTCTTTTAATATATATATATATATATATATTGTTTATATATATATACACACACACATATAGAAACGTCAACACATACTGTGAGTGTCCTTCCTTTATGTTTCTGTGTGTGGAATATTTTGTATTCGAGTGTTTGTGTGTGTATATATATATATATATATATATATATATACATACATATATATATCATATGTATATTATATATATATATATATATATATATATATATATATATATATTTTGGACGGCACAACAGAACACAGAATAAAACAGATAACACGTAAAAGGACACTCACACTGTAGATGATTTTGTATATATATATATATATATATATATATTTTACAGGCATGGAATCAGATTAGCTGTGTAATGTGTTATTATGAATGATACTATCGGTAACTATACACTTGCACGTTTTACGCATTCTCTTGTGTGATAGGCACATCACAAGATTGGTTCGAAATTATGACAAAAAAATGAACTTTTTTTCTATTCGTGTGCCTGTATTCTTTTCTCCACTGTCTTAGTCGTACTTCACACCATTGAATGCTTTATAAACTACTCCAGATATTTTGAAAATTCTTCTGCGAAGAGTCTATATGACTACATTTAGCCTGTCGGTTCATTACGCAGAAAAAATTAAATACGGCTTGAAATAAGACGAAGAAATTCGCGTCTTTAAAGCACCATTAAAAGCATGGGAAATTACAAAAAAATAGAGTTAAATGAGCTTAAAACAACAGAAATCTTTATTTAACTTGCCAACACACACATTTAGGCTAATAAATGCCCTCTTACTTGTACTCTTTCATTTCATCTTTTCAAATGCACGAATGCAAAATTATGCAAAAATTTATCACGATATAAAAGTAAAAATTGACTGTGTGGATGATTGCGGTTGTATTCCTTTCGAAAAGAGAAGTATTGACATGAATTTATTACTAAAATAAAAACCCTCGCCGTAGATATGTGTGTCCTTTGTGGCCGATACCAGGAGTAATAAAACCAATGGCCACTCTCGTGGCTTGGAACGGCCAACTGACGCTCGGAAACCTTTCCTAAGGTGCCCGGCGAGTTGCAAAAGGAGGCTGTCAGGACGTCAGATGACACGCAATCGCTCATTCGGAGTAGGAGAAGAGGAGGAGGAGGGCACCGGTGCACGTCGCAAGCGGAGCAGGGAAAGCACTCACACCCCTGCGCAGAGAGGGCCTTCACAAAGCTCACAGAGCGATCTCTCTCCAAGACCCCGCCTGCCCCTCGCCGCCGCCATCCTCCTCCTCCACACTTTCCGCCTCGCAACATATCAGTTAACAGCACGCCTCGCATTAGAGTGGGCAGGATACAACGCGACACGACTCGCAAATCACTCCTGGCGATGCCCAACTCCCCGCTTTGCTCGAGAACAAAATCGCCTCACTCCGCTGGCCAAATGGCTCTCCCGATGAGGATCGATATGACTCACGCGCCTCGCCGCCGTTAACTATTGTCGGCCAAGCCCGTCGTTGGGAAACGTTCCGGTCTCAAATGCTTCTACCGTGCCCGCCCCCGCAACGCTCACTCCTCCTCTGAACTTCCGCGCCACCGAGTTTGAAATTCTGTCCCTTCGAACTTTGTTCTTTTCTTTTACCTGGCCCGGAACCCCGGGGTACACAAATCCTGCTGGGATCCTGGTCTCCTTCTCCCCTCCTCACGAACGGAAGAGCACGCAGCACCGGACGTCAAGCTGCGGAACTTGCGCTAGATTGGGATTTCATCGTTGACCGATGGACTCCCACAGCACCGCCGAGAAAGTCTCCTAATGCGCGTTCTGCGGTAAGCCTTCTGCTCTCATCGGAAAGCTGGACTCACCGTCGGCTCTACTCTTCTCTTTTTCCTTCAAAATTCGTCATCCTAGGGTATTGAAATCACCTAATGGAAGAAAACCTACCTTTCAAGTAGTGGTAATAAAAATCGGAGTAGAAAAAAAATAATAACCCGAGGGCATGCTCTGAAACAGTGAGAAATAAACAAAAATTTCACAAAATAAACTACGGTATAAAAGTTAAAGGGAATAAATATTAATAAATAAAAAAGAAGAAAATTAAATGAAAGAAAGTCTATCTACCACTAAAATAATTCCTGTTGTGTGTTTCTCGCCAACATACTACCTGAGCACACTGGGATATTACTCCCGCGGCAGGGACACTGTAACGTCACTCAAATATAATTTTCATATCAATTATCTTTTACGTTTATTTTTAAAATTTGTTTTACGACCTTCGATTCGTATTATTTTTTGGTACTTAAATCTTCCATCTGCAGTAAACAATTCGAAGTTTAGGTTGATACGTAAGGATAGAGCTAATATGGTATGAAGTCCCACGCCGTGCAATGTTAAAGTCACACATTAGGTAAAGATGACAGTTGCTTTCCGAAGAAGATCTGGCAGTCAAAAAACCAACAGTTTGTTGGAATTCGAGCTTACCCAGCGGAAGAATCAAACCCGGCTCCTCCGGCCCGTAGCTCAGAGTATCATCCGCTGACAAATTTAAAGAAACTGCAGGAGATACCTTTTATACTTTTAACTTTTCTTTTAACGGGGTCATCCGCTAACATGCATTTAATTGCAACAATTTCAGAGCGTAAAAATCATTCGCCAAAGTCATTCATCATCCCGGTTAAGGCAAATGATTTTTAAGCACTGAAATCGTTGCAATATTATCCACTGGTTTACCACGACCCTCTTCAAATTTTCCATTTCACAAATATAATTAAACAACTTCACGCGCTTGGATTTCTTTAACTTAAAAAATAAATTACTTCACAAGGGTTCAACAAGTAATGAATTCAGAAATAACATGTTAATCTTATTAATTCCAATATCATTTATGGATATATATTAGAAATACTACAATTGCATAGTTGGGCACAAACCAAGGCATTGGCATTTATCTAGACTCCGGCTAAAGCTTAGTGTAAAAATCTATAACTATAACCACAAGTAGCTGCAAAAGTTAAAATTAGAACTTTCTTTTAAAAAGCTCCAAGCTGAAAACAATTTTTAAAGATTATATGAATTTCTTTTTATTTCCCCTCACATCAGATCGCATGTAAAAATAATAAATGATTTCACTGAGCTCTTCGTATTCAACTTTTATATAGTATCTGGAATATAGTGGTGGCATAAAACGTCCCCGATTTTCAGGAAAAAAATATTTAAAATAAATTTATTTTACACGAATATCAAATATGAAATGGGTAATAATACATTCTATAGCATAGACGACTCAATGATTGACTACAGATTACTGCATTAAAGGCGACCATTTGATTGATCACCAATGACTAAATGAATCATTTATCGTTAGCTAATATAACATTATATTTTCAAGGAATTACCCAAAAACAAGGGTCATCAATAATATGAATACAAAGAAATAGGAACCCTTCAAATGTCATAAAATTCAAATAAAATTTAAAATAAGGTTCATTTAGATTAATTTTGAAAATGAAGTTTCAATTTTCACCCGCATTTCCCTTTTGATTATGCATAATATATTTTTGAAAGCCTTTAACTCCACCAACAGTAGCAAAGACTGCAAAAGTGTAGGCAAAAAGTGTTTATCATATTTTATTAATGCTGAATAACATATAATTCGAATGCTCACTTTAGGATTTTGTTAAAAAAAGAGCATCATAATGATTGGCCTTTGATGAATCCTATTATTCTACGATGACAGTGATTCATTTGCCAATAAATAATCTCATATTCCACATTTATTATTTTTATAATATTTACCTCATATTCCATCAACTAAGCTTTGAATAAAGTTTAAAAGTAATGAAAATCATTTTTTTTCTAGACAACTCATAGAAAATGTCGTCGAAAACCACATTTCATATTTAAATTACGGATGAAAGTCTGTACCGTAGCCGCGCAGCACAGGTGTATACTGGATCAATTTTCTCCGGGAGGATTTGGAATTTACAAACGTTAACAAAAGTCATTTATACAGTGCTTTGAAGATCTGCAACGGGCATTTTTATTCTGGTCTCGCGAGCGTTGAGCATTCTCTTTTTATCTATTCTCAAAAGTTTCTAAAAAGAAGTATTTTACTGGCGGGATTTTAACAAGGAATAAAAATTCGAAATGCGAGCTAGTGGCATTTCACGAAGCAACGCGAATTACGCTGCCCTTTTTACTCCCGGACACGTAAATACGAAGCAAGGTCATTGTGGTCTTACTTGTAGGTCGTATCTGTCTTTTAATGGATGAGTCAGCGAGAGCGATGCGTGAGCGAGGGAAATGCCTGTGATTCTACTATTTCCTTCACTTGCACACTTTATGTCCTTGTGCAGAGAGCATGAAAATCCATTGTGCGGACTAAATTCGAAGAGGGAAGGGGAATGATAGATGGGATGAGGAGAAAATGTCAAGCGTACCTAATTTATTCAAACCTTAGAATTTAATTTTATGCAAATATTTCGAATTTAATTCGCACGAATTGTTTTATGGTAAAAGGGAACTAACGACTAGTATTTATATAATATATATTTGGTGTGTAATATATCCGTAATTTATTTTCCTTAACTATTACTTCTATTCAATGAAAATTACGAATTGTGTCAGATCATCAAACTAGTATGAAAAGGAATGATATTCCAAAAGTAAAATGCCTATTTGCCACAGTGTGAATAAAGATGAGAGAAAAATTGAAACCAAACTTCATGAAGACGTTACCAAAGGGTGGAGTCTTCGACCAGGATTACAAAAAATGTTCAAGGGAGACACAAAGACAGAACCGCAAGAAATACGCATCAACTGAAGCAATGTGAACGAAACACAAATTATCATTATCCATTTAGTGAATAAACTTGTGGTAATAGTTGTGCAGAATCCAGAATACTTTCAATGCTCTTTGAACGCAATGGATAAACTGTTTCAGGCGGATAATATGAAACATCTATATTATGAAACCTAAAATATGATATGTAAAGGAAAAAAACATCTAGGTGGATATGGTATTAGAAGAGATATATTAAAAGAAGTTGAAACTGTCCTCCTTCCTCGAAAGTGGCATAATATGGAAGGTAATCTACGGATATCAAACGAAGATGTGCTCATGCTAATAAGATATTACCCACAAACAGACAAATTATATGCAAAAAAATCAAGTTACAGAAAAGGTAGAATAATCTGGAAGCATTCATATGAAGACGGTTCTCCAGTGTTCGAAGACATGGTCCATTGAGAAACCTCATAGGAGACTGATGTTATAGGTGAATTCTAATGTCAAATGGACAGATAGAGTGAGAAACGAGGAAGAAAATTGAATTGTGGAAAAGAAAGCAATGTGGTGTACTTTCATGAAAAGAAGAATGATTGCCTAAATATGCATGAGATTTGTCCGGAATGTAATCGGCCATGCAATGTTTTGAGTAAAAATACCCTACCTAGAACAATGAGGCCTTCTTCTCACTCCCTTGGAACCTCGTGCACTTATACAGGCGTCTCTTAAACTTTTCAAAACAATCGACAGTCCTTTATCGGGATGGTAATCAGCTGCTTCATCACATTCTCATTTATCTTGTCAAACGACTGTTGGGAAGACTGGGCTTTTATATCAGGTTCATAGCCGTAGGCCGATGACTCAGCTCCAGTTATGACCTTTTATAGAAAACCTGGGTCATCCTTTGCTACTTGGAGCAAGTCCCCTGCAACAGCGCAGAAAATTCTTTAAATAAAGTTTTCTTGATGTGAACTTCCTGGTGACCATATCATTGCGTAATGAAATAATATTTTATAATGACTTCCCATTACAATTTATTTCACATTATTTGATTTTATCTCAATATTCAACTTTATTCACCCGATGAGAAAATTATGTTTTTATACAAATGAATGAACTTCATCAAAGCATCTCATATTCTTAAATCTGTCTAGTAATAAAAGATATCCCGTAAAGGTTAAATTGGCTTAATTCCGTGCCTACTTCTTTGTGTCTCCTTTAATTTATCATATAACCTTTCATCTTGCTGTCTGTTGGTTATTTATTTTCTACTATTTTAAATAACTGTCATTCTCGACATAAATGAAATGGAGAATGAAAAATACAGATCATAAGAACTAAATATTTTAGCAAACTTATTACAATGACATAATTAATCGCTGAAAGGAAAAAAAATCCTTAAATTGACCCTGAAATCTCTGCAAAATATAATAAACATCTCCGTTACTCCGTTAAAATGCAACGATATTCGTGAAAAATAAACATCTTTTTGGCATTAACGAGCTGAATATTGGTTCAATAATTTTAAATCAATTCGAAAAAAGGTTAAGCGGCAATGTAACGCATTTTAAGATGGAAACAATTTTTAGCTGAAACTAATTATGGAGTTCGGCTTTCTGTTAGAGATTATGTTACATTCATTTTGATTCAATTTTATCAATGTATGTATGACTAATATTGACGGTTGTTTAATATACCGAATTGGGTCGACATGAAGTTAACGGTTTGATATTGCTATATGCATTCTAATCCCGCATTGCGGTAGTACATAAAGCAGCGAGGAAATGAAATCAGTATGCGCGATTTTGATGTGTTCCGGGCACATCGTATATCACTCCCATCAAAAAGTTCGTATTTCATGAGTGTTGACGTTTGTGTAAACACGAGCTTATGAACTGGGCGCTACGGCAACCCCTGGAGGTGAGCGTATTTGGGCATTTCGTTTCGTATTTCCAGTGTGTTTATGCAATTTTTGGTGCATCATATTTCATTAACATTATTTCGACGGACCGGTGAGTGCAATAATATAAACGCGGCTCTGTCCCTAATTGCATTCTCACCCCCTGAGCGCGACTCGCAAAGGGAGTTTCGATATCAATACGTGTTGACTTTTGCGAGTGATTGAAAACGGTCACGCATCGGCCCGTGTAATATAGGCTCCCATGTGATAATTTCCGCGGCACACGAAGTGATCAATTCGTCTCTTTCGCAAAAAGGGAGCGAGGTGAAAAGTAGGTAGGATCGTGTAAAAGGAAAGATCTTAATTCCATTCGGGCCATGCGTACCGAGATCCACTTACTTGATCAAGGATTAGCGGTCCATGGGCAAATAGCTTTCACACGCGTAGGAGAATCTTGAGAGGGATGTGAAAGTTGAGGAAATAAAATCGTGATAAAGCCCTTGCCTCGGAGGCTACTCATTTCTCCGGTCTCCCTTCGACCTCTTCACCCCATCTCCCCTTCTCTTTCCAGTCCTGATTCTCTTCTCTCTCGGAAGAAAGACCCTCTGTGGAGGGGGGGGAAGTAGAAAGGTTTAGCGGGAAGTAGTATAGGGGGAAGATGATGAGTGGTCGAGAAGGAACCTGGACCATGGGGAGAGGTGATTTGGGGTGTGAAGGATGGGGTGAAGGGATAAGAATGCGAAGAGGAAGACGAGGGGAGGGAGAGCGTAATTATCACCGTCTGTGAGGGAGAACTCCTTTCAGATAAGACAATGGAGACCCGTTCGCGGGAGACCAACCCAATTTGGAGAGCCTTTCTAGGAACGAGCGTCGGGAGAAACACGACCGGGCGCCGAAAATCTCAGTCGCCCCACCCACACACAGAAACCCTAATGTGAACGCAGACATGTGCCCTAGGACACCGTTTCTCCCACTCGCGATCCGTGTGTGTGCGGAGGGGTAGTGTGTGGGGAGCTGTGGGGCGTTTGCTTCTACGTCCGCCACCCTCCTCGTCGGAGTGTTTGGGAGCGTGTCTGGGTTGGAATGTGTGTCACGTGGGAGCAACACACACACACACACACGCTGAAATAAACCCTTTGGGATAGCTGTGTGAAGAGGAAGGTGCGGAAAAGGCAAGTTCCTTCTACACCCACAATCCCCCATCACCACCCCTCTTCCATCACTCGGTGCACCTTCATGCATCTCCTTCTATCTTTCTCCCTCTCCCCACAAGGGGTGCGGAACTGAAAGAGGTTGGCGAGGGGGGAGCGGATGGACGTCTGCGGAAAGAGGGGCGTTATGGGGCCAGCAGAAGAAAGGGGGCGGCGGGGAAAGCAGGGGAAGTGTTAAGACCTGGGGTCACATGGATGGGGGGACGGGAGGTTACCGGAAAAGATGGTGTGGGGACGGTGCCGCGGTAGGGTGGGCGAGTGGCCTTCTGCTGGTTCCGGCTCAAGGGATCTCTTTATCCCCCAATACTCACGCTGAATTAGCCCCTCGACCCAATTCCCTCTCTTTCAACCCCCTCCAGTCTCCTTTCCACGCTCAACCTTTGCGCCCCCTTCGTCCCACCTCTCTGCTCCCGCTCCACTGCCACCGCCTTGGACCGTAGCACCATCTCATTCTGCCACCCACTCCCCACATTTCACTTGCCTATTTTTCAGTTTCTTCCTCGTCTATACATTCCACATCTTCCTCGCCCTGGTTCCCATTTCCACTTGAGCGGACCCGTGTGAAATCCTACCTCTCTGCCCTCTCTCGTCTAGTGGCCATGCAGTTCGTCTTTCGGGTGAAGCACTTCAGAGTTTAAATATTCGTGGTTCCTCTGTTCCGCGCAGGTGAGGAAACATCTTTCTTCTCTTTTATGATCTCGATCCGCACCAATTCGTGGCTACTTCTCCTTACGGGTCTTCCTGAGAGCTTCTAAAGAGCACCACTTCTTTTTAAGATTGATTATTTATTTATTAGAGGCATATTGAGCTTTATATTATATTTATGGTAATAATTAAAATATTTGCTTTAACCGAATGTTACATTCTTATTATCATGAATGAAAAAACCAAAATAAATATTTTGTTTTATCACCGCAAATATTTTCAGTTTAGCTATATCCTATGTCATAAACTGATTTATTAGTCCAACTATATTTTAAATGTTTTTATTTTGCTTTGGTACGGTATGTTGGTATTTGCTATGCTCATTATTGTCTAAGGTAATGAAGTAATATTTATAAAAATGGATGAACTCTTCAAATTTTATATAAATCATACGATCCTTCAGTGAACCCAGCTTAAAATAAAACGAAATATTATATAGCTTTACAAGTCTCAGATTTGATTATGTTATAGCCCAATGGGCGTAAATAAATTAATCAATATTCCTAAATGGTTTGTATTTTTCATTTTTTTACAATATGTAGTACAATATATCACGATAATAAAAATATAATTGCTTAAAATTTGATCATTCAAATGGCATAAAAACGTAAGTATTATTTCAACAAATAAGATTTTTATAGATTTATAAAAAGTCGAATAAAAGAGCAAGATGACCACCTAAAGATTACAAATTGCTGAAATACTTACTACTTACTTATAGTCCTATATACTTATATCTAAAGCAGCTGGGTCAAATTAAATGAGCTATTTGAGAGCATGGCTGCAAAAAGGTAGGTGTGAATATAATAAAGAAGTACGGTATTATGACTGCGACACAGTTGAAACAAACAGTTGTGTGCTAAGTAGTACCACTTAGATAGGTGTAAAATGGGTTTGAATAGGAATTTTAGAGGAGCAGTTTAATCAGTTTTCGAAGTATTTACTTTAATACCTCAAATACATTTCTTATAACGTTGGTACAATGAATAAGGATAAAATTTTCTTGCTTCATAGTCCATTTTCATAATTTTTTCTTTAAATAACAAAAAATAATCACAACTTACTTAATGTAAGAAAAATAAATTGAGCGCATATAGTTAATGTAATAATGATCTTACTTTGAGGAGTAGTCAAGAGTGTAGCTTAGAAGATGGTAAATTTACATTTTCCTGTCCTAAAATATATTTAGTTAAATCTAAAATCAGGGGCTTTCTACCTTTAGGAGATATTTTATACGAAGACATTACGCAAAGTACCACTCAATCCTGTATTTCATTTTACTTTGGCGTCGTGAATTTTGTGCAAAGAAAGAAAAAACTTGGATTTAGTACGATGTTATGATGGGCATGGATTGGAGGCAATTGAGATAGGATGTTGTGAAGGATGGAAGAGGTAAATTGGACGGAAAGGAAAACAAACGAATAAGGACTAGGTATGGCGGTTGTAAACAGTGTTCTTGAGAGAAATCCAAAGGAGGCAGGAATGGTAGGTCCAGGGTATTTTGATTGGCGGTGGAATGCTGAAGAATTTGGTAGAGAACGTAGGCCACACGAGGAAGAGGAATGATGAGAATAGGCATGCTGAACTGGATGCAGAAAGCATGCGGAATGGAAGGGTGAATGAACAAAATTTATCTTATTTGGCAAAGCTGAGAACTGTAGCGGTGTTCAATCTCGGTCTACCTGAGATTTACCTTAAATGGTAGAATGCATTTCGCTGATCAAAATATAGCCACTGATTATCGGCAGTTATTGGGCTCTAACTTTCCAGATCATTGGTCATCGACAACGCACCCAA
Organism: Hetaerina titia; assembly: GCA_037158775.1. Taxonomy (NCBI): domain Eukaryota; kingdom Metazoa; phylum Arthropoda; class Insecta; order Odonata; family Calopterygidae; genus Hetaerina; species Hetaerina titia. The sequence goes on from CM073775.1 coordinate 46,789,984, forward strand.
TCTTATTCCAATTTGGACAAAAGTCGATATCAAATACACATTTACTGACTAATTGTCAGAGTTGGCGGCAATAAGAGATGAAGTTAGTACAAATACAATTATTACTCACAAAATATCAGCTATAATGTATCCTCTTTCTCCCTTGCACTAATAAAGTGGCCTAAATGATGTTTTCCTTCGAAAATTTTTATTCATTTCTCCTTTAACTGAGTATGAATTATGACGCAAATATGAGCAACCTCGTTACGGTGAACAATTATTAATTGGGAATATGGGGATAGTATTTTAAACGTTATTTTATTATTTTTTAATCAATAGTTATCAGAATTCGGACGAGTTACAAGGGATCAGAATAGCAGTAAAATACCGCGCTTGTGGAGAAAAATCATTTATCATCCTCAGTAAAACTATTATATTTTCAATATCGCATCTAACTTTTATTTTATTGTCATTGTTAATAGCAGCTCGTCTTAAATGCTTAGAGATGTGTAAAGTACCTTTCGCGATATACCTTAATGCACGGACATTTAGTTAACATTACCTCTATCATTTGAAATATTTCTCATATTTATTGATTACTAAAAATTAAGAGGTTAAGATTTTGACGTCGTGCATCACGTAATTACTTCTTTACTCCCTAATAGCTCTAAATCCCAATTCCTGAATCCCAAAACCCATTATCCACATCATATCAAATAAGTGGAGTAAGCAAGCAAACACCACTACTGAACCATTGCATTTATGAAGTTCTTTCCTCATACATATCCCGTTATTTAACGAGTAAGAAATAGAATAGAAGAGGGTATAAATCAAATCCTCCGACGACGAATATTCAAACACGATAGTCAAAATGAGCGGAAAGCGAATAGGTCAAGGCTCAAATTCTATCCTTATCGAATACGAGTAAAGGAAAATTATTATTATTTTTAGCGAACACATTTGTCTCAGTCGCTCACAATTTTTTATCTTCAAATGTGTTACACATCCCTATGAAGTTATTTTTTCCCACCATACCTTAAAGGTTTTGTACAGTTTTTATCGGTGTCTCTCTTCAACCTGAACGGTTTTTGTGTGGATCAAGCGAGGGCTTGTGAAATACTCTACTAAATACTTCAAATGGCATAACAGAATTCACTAATGAAATTTTTACGAAGAGTCTATGTAAGCAAATGGTAAGTGATGGAAAGGAATTGATATTTAAAGTAATATCACTCGTAATCAGTCAGTTATTATAGCCATTGTTTCTTAATTAGAATTCAAATGAATAATCGTGGAATTCTACCTCAAATGTTTCATCCAGGAATTATAATTACCTACTCATGTTGAACTCGAGTACACTGCATATTTCTGATAGTCCTCGTCTGATGAGCTTCCTTCTTTCAAGGAGATGCTACTATTTAAGTTTATGTTTTATTTGATTCACGATATCTGAAGCATTCTGATAGTATCTGAAAATACAGATTTTCTTATTCCATATATCCGTTCTTATTAGACATGTGATATGGATGATCTATAGTCGTTTTAGAGGATACCTTAATCATGAAAAAAATGTAGTTTGTGTGTAATAAAATAATTGTTTTAAATATTAAATAATATTTTTAATGTAGGGCTATAAAATAATAACAAAAAATGATTCCCTATTTCATTACGTTCAGCGTAAAATAATTTACCAATGATAAATTATTTACCAATGGTAAATTATATGAGAATTTTTTTTCGGCAAATTTATTAAAATATAGATGTATACTCGTATGTGCAGACAATATCTCCCTGTTTATGGTTGTATGGTGAGAAATATTCTCCCTCACGTAAAACTGACAACATGCTGCTGTCGTTCGAATCAGAAGAAAAGTGGTATTTTTAGACATTTGTAAGTTAAACAAAATATTTCAATGTAGACCATAGCGACTATATTTAAATAAAAACAGCCAAATTTTATCAGTGGTGAACTTCTCTGTGGCCAATATTTTTATTTTGAAAACCTATATTTTTTTCTAGAAACCTCTAACGTTTTGGAAAAAGAAAGAATTTGTAATTTATTTATAAAACTTATGGGTCGCTGAAAACAGTATTTGTTTTGTCTAACTCACTGCCATTTTAAATTTGTTAGGACTGCAAAACTTATCTTCCTTACTACACTCATATATTTCCTCAAAAATAAATTAGATTCTTTCAGAAGGCTCTTCAAAACCACAAGTGTCATAGGTCTGACACAGAGAAGTGCCCCTGGAGGGTTAGAAAATAACTAATAGATTCAGATTCCTTGCCTTCTACTTCAAATCTTATTTCTTGAGACGGCGTAGCTAGCCCGAGCGGAGATTGGGATACAGGCTCTCTCAAAAACTTGCCGTCGATCCACCTGAGGCCCTCCCGTCTCGCTTCTCAATTCCAGCGGACTCAAGAAGAGATAATTTTCCCGAATTTCAGTACCCCGAAGATAGAAACTTTTTAATGCAAAGGTTAAATTGGTGCGCAAACAATCCAATCAGAACTTTTCAAAGCCGAATTGCTCGTATAAATGTTTGAAACTAGTTTCCTGGAGATGGAAAGGCGTTCAATGTATGGAGTGTTCGAGAATATATGATTTGTAAATACTTGGGACCGTGTTTCCTGGCAATTGTGCGTTTGTGTTTGGATCAAGAAATGATTAATCAAACTTGATAATACTATATTTAGGGCATAGTAAACAGATATGCTCCCTTACGGTACTTGTGACAAGTAATCAGGATTCCATGTTGACATTTCACACTATTCACTTAAAATTTAGATGTTTTCATTAGTGGCATCTGTGCCACAAGAAAATGTTGAACCAGTCCATTTTTGATATCAGTTACATTAATTGAAACATAATATGATGGACCATAATGTTATGGCAACAGAGTAATGGAAATGGCTTAAATTCGTTTTGAACATATTATTAATTTTTAAGGATGGGGAAGATGATTTTTCAGACCATCGCTGATTTCTCATCGAGCCAAATAATTATAAATTTGTTGAAGTCATTGTTAAAAATTTGAAACTCTAGGATAGATCTATTCCGTGGCACAATAAGTATCAATATCTGGAGTTACATGAAGTCAAATAACCGAGAACTCTAGGGATATTGAAATCAATCATCAAAAGTTAAATGCCCAGTTTTACCACACGCATTTGCATCATCTAGCTTAATGCCTCTACACTAAATCTGATTAATATGTAACCTTCAATATTTCGTCAAATCACAAGAGGATTATTGATGAAAAATGTCTACATAAATCACTGATCTAATTGCACAAAATTATTTATGTATTTTCCTCATTATGAAATGTGGCCTTTTTTTCAAATATACAATGGACAGAGGAGTGAAGTGTTTTTATTCAATTGCACAAAATAAGGATAATGTATTTCAATCAAAATGTTTAATGGACTACCATGGAAGTTACAGTGTTTTGAATAAGCAAAAGAAAAATTCGAGCTCGTATATAATATCTCGAAGCTAAAGTAAATTTGACTAACGATTAGAAGATGAATGGAAAGTTAATGTACACCAAACGAAATTGAGTTAAAATGTTGATGCTTCATATCTATAATGGTTTTAATAATAAAAAAATTACGTCCAGATCTTTTGCTCTACGAGAAAGTGAAAGTAATCGTACTCGTAAGTGAATGTAATCGGAGGTGGATAAAAAATATTACATACTTGCAAGAAAATAGTCTCATCTCGTATTGTACAATTTTATTTTCCTTTAGCACATTGTTTTTTTAGACATCTCACTTTTTGTCTTCGCACTTTCAAGATTGATTCGTTCAATTGACATCTTACCTGTATACGTACACAGCGAAGTCCAGAGAGCGTTTGATGGTTTCAAATAAAGCAGTTAAGCTCTCCCTTTTACAACACTATGGATAACGGAGCAAGGGACGCTTACCTATCCCTTCCCATCAAGCCTACCCTCCACTGATTAAATATTTTGGCATGTGCTGGCAGGCTGTGCTCATTGTATTTTTATCGATTACATATCGACTGTTTCTATGCGTATTGATATAGATTATCAGGAATAAATTTTCTTCTACTTCTTTTTGAAGAGTTGTATTTATGAAATACTTTACCGCCGGCTGATTACGGCTCCACTCTTCTCCTTGAAGGGTTATACAGGAGACGTAATGACATAATATTCAAAATAAAAGAAGAGAATATGTAAGACTTAACCTAATTTATTATTTAAAATTAAAGTTCAATCACTTGTTTAATATTTTTAGTAGTTTAATGCCGATTTCTCTCGAAATATACTTAACGTATAGTGAATGGAGTCAAGACACCTTTTAGGTTCATCATATCATGACGGTTATAAATGTATATTAATCTTAATCCAACATATTGGTAGTGTAATACAATGTCTATATCTAAAGATGTAATAAATAATGTATAATTTATTTGTAATAATTTGGAAGTTAACAAATTTAACTGACAAATTCACGACCTCATACCAGAGCCCCAGAATTCTCGTTAACAACAGAATGGAGATTAGAATAATTTAGTGCCATAATTCGCATCCTGTGAATTGAGACAAAGCAAAGTTCAAAAAAGTCTAACAGTAGAACTTGAACGGTGGAAAAAACTAAACATATTCAAAGAAACTTGTGTAGCAGTGGAGGGGAAACAAGCATATGTACGGGAGTTTTCAATGAACACAATATTCGTGGATTTTGAGACATACGACAATGATTTTTGGAATCCTGGAATCAAAGAGCTTTAATAGAATTTTAAATATTAACCGCACGTGTAGGAATATGTCTGCCTACATTCACACCATTTACGAATACCTCTGAAGCCCCAGCGTGGAGGTATGTGGCGTGAAGTACTAATGCACCAGACATTCATGCATAAATATGAGCTTTTACTTAAATAAAATAATAAATTTACCAGTAAACAACAAACACGCATACCTACACACAAAAATGTCCATATAAATTGTGAAACAATGGGTGTTTTTGAAAAAACTGTCGTTGTTTTGCTTTTAAATGAAAAATATTTCGATACTTCTGTTTCATTTTATCGCATTGCGATTCTGTGTCATCCGAGGGATAGAGTACTTCAACATGTTAGTGACGGTATTCATATTTCTCATCTGACCTTGTCGGTCAAATCCACTGAAATAATTTGGGACCATTATGGTAATTTCGGTGTCTCAATCGAACTGCGGCGTTCTGTATGTGCCTAAAAGTCTTGTCTGCTCTCTTCGTGGATTAAGGGGCCTGAATATGTGATCCCTAAATATTATCTAGCGCCATTAAATTTTAAGACTCAAATTTACGAATTTGAGAAAGTATTTAATTTTTCATTTACTACAAATAGTTGAATTTTAGCGAGAATGGATTAAATGGAAAACACTCTTTTCATCAGTCTCCCCCATATCAACAACTAACGTCATGGTTCTTTCGATGACGATCACTTGTAGAATTTTTAGCAGTGTCCCCTTTTCTTCCAAAGAAATCGGTACGCGACCGTGGGTAATTGTAGCCTTTCAATCTCTCACCAACATGAGTGGCACTAAGAAGTATGATCGGTAGAAGCCATCTTTTACACTGGCGTACGTAATGTACGTTTTTGCTTTGCTTTGCCTATTTCCTTATCTTTAAACAAACATTACTGCACACGGCTCAAATATCAAATATATTTTCTATTTGTAAATCACGTTCGGGAGAAGTAGACAATCTTGAGATCTAGAATGATTGGAGAACCTTGCCCTTCAGTTCCTAAATGCCGCTTGGGTGAATCGTTTCGCCGTGGGATATGTCATATTGAACCGTTGGCCTGTGGATAACGCAGCGTGGCCTTCTGATTTTACCTTGAGAGATTGACATTTGGTGGGGTGGCCTGCTTTGATAAGCAAAACTAAACTCTATTCAAAGCATCAGAGACACCTTATTATGTTGTTAACATCACACAGCCTTTCACTTCTGAACATTAGGAAGTCCCCACGCTAAACCTTTTATAAGCGTATTGCACTTGCATTTTCAAAAATTCTACTCTTCCATCTAGAGAAGAAAGCAGTATTCACTAACTTTCAGTTTTTGAAATTACGTCTCGAGCAAGTAGTATATCCAAAACATTCGTTAAATTTAAGACCCATGACCTATAGACATGAGATTTTCATTATATTATATTATAATTAGCAGTAGCCTACAGGCTTAGAATAGACTTTTGATGGATCCTGCGACTACGTACTATTGTAAACAGACACGACACATGTCCTTGAACTTAATAATATATATATGCATACTTACTGCATATATAATAATCATTATTTACCTATGCACCTTTTAATTCCTTAAACTCAATCCAATTATCTATTGTTTCCTCCGTCTACCACCCTCTTAGCCCTCTACCACCCTCTTAGCCCTCTACCCTCTATGGCCGTCTTTAGCGTCGCATTGCCTCTCTGTATCGTCTTCATCTACTTGTCCTACCGTTGCTGTATATCAGCCTTCAGTCTAGCTTCCCTTACTATGCTTATAGCCTCACCGATAGTCTTCCCTCATTTAATCAATCCTTCTTCACAAATACGCATCTCAAAGCTCTCTAATCTTCATTATGATATTTCCATTAAACTGACGAAAAGCTGTACATTGCATTTAAAAATTAAAAGCGTGAAAAAAAGGGAAGAAATATGATAGTGACGGGGAAACGTTCCCAGATGCATTAAAATTTGTTTGCAATGTCCATGGAGGACTTACCAGAGTATCCTTTGGTTCGCTAATCCCTACGAAAAACCTTTTATCTTCTCACCCTTGCAAATTTTGTAATACGAGTTAGACACATTGCTACATTTTATAGTATTACAACTACACTAATTAATTTGAAATCATTAAACTAATGCTTAAATATCATCTCCTTTCTAAAGCCCGTCCTCTATTGAAGGATTCAGGTTGTATCTACCTCATGTACGAGATAAATGTAAAGTATATCTCAGTAGGTGTTTCAATTTAGTATAGAAGTCCTACATTAATAGGAAGTATTTGTTATCTGTTTTTAAAAAGATAATGATCTGGACCGCACCTGATAATACCTTTCTAGTATTAGGTTGCCAAATGTACGAATTATTTTACTCATTGTATTCACTATAACTGCTATTTTTCTTACAGATAAATAATGCAATATTCCGGCTCCATATACCTAATAGGGTGTCTTTAGGTTACTGTTGTGAACTTGAAAGAGGTCATTTAACTAAGGAGAAGTTTTTCATTGTCAAGTCTTTGAAGGGGAATAATTTTGGGTAGTAGATTATACTAGGTAATCTACCGGTTAAGGTAGGTTTTTGGATGGACACAACTATCAAATAAACATTTTGTGACTCCCCACCTAGCAAACTAATCTATTTCAGGTCCCTCTTCATCTCGGTGTACTTCCTTCCTCCCTTCATCCCGTACATCACTATATAAATGATGACACACCTTACTTTGTTCACAATGATGGTACGCAAAGGCTAATTGTTTGATTGTATAAATTTCAGAGACATGGCTGTAGTTAATTACACTTTCACTATTTCCCAAAATTGTATGCTTACATCGCAGTCTATCTTAGCTAATCGTTAATTGATTCTCGGAATATGCTGAGATAACAGATATGTCACCACGGATATTCTTTGATTTCCTGTTCTCTTTGCAGAGCATTCCTAAAACCTTTCCTTTACAATTCAGCCTCATATTTCCAGGAGATTATTAATATTTCCGTAATATAAATGCTTTATATAAACATAAAGGGTATATTTTCAATTAAATCTGGGGTGAAATTTATTCGCCACAATATTCAGGATTGTACAGAATTTTTGTTGTTTAATGCAAAATTGGTGTATGGTTGGGCAGTAGTTGTTGGAAATCATTGCGTGTGTAATTTTTTGTATTATCCACTGAAATGTAATAATAGATTATCATTAAATTAGGGAAGCGGATGAATTGCAAAAGCGAGGACACGCAGGAGGGGGTCCTCATATCAACATTTTACACGGAGATTTGGAAAATTTATGCAACGGATGGTAGATAAATGGAACTCTTTCCTATTGCAGGCTGCGTCAGACCCCGTTGTGACTCTTAGGACACTCTAAAGCAATTATGAGCAAAATGGGGAATGATTACATTACTTCGCTTGGCGAGTACGCGCGAGTACGTTGTGATAAACGTCAGTGTCGCTGTCATCCGGCTCGTGATGTTCATCTGCATTAACCTCGACCGATTAGCGCGTCAACATGGATGACAGATTCCTGAATTCCCCTCTTTTCTGTTTGCGACATCAGTAGGCATTTCCAAAACGACAACACTGAGGTCTCTTCTCTTCCCATCTTTCATTCGTATTCCGGCTAATGACGGGGTTGGATGTGCTGAAAAGACACAAGAACCACTGGAGGCAAAGGTTAACATGCGTTAAGTGAAGAACTCACCTGGAACGAAAATCAAAAATAAAATCAAATCTCAAAATTAAATCTAATTAACGTTAACTTGGCAGCATAGGTGTTCTATAGTTAAAAAGTTAATATGCGCTGACTTAAATTTATTTTAACTTGAGGCCTATAGTAGTGGGAAAGAAAATAATACATGAATTGTGCGGGATAGATGTGAGTGCATGATAAATGAGAGAAAATACTTTACTATTATGACCATATAAAACATTCTTACCGATCGATAATATTTTTGTTACATAAAGAATTCAACGTTTAAATAGCTATTCTTTCATAAGTATACTTTCAGATAAGATTCAAATTTTATGAAAATATTACAACATTATTGTTGCAATCATATCTTTGAGATATATATTTATGGGGAGTAGTCATAAATCGGCTAACTTTGACGAAAAGAGAAAAAGACGCCGTATTCTCCTTATTTTTTGGAGTATTGAGTTACTGAGTTGTAACTCAGATAAACCCCGTTCTGGCATTATTTAATATTCATTTGAATCACCATATAAGTACATGTACCCATGAATCAATGGTTTCCTTTGATTTAACATAGTCTATTGTTTCTCACCATCTCCCCTAAAGTAGACTTCAGACTTTGCCTTGCTTTAATATTTAGTTCGCTTGAAATAGGTGAACAATTTGAATTTTGCATTATTACTTCCATAAATCCTTTTTGTCCATTGTATCCTTTGAGATATTTAAAAACAAAATTGTAATGATAAAATGTATGTAGTTAAACATTATAATTTTGTTAGCAATGGATTTTTCAGCTAAAAGATTATATTTTACAACATACTGAAATTTTTCTTCATATTGAAATAAAAACAAATTGTGGATTCAGTTGGATTTTTGGAATTCTTTAAATTATTTCATGTTTATTTTCTTGGATGTTTGTTTTTTTTTATTCTGCCAAATCATGTTCATCTGAAGTTGCATTTAAAAAAACCGGAGCACTGCATCAAGCCTGGGAAATGTAAATACACGTACGTAATACCACTCTGATATTCCTTCTCCATGCAGTAATAATAGCAGGAAGCATACAGTAAACAGAATTTTGGAAGCGGTATTCCTTTACAAGAAGAAATTTTAGTTTACATTGCAGTATGGATAGTTTCCTGTACCCACAATGTTCGGAAAATTGAAGGGGTTATTATGACTTTGATTTAGTATGTTATGTTCCGTAAAGATTCAGAATCACGCTGTAAAATCAATTTGCAGTAAATATAAATAAATCGCCCACACGTGAGGTAGATTTCGAAGGAAAGATATTTTAATTAAAAAGCCCTGTAATTACCCGGAATACATACTTTTCTTTAATTTATTTAACTTGTAGTGCGAAATACTCTGGAGTATCCTTTAATCCTCTGGCGCCACATAAAAAGGCGTATGCAATGAATAATGCATGACCGCCTCAGTATTAATAGCCCAATGAATGTATGCAAAGACGAAAAGAATGATTTTTACTCTCTGAAATTGTTGCATTAAAAAAACTAGTGTTACAATAATTCTACGACTAATTAATTTAATTTGTAAGAATAAATAATTAAGGATGAAAACTGAATCGTTATTATATAGTGCTAACAAAATTTACTGGTTAGCATATATATATATATGTATGTATGTATTATTTATAACTAAAAGAAAACTTCAAGCCGCAAATTAATTGAACTGCTGTAGGTGAAGATGCTTCTAGGTTGAATGAATATTACTACGTGGAGGGGTATGGAATACAATAGTTATTATTGAGCGTTGTTATTAGCGTCCTCAACACCACGACAACCATCACACGATGATTCACTCACTAAATGAATCAATTTCTGCTGTTACTAGAATTCTATGCATGAACAAATTCTCGAAAGAGATGTCCATATGAAATCGTCCCATGACCGTGTTGATCCACGCGTATACGCAATGTAAATGAATGGGCTACTAATTTGTCCTTTCTGTTCACAGTTTTGATGTCCGAGGGAGGGCATTTGCCAAAGCCAAACTCTGGTCCGATGAGCACACCTTCGGCCCACGCGCCTACTTCGTCACGGTATCTCGACCAGCCCAGTTGACCCTCGACACGGTGATCGAGCAGGACGAAGGGGCATACAGGTGCCGGGTGGACTTCAAAAATTCACCCACCAGGAACTCCATTGTTAATCTCACCGTCATCGGTAAGTTGTGATGTTTGTTATAGTAGGCAGATGATTTATGTTATCGAATCATATCAGTCATATTGAATCTTAAATTTAAAACCAGAGCCTTCATTGCGGAAAAACATAACATCCACGCCCTTGGCAGAATATGTAGTCGCTTCTTAAACTTCAAGCGTCATTAAGCTCTCTAACCTTCCGCGTATATTGTTCAAATAAAGTCTTCCTGCAACTTTCTTTTCATGTGCAATCCGTTTCCGTCACATTCAATAGACTGTGAACGCTTCTTTCACTATCATTCACGTCTTGCATTAGAAATGTCCACGTCTAATGTGCAAATAGCCTTAGTAATAGTACCCTTGAGTTACTTACGTTCATGGTACATAAGTTATAATTAATAACTTACGAAGTAAATTATTCGATTGGAACTGTTAGCAAAATTAATAAATACAATGTTTTTCAAGAAGATTTACCCTGGAACATTTCTCCTTCCACTATCTCAGTGGGTAATGCAATTGCAGTTTAGTAATTTGTTGTTCATAGAGTGTTAGAATTATAGTTGTACAAATCCTTTACACATCTACATCATTTAACAATTCCTAGTATCCATAATATTAATTTTCAGAAACGCATATAATTTTGATAATTCTCTCGCAGTTTTGAAAATAAATAGATGAAATTACACCTGGTATTATGGCCAAATGTTTCCCCGATAGTCACGTACAATGAGTATTAAATTTATTTTAATTCCATCTAGCTAAAAATGTTTCAGTTTTATTAATAGCGACACAAAATACAATTTAGCTTATCTTATGGCGTCGGAAAGGTTGGCCAAAATTATTTGTAATATTCATACTAGCCTAAGCATTCATATTTTACTCACCTTATTTCATGTCTTATCAGTTGCACTTTTCATGCCATAGCATCGTAATATAGTTATCGTCATAAATTCACTGTAAATTCTAATAATTTTCAATTCATGCTCTAAATATTTCTTGTCACTCTTACAAGTATGTATCCACTCACAGAATTCAGTATGCTTTACTTAAGTAACATATGGGACCATACTCAATGCCAATCTTTCGGTAGAACCCTTATTACCAATCCTGAGAGATTGATATGGACCGTATAATTTAAAGGCATGGAAACTTGGTCATAATGGGCATAGATTTGAGGCTTTTGAGATATGTATTTGAAAAAAGATTATTGTGTAAGAGGGAGGGTTATTAAGAAAAATTCGCAGAAGGTAGAAAAGACAGACAAGATATATGCCGAGGTTTTTAATTAAAGTGGAACCAGTGGGATTTCAGTCAAGGCTAATGATTTTTTACTCAGGAAACCATTGCATTTTAATGCGCATCAGCGGATAACTCCATCAATAGTTACTGTGGCGGCACCTTCCGCAATTTCTTTGAAAGATTAATGTTATCGATAGAGTTAGGAAGAGAAAGTTCGGTAAGCAAGGGAGGATATGTAGAGTATGAGTAGGACATGTTTAAGGGAATTAAGAGTAAAAAGTATGTAGAATTGAAAAAGTGTTTCAAGGGCTGTGGAAGAAAGGAAAGTGTAGGATGTCGGGTTGTCTTTATTTTTGCTAGTCATTTTAAAGAAGATACGTTTTGTCTGTTTCCATCTAAAACTTACTTAAAGCGGTATAATACCAAATAACCATGGTAATCTTTGAGTGAAATGTGGTTGGCGAAAGGTATATGGCAGTTGGGTGACTGCAAAAGTCAAAATTTTGAGAAAGAATTAAAAAAAAAGATTAATACTGCATCCGTGGTGTATAAATCTTCCTAATATGTTCCATTTTTTTTAAGATTATCCACAAATAAATTGTAGCAGTTCTTCCTGGTTCTTTGCTATTCGATTGTAAGGTTTGCAGAAAAATGATTCAATTATTATAGATGAAATGACTAATTTGACAACAAAGCATAGTAATTAAATGGGTTCAGGCACGTGCGACTCAACGCCGAGGTCCAGGAGAGAATTTTGAAATTAAGCGTCACCAACGGTAGTAATGATCACCCTGCCATGTCTTTATCAGTTCACTTATTTCAATTAAATGAGTAATTTCCGTTGGCGTAGAGCTCACCGCCCGAAATTGGGATGGTGCGCCTGCGAAGGACGGTTATCATGGCGAGGTTCAAAGTTTGATTAGAGAGATAAACACATTGATGCTGGTTATTATACTCGCGAGGTTATCTTTATGCAGTAGTGGCTTAATTTATATTAATAGTGCAAAATATTCCAAATTTAATGGTATTTCTGCATCAGTTCTTACGAAGTCTTCATTACTTACTTCCTCATTTTCTTCATTACTCCATGCAAAGTCTTCAATAACGTCGACCTTGATTAACTAATTAATACGTTTTCATGAACAATATCACCAAGTTGATCAATTTAAGCCAAGTATATTAGGCAAGAAATGGACTCTGACCACTCAGGCTATAATTCTTGTATTTTTGAAATAGGAATTGATAGATCGAATGCTAGGGCATTATTTCGTTTTTCTTGTAAATGTGTCTAATACATTGACAAAATCTTACTTTAGTGCAATAAACTTGTTTTAAACCATACTGGCAAAGTCAGAACACTATATATTTTAAATTAGGAAGGAAAATACATAAAATCAGTTTTTTTCTCAAATCTAATACGAAGATATAAACATGTTATTGAGGTGTCAAATGAATTATGCGAAACGTTTCGGCTAAATTTTTATGGATTAAATATGTGAAAAATTCATAAACTGATTTCGTAAATATGATAAAAAGGGGGACATTTGAAGAGAAAATAAACGGTACGGTATTCTGTCGTCAATGTTGTCTGTATTGGTACGTACTTAATGATCCCAGCTCAAATTTCCAAAAATAATAATTGGGACTGTGACATTTTTAATTGATGAGAATGGACCAATTTCTTTTCAAAGAGGTTACAAAGAGTTGCACATTGTTGGATTTATTGGGAAAAAATTCACAATCTGAAATTAAAAAAAAAATCAAATGGATTTTAAAATTCAGTTCAAATATCCCCGGTGAATTTCATCTTTATGCAATATTTACGCGATGCAAATTGGGAATGAAAATATAGATGTGAACCAAAATTCAGGATTTGTCTTAATTCCGTTGCATCTTTTTTATTTGCTTTAAGTATACATAATACCAAAAAGTGCATCGTATTGAAAAGAGAAGATCTCAATTACGAAATCGGTATCTTTTTCCCTCGTGTACATTGTAAATGCTTTTTGAAAATGCCACCTTTCCAAGATTTTGTCAAAGACGCTTTTTATATTAAAAGAAGTAGTCGGAATAATCTAAATTGAAAATCAACCAGTAAGATATTACAACTTAAAATATCTTGGTGGGATTTCTAGCCCTAAACTATTATCGGCGCAGAAATGTTCTCGTTCGGATTCATTTCTTAGAAAAGTCTTGTTTTTGGGAGTATTCCTTCTGGATGTAAATTATTGAATTAAACTTCGATGTGTATCTCAATTTAAATCTCTTGCCGTTATTTAAGAATAGATCTTTAGTGCAAATTGTCATTGATTTCTTTGAGTTTTATAAAAATTGGAAGAATCCTGAATATCATTAAATCAGCATTTCGTGAGCGTTATTGTTCTCCCTTGAGTTTAAAAATGCATTAAGTAACATTTTTTGTTTTTTTTTCTGTTATATTTTTCTAATTTAATAGTGACCCTTTTTATTTATTAAAGTCAACAGAAATCAAAAGGACTTGAATTACATTTTACGGGAATGGTTATTGAAAGGTATTGCATTTATTTTTTGCTATCACTTTTAGAAATAACATTCCATGTCACAGCTGTGTTAAAGCAAAGGATAGTCAAATATTTTTTCCAGTTCTCTAAAAGGTCTGTCAGGCACCTCAATTAATTTTTAGTGTTCCTGGAAGTCAATATTCTATTACAGAACCACGTAATTGCTACTCAAAAGGAACTGAATTTTTCAATTCAGGATAAAATGTAGTTTTGTCATATTTTTAAAGTTCATGTGTGTATCCACATTTTCATCCCTTTAATAAAAAAAATTTCCATGCATACTCTTATATATATATTGCGCTTAAAATATTGCACAAAAATCTTTTACTTAGCAAAAATTCCGTGTTATCCTTACAGCTACGCAATCAATACAATGCAGTCACCTTTCAAATACATATCTATGTAGAGCCTGTCGTAAAAGTATGGTACCTCTAGAAATCGTTTTATGGGCTCACCTTCTTGTCCCTGAAGTATCCTCGGGGTGTAACTCAGTAACGGGGAATTTAATTTAAGATTCAAGTGCTCTGCGTCTCATCTCGTTCCTCTCGTAGTATTCTCCATCTTACATCCCCGTTCTTCTTCGAACCAGGTCTAGTCTTTCACTCTTTCAGAGGCCCTCATCTCGCAATTTTCTTTTCAGCTTTCCTCGTGGGGAAAAGGAAAGACTTTTCTTAGGACTGAGAAACCCTAATGTGAAGCTTTATAAGAGCAAACAAATCGTGGATAAAGTTGAAGAGATCGGGACGACTTATTGGTTTAGTATTCAGTGATTCAATTTGTGTAGTTGTATCCAACCTTTCTTCGCGTGGCAATGATGGAGCGAAACTGTATTTCAGAGGATCAGGGCGTGATTTGATCCACCACTCTACGAGGTCGTGTTCCATTACCATATTCGGAAGATACAAATGAGCTACTCAGTAATATCTTCATTCATCATCATTATTTTAATGTATAACAAATAGCATGATACGCTAGAATGAAAAAAGAAGTTTAATCATTTTTCATTGAAATATTACTCATTATGTTATTCCGATGATGAAGAAAACCCACCAAACGTCTCCGCATTCACAGTTTTACGTATATGGAGACGTTTTGTGTATGCCATATCAGCGGTGAATTATGGTCACGTAATTGGGAATAAAATATTACGGTTAGTGAATATCCGCGGTAGCTAATATTTTGTCACATATTTCATGCACCAATTCAAACTTTTCCCTCTCCAACTCTTTTTCATGTGCACCACTCTTCCTTTCAAACATTCTTCTCTTAAATACAGCACGAAGGCGCCGTTGTTTGGATTTTGGATGGAGGTCAGTTTGCGTAAGCGAGGCGGGTACTTATGTTGGGCGTAACCAAATCCACACACGCTCGGCACGCACAAACAGGCACGCACGAACTACACACGGACGGACACAAACACTCACACGAGAGTCGGATTCTGTTTTGGCCTCCCTCATTATTTACGGGATAGGGGAGGGGACCCTTCTATTGGTACCTCCGGCCTCTATTTCTCTCTTCCTCTTCCCCCCCTCTCTCCCTCCCACATCCCCTCTCCACCGAGTTCCCGACCCGGCACCACCTTCGCCCTTTACGCATTCGCTCTCGCAACTCCTCCTCCCGCCCTAACCCTCTTCCCTTTCCACCTTCCTTTACCTCGCCGCCAGGGCAGAAATTTGTGGATATTACGGCAGTGTCAACACAAGCGGGGAAGGTGGTCTCATGGGCCGGCGCCTCCTACAATACATCGGGACTTAGTTTTCGGCCGGGTCCCTCGTCGTGCGGGAGAGGTTTTTTTAGGGGGGAGGGGACAAACGAGGACGTCCCCACCGACCCAGCCACCTCCTCCCAGATGGGGTTACTCTCACCGGCAAGGGAAAGAGGTATTGGGGAGAAAGGGCAAAAGGGTTGAAGGGAAGATGTCCTCCTCCCCTGTGCCTAACCCTTCCTCCAAAAGTCTTTACGCCATCCCCTCGGCTAATTTAAGTGTCGTTTGTATGAGTTTCCCTACCTTTCACTCGGCTCCTCACCTGGTTTTAAAGGAAAACCTCGTTGCAGTGGGCATGTTTGGTCTCCGCAGAAGGGAAGGACGGCAGATGATGAAAGGGGATCATGTCGGTGTGGATAAGCGTATAGGGAGTATAGCGGGGGTTCGTCCATTGAGGTTGATTTCTCAACTTTCACCGCAAAATGAAGTTAAAAATAGCTTGGGTTAGACGATATTCCGTAAGGGAACGCATCGTTTGTAATTGAGTGACAATAGTCCAGCATTAGTTCGACAATTGCAGTTCGGCAGTAGTCCCAACATGCCACAACATCTAGGTATGCCTGTGGTTGAATGTGTGCACGACAATTAGGGCACTCGGTCCTTGAGCACCTGCTGTTTCATTGTTCCCTACGATCGCGTGAAGTAGTTACCAGTTGATCACAACGGTAGGTTTAAATATCGTTCCCCGTTTAATTTAAGTTGTTTCATAAATTCATATTTCTTACATCGATGAACATAGGGTCAAACTTTTTTCTTCATGCAGCTAAATACTAAATTACACCCCTATCACATGGATATTTTTATATTCCAGATAAATTCATTGTTTAGCGATGATAATTCCAATTTTCAATAATGAAAAATTGTTTAGTAATAAACAAATATTACTAACACTTTCCCAGAATTTATTTATGTTGTTCAACGACGATTTATGGCATTTAAAAAAGAACCATGGGGCCATGATAGTAAGCCCTTTGGAATAAATGGGATAGTATTAGAGTAATAAGTAAGATAATCTGGTTAGGGTTTCTATAGGAATGAGGTTATTAAAAAGGAAATTTATTTTAGGCGTTAGAGCTAAGGAATTATCTGTCGATGTAACTTATTAATTACAGGAGTTTTTCATACATATCCCTCAAATAAAATACTGCGTAAACATTTCAAAAGTTTATTTAAATAGACTTCTTCAGTAATAAAAATAACACAGGCCAACAGTGGTTTTGGTGCTGGAGCTTTTAATGATGATTTAACGAACAATTGGGGTGCTGAATCCAATTATGACACTAGTTTTTTCCTATCAGCTATAGTTTTCAAGATATAAATATGTTGTTACTTACGTGAAGAAATCTTCTACATGATGATATGGAAATATTATATTAATAATAAAACCCACTAAATATAATGACTTGATTTATTTCTAGGGCTGTTAAATCTCCCACAAACACAACAGAATTTTACAATACAATTGAACACAAATACTAAAATTTTTTACTGTAATAAAACAAATTGAAAAGAAAAAAATACATAAAAACATCACTCAACACATCGGAAGCTTCTTTTGCGCGATTTTCTTGAGTGCACTTTGTTCAAACAGTCTCGTTTTAAGCACCAGCAGTAATCTGCCATCATATGGTTATCCCATCTTCCTTGGTAGCGAGCTTCCATTGTTTTTATATCCTGGTGAAATCTTTCACCTTGTTCTTCACTTGTGTCTCCTAAATTTCCAAGAAAATTGTCTAAGTGGCTGTGAAGGTAGTGATCTTTTGTGCTCATATTACATCCAAGTGATATGAAGTTACTGAGCATAATGTTTACCAGCTTAATATAAATTTCACTTTTGTGATTTCCTATAAAATTTGTATGACCTCAACAAATGACATCCAACTAATTTTTTCAATCTCAGTCATTGACTCGACAGAAGCAGGATCCTTTGTAAGTTGTCTGATTTGTGGCCCCTCAAAAATACCAGCTTTAAGTTTTTCAATACTTATATGGGGCATCTTTAGTCTTAAGTAGCCGAAGCATGGTCCATCCTTGTCAAGAGCCTTTACAAATTGCTTCATTAGGCCTAGTTTAATATGTAGAGGCGGTAAGATGATTTTCTCTCTTTCAACTAAAGATTCAGCAATGATGTTTTCTTTCCCAACAACCAAGTTTTCTCTCTTAGGCCACTCCTTAATCCAGTGGTTTTGTCTGTCCCTGCTATCCCAGAGGCACAAGAAACAAGGATATTTTGTGTAGCCACTTTGCTGTCCAAGAAGAAAGTTCACCATTTTTAAATCTACACAAATCACCCAGAGATGTTCCTGGTATTTTATCTTCGGTAAGACCAATGCTATTGTATCGTGAACTTCTTTCATTTTAGTTGAATGAGCGATTGGTATTGCGCCAAACCTTTTACTATTGTGAAGAAGTACACATTTTAAACTACGCTTGGAGCTATCAATAAACAAACGCCAATCACTAGCATCATATTGTGATAGTAGTCCCATTTTTTCCAAAAGACCCTTAACGTCTAAACAAAATGTAAGATTGTCTTCTTGAGTAAAGAAGGGTAGCATATCCTTTTCTCTTGTGCGATAAAAACTTAATGAAAAACCTTATGAACTAATTTCGCCATCTTTTACCGAAGTCGATACAAACGATTTTTGTTTTTAATCTTATTGGCCTACAATATAGAAATATACATAAATCTTATTGACAGATTATTGAAAATAAAAGGAACACCGCAGAGTGGTTATAAATTAGTATACTTATAGATTTATTTAACTTTGACAATTATTTTCCGGAATACATCAAATATTAAAACAACTAATCGTAAGATGTGCCATATCTAAAAAAGTAGAGCTGTTAAATAAAAACGAATTTCATATTTGGATTCAGCTCTACAAATATAGTTAAAATTAGCACAAAGATTCCCGGCACCAAAAAAAATTTTTTTTGTAGGCCTGTGTAATTTATTAGCGCTTCTGAATAATAATTCAACAAAATTTATATACTTCTCCCTTTGTTCAAGTAAACGCTTTTTATTTTAATCTCAAGATCCTGTTTTGTCAATTTATCATGTATCAACGAACGAAACTGGAATTTAAAGTGGACCTTATTAAAATAACTAATTAAAAATGTTATGATTTAAAATTCACTTTTTACTATCAAATAAATCTGTCACGATTTTGTTGTTCTTGATATTTTCTACCATACTTCGATCTAAGAGTCTTTTCTTCTTAAGATATGCTTCAATAACATTTTAGAAATACTTGCTCTCATTTTCGTACATGGTGTTTCGGAATTTCCCAATGATTCTTTGATTCTAAATTAAATCTAACTCCAAATGGTTAAGATGTCCTATAACGTTTTATGTCACATTATATAATTATTATCACTAATATTTTGAACCATATTTTCCTAAACATTCTCTTCATTCAACTTCATATTCACTCCTGTTACTTCAAGAGGATTTCATTTCCAGTTACATTTGAGGTCTTATTCTTTGAATATTCCCGTAAAAGTGCACATACCAAATATATTATGCAGCAATTCATTTGAAAATTTCAAATTTTAAAACCTATTTCAAATTAATTTTCTGCTTATACTTTAGTTCACTGACGCATTACGTTCAGTTTACATATGCACTACGCTTAAAGTTAAAACCGCATTAATTAACATGGGCAAAGAAAAAGTCTAAATATTTAATAGATTTTTCTTTTGAATGTAACATTTATATGTGATACATATTCAATGATGGTTTTCCAGTGCATAAATTGAAAACACTATGAGTGTTAGGAAAAGTTAAATTCATAATGTTGAATTAAAATTGATATTGCATATTTTGGTCATCCTAACGATTCTTTAACTGAATAAGAAGGTAAAAAAGATTAGTAAACGCATTTATATGGTGCTTAGAGTGGTTGTATTCTTTCGGAACCAGGTTGTTGAGGTCAGTCAATGATATAAGATTCTATTAAGATGTGGGCATGGGAAGGTTGAAGCAAATAAAGTTGGTATTGGAGAAAGACCCGATTAGAAAGTTCTTTTTGCTGTGGGCGAAAGGGAGAGAATTGGTGAGTGATATACCAAGAGTGTGGAAAAAATGGATGGATTAACTAAGGGGTAATGGGATGTTGAAGGCCGTAATAAAGGGTAGAGTCCTAGGTAAGCTGGTAAGAGAAATTCAGAGTAGGATTTATTGGATAGTATGAAGGTGTTTAGAACGATGAAGCGCTGAAAGAGGAAGTGACGTAGTAGAAACAACGATTATAGGATTATCAGACGAAGTGCCAAGTAATCAATTAATGTATGTGAATAGTGATTAAGGACAACCAAAGTTGACCTCAAATTGAATAATACGACCATTTCTTTGCATAAATTTACGAAAAATATCAGGTTTTAAATAAATCAGGATGTTAGATGCAAAACATTTTATAGCCAGGTATTTTTATAATAATCGTTCACTAGGGCAAAAAATGTTTTTGAATGTAAAATTCATCATAATTTTCTTCATTTTTCAACCCACTAACAAGTATAACAAATTGATATATCTATAAGTGTCCTTCGCAAAATTTCATCGTTTTTAGAAACATTCAACGGTGATTTTATTTCTCACGCCGTAGCAAAAAATCTATTAAATCAGGTAAATCTTTTTGCCAAAAATTCAAACATTACTCCAAGAACTAACCAAGGAAGCAAAATTTCAGTTTAACTTTACAATTGATGCAACGTCCTTTATGTAAATTTCTTCACTTGGTGAGTGTTACAGAGCACTAAAGGTATTTTCAATGGTTCATCATCGAATTTTATTTCTTGAAACGTTGTTAAGTCTCATTCTCTGAGTCCATAAGTAGATTACGTACGCTCTTCCGGGACCAAGTAATTTTCTAGACACCATTCTTCCCCATCCTCCGGCTTAAATAAAGGTACGTACGCTACAGCCTCCTCACTCCCTCAGACCAAGCTACGAGCCGTGTATCGAATTCAATGGCAATAGCAGCCACCCACCCCTCGCTCGTGCGCATAATTACATGTGGAGCGCCATACATAGTCGGTTCCTTCCTGCTTGATAGTGGCATAGACGTGCAGACTCCTGCTGGGTCTAAGGAGTAGACTTCCGAGAGATATGAATCAATTCTCGCATAATAACAGCTCGTGCACTCAATACAGTGCGGGACGTGTTTTTCAAAGCTTAAGGTGCGTGCTCAAGAACTCGTTGCTCCACGGGGTTCTCTTATAAGGATCTCCCGGGCCGCACTCGTTACAGTGGATACGTGTCCACGATTACCATTAGCTCGCTACTTCATGGAGCTCCCTCATTACCACTCATCCCTCTGCTCTGAGTAGAGGAAGGAGGAGAGAGGGAGGCTGGAGGGAAGTAGAGAGAGAGATAGAGAGAGAGGCGGAGTGGAAAGGAAAGGATTCTCGTGAGCTTGCATGGAGATGAATAATTTGGACACTAATTCCGAAAAGCCATTTGATGCGAAACGGTTGGAGGGAACCGCGATGAAAGAGTTAAAAAAAAAGGTACTTGAAAATTTCTTCGCAAATATTTTATGCTTCCTAGAGGCGCTTAATGTCTACCGCAAAAAAAAATACAGGTGCATCTTTCTTCAAAAATAAAGTATAAAATGTGTATGCATAAAATATCCTCTTCACGACCAGTCTTGACCGTAAAAAAAACATGGTGTTCTTGGTATGTAAAATCTGAGAGCGGATACCGTAATGACCCATTTGAAAAAAAAAATTTTGAAATATGTTTTTTTGGGCGTGAGCAAATTCAAACCTTAGACATTATAAATATTATCACTTTAAATTCAGTTAAATTCATAAATTTATGTTAAGTCGTCTAAATAGTAAACATGAAACCAAATTTGAACCTCTGTAATTAATTGCAAAAAGAGGAGTTATCAGCAGTGTTGAAATGAAACATTAGGCAAGAAATTATGTATTAGTCAAGAAAATATTCCCTTAAGACGCTATAACTTTAGAAGAGGTAATTGAACTGTGAGTTTACGTGGTAGCTGTGAGTTATTAGTTAAATGTTACCATTGCACTAAGAATCACGAAACCCGTTGAATGTTTAACCAGTTTGATGTTATTCAATTGAATATTTAATTAGAAATTCTCAAATTACTCAGGTCACTGGGATCCAAATCTAAACTCTCATTACACGCATACATTTTTTATCGTCTTCTGATCACTTAGTATTCGTAAAATCATTGTTTTTACCTTAAAACAGTTCTGTTACGTTATAAAAGTGCAGCATTTAAGAGTAATTACAGGATGATTCTTTGTGTGGCATTGTATTTAGCTTGGCAACCAAAGGAAACTAAAAAGATATGAAACCTCTAGCTAAAAATCAATTTTGCACAACTGTCAGAATGAATCGACTAATATCTTAATTAAAATATCTATTCCATCATTTAATTAATCATATTCGTTATAAGGTATCTATTGCTAGAACAGATAATTGCAAACGTAATGATTTGTTTATCTTTTCTCCCATCACAATAAAGCTCAGGCAGTTGAGGTTAGAAAGGTTACCCACGACTACTACTTAGTAGCAGTTTTTCCACCTATCTAAATCAGATAATTATCCCCACCTATGTTTTTGTTAGTTTAAATTCGAGGAGATTAGACATTCATATAGTTGTGGAAACGTGTGGGAAATTTTCTAAATATGATTTAATAACTGGGAATAATATATGGCATTTACTTTTTATGTCATCCCTAATATAAATATCGTAATTTTAAAAGTAAATGGTAAAAAAGTTAGAATGATCAAACACCATAACTTTTTCCGAACAAAACTACCTGCGATGAGTCAGTCATGAAGCTCCTAACGTTATGTAATACATATTTTGCATTCAATTTTATGGAATATTATTTTAATATTTAAATTTTGAATTCAGAGAGAAAAAACGGCAATTAAATTCATGTTAATCCTTATCCAGATGTGAATAAGGAAAATTCGAAGCTAGGCTGTTAGTCTCGTTCTATAGTTCTGCATCTTTCATTTACTGAGAATGAGAAATTAAGCACCTATATACGCCCAATAAATATTATTTCTACTGCTAATTAGCAATTGGCACATATTAAATATTAAGAAACATAATCATATATACACCCGTAAATTTTGCGTACAGAAGTTACTTCTTTTCCATCACCCAATGATCTTAAAAAAAACTACCTAATTAACACGTCATATAACTGGGTACGGGAAACGTTCTATCACCCAGTAGTAATTACTCTTGAATGATGAGATTTGGGTTTTTTACGCGTCTTCGTCCTCTATACTAAAATGAAGGTTCCTAGCGGTTAGCTTCATTTGGCACATTAACATTTCAAGCTTAATTGACTCAGCAATGTGATATAAAATTTAAAATACAATTTCATGATTTATCACGATAGGGCCGGTTTAGTTTTAAACTCATTTTAAGTAAGAACATTTGTTGATCTCTTATTGAGTGTATCCATGTATATGATAGATCTAGAAGATTCATATCAATAGGGTGTAAATACTTCATTTTTGGTAATAATTTTGAACACTATCTGTCACTGTAGCAGTCTTTTTCAAGCGACCCCCATAATAAAGCCGAGTGAGGCTCAGGAAAAATACATTACTACTCGGAGCTCTGCTGGACCCCTCTGGTCCAAACCAGTGGCTCACAGGAGTTTTCAATTAGAATGAATGAAAAATAATTAATGCAGTTTGATAATTTATTAAAATGTTGCAAATATATTTTTTTCCGTAGAATATATATTTTCTCTCTTTCTATCCTCATAATTAGTGGTGAATGACGTTTATCTCATATTCCTGAGTTATACTTTTTTGGTGAGGTAAGCTAAGGTTATTTTAGGATTTGCACCATCACCAAATTAGATAGAAGGCTGGAGCTTAAATATATATTGCTTTTGCTCTTGTAGAACATATTTTCATTGAGCTGGCTACAGATTTTCATAGAGAAACCGATTCATAATGATAGCTAGAATACTTTATTAATAATGTACAAATAGCTCAAACTATTATTTACTCACTGAGTTGTTTCTTACAGTTAATGAAATAAATCTAAATCTACGAACTGCTTACAAATTCTTCGATTTCCTAACATTTTTCTTACTAACAACTTACTCGTATATCAGAAAGTTAAAATTCTCTCATTTCTCAACATAATCTCCCGGCTTATATTCAAATGTTTCTATGAAATGTGATTCTATGATGCCATGGCAGCTGTAAACGCATTCTATAGTGGTCCCTTTGCCCTCTGGTAAACCGCTGACAGTATGTGGATGATGCATCTTGGATTCGTTGTCACTCGCTCCTCGTCATTTTTTGAACTGTCACATCAACTAATGTATACTTTCCACGTCCATACATAATCACTGCATGTCTCATTCAACTTGATGATGAATTTCAAAGGGTGTTACAATACGTGAATGGAGAAAACGGATGCTTTTACGCCGTTATTGTACACTGCGATGCCCTTTAATATATTGATATGCTTTTCATCCTAGCGCTAGGTGTACAAACCTTATGGACTGAGCGATGTGTAGTTTCTATTAAGCGTTAGGATGTAAATATATCTTGTCCAGTTCATCTATATTTTGTACTTTCTATGGGTATTTACGTATTTTAACGACCGCCGTATGTTTCCATCTACTACAAGTCCCTAGAAAAAACTTGGGTTATATTAGAAGCTAAACGTACCTTTTAGTTACAGTTATGTTAATTTAAGAGTGTATAAAGTCAATATAATGGTCTCAAAAATGTTTGTTTGGTGGAAGTAGTTTGGAACACCTTTATTGCAGATGACTTTGTAATCATGTTTCCATTTGGAACACGGAATTGAAGTAAGGTTGTGTTAAAAATAATATGAATATTCAAAATTTCTTCGGTATGTTCTTATCCAATTTGGAACCTAAATTGGTATACCATTACTTAACTGCTACTATTGATAACTAATTCTAAAACTTCTTTTTTTTAATGGACACATATTGTTCACTCTTTTTCGAAGCGTGAGTAGAACCATGAATAGGTTATAGTTTCAATGTGTAATGCCTGCCTCAATTATCACGATCATTCCAGAATACACACTTCTGCATGTAGGGAGTGCAATTATCTTTCAAGGGCATAAAGCATAAGAAAATATTTCAGATGTTACTAGGAAGCTTCTAACCTAGTAACGACCCTTTTCCTGTGGGATTAACTTCTTCTAATTGTTCATATACCTGTATATATAACGATTATGTAGTATAAGTGTGTATTATATTTTTTTTATTAGGTAATATACCGGTTAAGGTAGGTTTTTGGATGGACAAAACTATCAAATAAACATTTTGTAACTCCAAACAAAACCCAATCCAGCAACCTAATCTACATCAGATATATATCTATATATCATATATATATATATATATGATATAATAAAAATCTTTGAAAATGACGCTCTCTCCGGCGAGGCACAAACACACGGATACAAAATATTCAACACACAGAAACAGAAAGGAGGGACGCTCACAGTATATGTTTACGTTTCAACAGCTCGGCCGTCATCATTCTGATTCTGATGATGACGGCCGAGCAGTGGAAACGTCAATACATACTGTGAGTGTCCTTCCTTTATGTTTTTGTGTGTTGAATAATTTGTATCCGTGTATATATATATATATATATATATATATATATATATATATATATATATATATATATATATATATATATATATATATATATATAAATTCACTGATAGTCATAACAAACACAGAAACCAAAACACAAAAGAGGAAAAACTCACTGGTTCTCGAATTTTCGGTGGTCCAACCACCTTTCTCAAGAGGAATTAGGAACAGAACATTATATAGGAACAGTTATTATATAGTTGAATTAGGAACAGTATATATATATACAAACTTATATATACATGGAAATATATATATGGAGATAATGAGAAAAGAAGGAAGGTGAATGAGTCGCGGGTACTAACGGGCGAATTCTGTGGGTAAATTTAGTGCCCATAGAAACAAACTTACTCGAGTTTTTTAATGGTTTTTCTGGTTTATACGAACCTCAGGCTCACTCTTTTTTGAAATAATTCAGTTCTGCGTGACTACTGATTGGGCAATGGGCGAAAACTGTTGTGAATATTCTGGGTCTTCATTCATCTACATTCCTAGTACCTCTTTCTAGCTTATTGCATGTAAGGTGAATTAAGAATTTTGTAAACATGACAGGCTTTTTTAGAGGACTTCAACATGAACTGAAGTCTTTTATTTTGTAGATATTTTATCCACAGCTACAACTCACAGCAAAGGTATCTATAACCAACCAAGCCTTTGTTTCTTTCAAATTTCACTGTCAAAAGCTTCAATTTATGAATACTCTCTGAATTATAAAAGGTACGTAAAGAAAACCAGGAATTTCCGCTAGTATTTTCTTTTCGTGATCCGTGTTTCAACTCCTTGGGTCACCATGGTTTGGAATGGTTACTAAATGGGTTAAATTTCAAGATAGTGAATATAAATGTCAGTAGTTTTAAGTTTAATTATGCAAAAAAAGTTCAAATTTTTAGTACAGATTTAGATGATATATTAATGCACTATCATTTTTAATGCGATACGATTGAGCCCATTGACTGCGATGAACGAAGCCAAGTCTCATTTTGTTAAAACTTCACTTGCGATTTCTACTACTTTTGCGTGAACTTCTATTGATCCGTCATGAATGGCGTTGTTCACAGTCAATTTGCTGAATTCAGAAAAATGTCGCAAAAAATGAAATAGGCGCCAGTTGGGCAGTGAGGCCTACTGAATTGGCAGCATTCCACCGTGGGAATGGACGGGAGATGATTGAACACCATAAGCCGGAAAAAGACAACGGAAGAAGTTATTGGCCGCAAAGGCCAGGATAACCGGGATCCACCCTACGTCATCCACCGGGAATTATGTTATGCGATGACGGCCACTAGTGGAGGGGGAATCAGTTGGTCAATGTCTGAGGATGCATCCGTCACACCCATTGAAGGAGTGGCCTATCAGCTGCGCCCTCACTCTCCGCAAACTTTCTTGATTGGTCCCGTTGGGGTTGGTCGGGTCTATTTTATATGCGGCGGATGAAATACAATTTCACTCTTTTTGTAGTTGAGAAAAAGTCACAGGTCGTTGCTTAAACTGTTTTTAGAGTTTCTATTATTTACTAGAACTTCTTTGCCGATCGTAATAGCCTATGCGTTTTCATTTGTATCTTAAAAATAACCAATCAACCATAGGATCGATTTAATACAGCTCACAGCTCAACTATATTATTCAGTAACTTCACTGTATAATTCAGTATCACTTCATTGCTGTCTATTTTTATTACTTTAATGTATCTCATAAATAATTCCAATAATCTCCTCAGGCTCCATTATTGTACTGAAGCAGTTATTTATTTAAATTCAGAACGCATATGCCATCAACAAGATGTATAGTCGTAATTGTTGAGATAGGCGACCGATATGTGTAGTAATTTGCGCCATTAGGGATGGATGGGTAATTTGGTAAAGTTTTCAGGTAATGGGAGGAAGAGTGGAGAGAATTTCAACACTGGTACTGGCCTGTTCTAAGCAAAAGTAAAGAGGAGGTTTTCACTTTAACGCCCCATACGACGAATGGGTGCCCCCTACGTGGAGCCCAGACAAGGCTCGAAATACCTCTGAAAAATTCTGCCACCGCCGCAGAGATTTGAATCCGGGCCCTAAAGGTGGGGAGCCAGTACGGAAGGCAACGCACCAACCTGATCCCCTGCATGATCAACTATCGATATATTTGTCAAATTGTCCTCGAATATGAGAAAATTTTTAGACAATTCAACTCTATTTCGGATCGTTATGAAAATTCCATAGGCTAATCCTCATTCTCTCTTTACCCTCCAGCACACACATCTGATCAACCAGCGCTCTACGTATTTGGAATATAAAGATCAGGACCCTTCCCTGCGGAAGCAGGCTTCACAATCGGACCCCTAATGGAATATAAGTGGTACAATACGTACGCGGTTCACTGCGGTATGCATCCTTCTGTTCTCCCCTCCCTGACTATTACGGGAAATGAAGGGAGGAGGGCGAGAGCTTGGGTGGGTCCGGAGGATTAAGAAAGATTCAGCGCCAGTTTAAAACCGGATTTGCGGAATGAATTAGGAACGCGCGCGCGCAAGCCAAAGGGATTAAGAGATAAAGAGGAATGCAATAAAGGTTTTCCTTTACATTCTCTCTCACGCTCTTCCATCCCAAAAAAAATTATACTCCATGGAATTCGGCCCAGCGATCAAAACGCATGTCCACCTACAAGGAACGTAAAACCATGTTCTTCCGAAAAAACAAGTCTAATGCGAGAGTCGGTATATTGGTTGGTTTCTTTGGAGAGGAAAAGATAAATATATTTTTATTCACACGGAACCAACTCCGAGTTCCCTCATAAAAGAAGTTGTTTATGTCGTGGATATGACACGGCTAATCCGTTGGATTGAATTTAATTTGGTTGAAACCTATTACTGCTAATCCCATATCCTACTAGATAGGCGGAAATTATTCATGTGGTGCAGGGAGCTCTTATAACGAACATTTAAAACAAATTTTCATTCCCTAAGGCAACGTACAATACCCATAGTCTCGCGTATTTAATTATTTTCAATAATCTTAATGAAAAGGATAGTTAAAGTGCTTAAAGAGACGGAACTTTTTATGAAGTAATATTGTAATGATTTGCATGAATTAATACATAAAGATAAAAGGATAGAAACACATAACGCACAAGAAGCGTTCATCCTTAAATGTGTTTCTATCACTATTCCCTCTATCCATGTCCGAATGAACGTCTCACCGCTTGACAGGTTATCGTATAGGAATATAAGAAATAAATAAATATATATGTATATGTATATATATATATGTATATATATATATATATATATATATATATATATATATATATATATATATATATATGTAGAGGGATAGAGAAAGTATATGTATTTGTGTGAGTGACATTCAACAAAAATAAAGTCATAAATAGCAGAAAATATTTGTTCGGAATAATTTATTCACTTAAAAACTTGATGACGATGGATCTGATTTTTTGCATTTAATTAATAGGTCTTTAAAAATCTAATGCACATTAATCTAATTAAATATCGAGATTAAAATATCTGAAGTCATACGAAGAGTTTCAAGAAACTGTAACAGTAACTTTAACGGAGTCACCCGCTATGTGTGCATTATAATGCAACCATTTCAGAGAGTAAAAATCATTCCTGGTCAAGGCGAATGATTTTTACTCTCTGAAATGGTTGCATTATATTATCATACGAAGAGATAATTTTTCACATTTCCCGTCTTTCGCAATCATATTTATAACTTTGTGTGTCTATACCCAAATTATCTGGGAAGGACGTTTATTTTTTGCTGTGTTTCGGTGTATTAAAATACCTCTGCCTCAAAACCATTGGCTCACTAAGTTAACATCGAACGGAGCTTATGTAGAAATGAGATTGGATCTATCTCATCGGTATTTATTCTTTAATCAGGTGGTTGTCCATTTCATAATTTCAGTGTGACATTCGGCCGTAAAATATCTCATAAAATAGACATTTGCGTGAAGCAGAATTTCGTGCATGATTTGTAAACAAAAAGCGTTTTTGTCGGAGATATTCCTTTCTGCAAAGAGCTATTTTTTCCACGGCTGCACTTGAGGGTAAAATAGTTGTTTACATAGGCAACCGTTATTTGTGGCGGGATTTTAATACCGTAGCCGGATTGAGACATAAAGTCTGGCAGGCGTTGATGAGACAAAAACCTTCATATCACATCTCCCGAATGACAGCATCACCAGCCACGTTCCACAAAACCGTGAATCCACGTCCATAAAGAGAAACACTCATATTTCCATTAAATAATCACTTTGCGTGGTCAAATCCCAAATGCAGCGACGATGGCGTGTCTATTTTAATGGGGTTGAAAAAAACTCGGGTATTTTAAATATGGGTTTCGAGAAAAGTGGATAGGAACCCAAAACCCGCAGTTTTCGGAACCTCGTAGGACATTTCAATGCAACAATTTCAGCAACAAATCATTTGCCTTTACCAGGACATGGGCAAATGATTTTTACACTCTAAAATTGTTGCATTGAAATGCATATTAGCGGATGACCCCGTTAAAAGTTGTTGTTGCGGCATCTCCCGCCGTTTCTTGGTACCCATAGGACGTGTTTGAAAAACCCCAAAACAATATACTTTATTACGGTATGTAATGCACCGTAAGGATGTGTGACAGGAGTCGTTATGAAACTAGTATTTTGTGTACAATTATTCACTTATGCATAAACATACGAGTATATCTGCGCACACATGAGAACACACGAACATACGTAAAAAGGTTGGAATCTTGCTTTTTGAGAAATTCATATTGGTTACGTCTCATTTTGTTATTGTCATGTATCGCGTGAGGGAAGAATGAGTACTCGAATATTTCGGTGGTAACATCTCTCACTATCCTGGCGGTCCAAGCTTTCAGAGTTATGTGTAGACTTAATAATTCCCTCTGTGTCACCAGTAAACTTGGTTGTTCTGTTCGTATGTAATAGTCTTACCATCGCTTGCTCTCTTGGTTACTCCAGGGGCTACAATCCTAATTCCTACAGCATACACGGTACATATTTGTTTGTAAGCGGAATTGATTTGACCAGTGGCTTTTAATTGGCGTTTGCAACAGCAACATAGGTAGAAGGGTAAAGTCTGCGAGAGGTGGAAGAGCGAAGCAGGAGTCCGAATTCGAAGTCAGCCTAAAGGTATTAAATCCGTATTTGGTGGAAAGCATGGCGTCTGGATTAACCAGGCACATATGCAGAGCTCAGGCAATTGAAAAATCGCGCAATCAGATTTTAAAACTTGGATTTCATTCAATTAAAGTCGAGTAACTTTTTCGGGGTAAGACAAAATTAATCTCTTTTAGACAAAGTCAGCAATCATTTTGATATTTTTCACTTTAGAATTCTGTTGATCATTGTTAAAATTTATAAGTGATAGTTTTCATATTTCAAACTGCAAAATCGTTCCGATGCATACTGTTGATACATACTATGTTAGGCTAATTTTGTGCTAACCTAACCTACTTTTCATTATTTCCTGGAAAACAATCCTGAATCAGTGTATTGCCAACATTACCTGAGCATGATATGGAAGCTCAGTTTACAACGCAAGATAAAATGCATCCGCTACACGATTTTACAGCATTTGACTCAGAATGACGTATACTCCCGCAAGGAACGCGTGGCGATGAATGTAAAGGAAACATCAAAACTTGATCGTCACACAATATCGCCAGCCATTAAACGATCCAACGGTATGGTATTGATGTCACCAACAAACATGTTGGTGACATCAGTTATAGGTATGTTTTACCAAAAATCTTTTCATCCTAAAATTAAGTTTTTTCATTGGCCCACTTCATCCACATAATTGAAAAAGAGACTATATTTTCCTTCGATCAGGTTTAAAAGAAATCATATTGTTTCATGTCTTATCTATGGGCCCGCAAGTTCTCTTGATAAAATTATTTATAGAATTTTGTGGTGTTTGAATTAAATAATTCATTTGTTATTTGGAATAGACATGTTTAAAATCAGATCTTTCTCACGTTAATGAATTCGATATAAATCCTGCATATGGGTTTGCCTAAGCATAAGTATACCTATAGTTTAGATAGAAAGGAAATGAATGCACATAATTCAGTGGTGGAGTAGATTTCTTCGTTTTCCCTATAAGTGGGTGTTGTCAAGGTTGGCTATGTTTGTACAATATATCCATGCATAGAGACGAATACATATGCAATCACTTGCATTTTTACATTGGACATTTGCAAAAATGAATATAAATATACATGAATATTTGGTACTTTTCCGGATTGATATTTTTCTTCGATGACGTAAATGTATTGCAAAATATAAAAAATTATCAAATATTTTAAGCCATATATTTCAATGACAAAACATTATGTTTCATGTCTTGTACAAGTGTGCGCCTGGTAAATCTATCTTACGAAAAACCTTTGAGCATCAATAACGTTCATAATGAAAGGTATTAATTAAGGACACAATAATTGATATACATGCAGTCGGTCTGTAGTTTTTAAGAGCAATCAACATTGCAGATCAAAGAGATCGTGTTCCAGTTAAAATAGAATATCCAAAGAGCGTTGCTCTACAAAACATCTTTTTGCGATGATTAAGATGTATGTTCATATGATGCAGTTTAGTAATAGTTATTCAACTTTTTACACTTTCTGAAATCATAACTGCCATGTGAGCAGTATTTCAAGGGGAGAGTTATTACCATAGGAAACTGTATTATGTTTAGATATGTAGCGAGAGTTGATGTAATTTATATTATTACTTACGATGGCCGATGTTTATATATTCGTTAAAGACCGTCGAGTTAAGGAATTGCTGTTTATGAGGTTCCCTGCCAAATTTTCTCTACCCACTTCTTTAATTTAGTTCATAGAACTCATAGATACACTGTTAGATTGAAGATTCACATACAAAATGCTCGTGCAATTAGGTGGTCTGATTATTCAGCAATTAGTCACACGTTTGAAACGCACATAAAACGGTAGTGGTATACGCATATGCAATCTATATTAGGAAATTTGCTATTGACTAAATTCCTGGAATATCACCTATCAGTATACGGGAATGAAGCACGTACAGAACTCACTAATACGTGTACATATCGTTTCAGCTTTGAGTGAATTCTTTGGCTAATACCGAGTTCCATTTATAGCCCTGTTCGCTAAACCAATGAGACTAAATTGATAAGCTGGTTTCAATCTGATATCTTGTAAAGCATTGAAAATTTCCGAAAAGATCCGGGACAGAAGCAGAAATAAATTATAAATTAAATGGAAAACAAACGTAACCTGAAGAGTTTTATTTAACTCAAAACCTAGTCTCATGCATCTAAAGGAGTTTTAAAATATTACAAATGAAAGACAAATAAGTAAAATTAGATGGAAAAACTATTTTTAAAAACCATAACCACAGTAATCAACTCAATGGTCGGTTTAGTAGGTGATGGTAGAGCTCACCCATGTACTAAGCCCGACGGCGTGTGAATATTCACCCATCAGGGTAGGGGGGCCAGTTCCTTTCCCTGTGCCGGTTATGGTTTTCCAGGAAGAACTGGTACCCGAAAAATTAACTAGCTTGGGTGAAGCTGCAGGTGCCTAGGAGTGCCTTGCCTGGGAATCGAAACCGGGACCTACTAGACTAGACGGGAGACTAGTCTAGCGCTCTACGCCCTGGACTAACGCGATCCGGAAAAAATATTAATGATTCAAATTTATACCACTTCTAATGACTTTGTTTTTGAAAGAAAAAATAATTTCAAGGAATAAACCCTTTTCTTATTGTAATTTTCCGTATATCCGATAGATTATTTCATGCATGCATACACTTATAAAGACTTCAAAATTATTGTTTCCTTTTTTCCTTATCGTGTGAACTGAGGGACCGTTCGAGATGCGCATTTGCGTTTTCGCACTCATTTCTGGAATATTATTTTCCGACGAAAGAGCTCTTAACTTTTAGAATAAGACCCTGTATTTACTGCTAGCCTAAAATAAAATTAATTTTTTTGAGGGAACTACTTTTGTGAACGTTCTATTTACGCCTGATGATTAATTACCAAATGTGCAAGATAATATCTACCCAACAGCTATTTTCAACCGTTATAAGTTCCATTTGCGTAGTACTTTAATTTTGATGAGACATTTAACGTATCAATAAACTCTTTCAATCAATACATATCCAAGTGCTCGTAACTGCTGGGTGTGTTAATGGTTGTATATATTTTATCAGTCGCACAATTATTACATTTCTTTAATTGAACTTAATTGCAATTGAATTTATTTTTATTTACCAATATATGATTGAATATATTTAAATCGTAATGAACACCACATACTTGGATATTACGTATTAAATGTACGAACTATTACAATTTTTTCTCAAAGTGTAATTTATTATCTTTAGATTGCTTACTGATGCATCTGAACTTTAAAGTTATTGTGCGTTTTTTTTCATAATGATTTAAGAGAATATCAATCATCTTTAAATTAAAATATCTTGAGTAGGTATATTTTAATAATTTTTCGTCACTTGTGGTAATGTGATATTCTGTAAATGCAATAAAATCTTAAAAAGTAAAACAATTTTAGCAGATCATTTACCTTTTATCGTTGTCTCGTAAATGGTCTAAATGATAAGGATAAAATATATGAATGATATCCTCACTAATTACCTAACTTACAAATTATAAGTATCCAGTGACTTTCCAGAAAATACAGGAAATTCCAGTCATAAGAGTAATTGGATTTTTAACTGAACGCTCTTTGTCATTAAGGGCTATGATTTCATCCATTCATTGTGGTTAAGCCTTTCAGGGATTATATGAAAGCAAACGAACTCTATATGATATTATTTCTCTGTGAATTTGGTCATTACGTGCCAGGGATAACATTGTGACGTGCGGTTGATATTTGGTATTAAAAAATAATGAATTTTTAACGATATAGCCTGTGTCAAGTAAGCGTGATTGAGAAAATAATTGGAATTAATGATCAAAACTAAAGCCAACCTGGGTTATGTGTTGTTTTCTCAGTTCCGAGAGCTAACCCCTAATTAGGAGGCCGAGCAAAACCCTCTCCCATGCCAATTTGGGCACGCGTGCCGAAGGTCTTTTGCTGTCCATGCTTGGACTCCCAGAGACTTGTGATTGGTGTCCGATCTTTCCACCTCCGTCCGTAAAACGAGAGTCCCATCGAGAGACTTAATAGCCAGCGAGCACTCAACCACCCGTCGCTTTCAGCCCTCGGACAATGAAGGTGATAGACAGGTATCAGATGGGATTGGCGGATGGGAAGAGACGGAATGTGTGGGATGAAGGAAGGGTGGGAGCTCGGAAGGTGGTGGGGTTCTAAGGGAGGGAGGGAGAAGGCGTGTGGGTGGCGTGTGTGGTGGTGGGGATGGAGATTCGTTTGCCCGTTGACCGGTGTCAGTGTCAATCTGCGCATATTGCCCGCCTGCCGGCGCGCCATTCCTACTATCCCCCCTCCCGCTCTTCCACTTCCACCACCCTCCGTAACCCTTCCTCCTCCACAACCCCTTCTCTCCGGCCCTCCTCTCGTCTCGCCTGCCTATCCCACCTCCATCCGATGGCAGCGCTATGACATCCACTAAATGACGTCAAACATTTACCGAGCATATTCTACGGAGGAAATTGTTTGCGCCTAATCCAAACATCTACATTATCCCGGCCGATAACCACAGCCTAGTGGAGGGGGGATAAAACTCACGCGTCTCCGGAAATATCCGCCGCTGAGTCGAATCTAATAACTGAGGGCAGAGTGTCGCGGCGATGTTAAACTCCCCGAGACCGGTCGATGATTTTCCAAGAGAAAAAAGGTTGCATTCAAGAAATTTATAGGATTTCATGCATGATGTTACCTTTTATGTCCTTCCACTTCCACCAGGATGGCCAAAATTATGCCAGTAAACTTTATGGTCTATTCTCGAATATTGTTGCTTTTTTAAACCCCTAAGTCATCGCTAAAGATGAAAGATACTTAGATGTAAATGTGGTCTTCTTAAGCATAATTTGGTATCTCAGATTAAGCCAATTCACGTAACGTAAATTATTTATTTTCTCATACTATATCATATTATAAGTTTTTTTCGAAATTTCTTTAAATAATTACTATGTTAATGGCTTCTTTAGTTGACTGTGACTTTACCATTCAAAACTAATTACCTATTTATTCATTTCCTTCGTGAACCTCCTCCACCGAATCTAGTATATTATTTTTATTTATTATTTGATTATTATTTAGCTATTATATTCAGTTATTTTTATTATTATTATTATTTAGTATATCATAAGCGATCACATTAAAAGTGCTCAATTAGCTCTGTTGTTCTTTCCGCTGAGAATTTTTACTTTCCCTGCTTATATACATTGTTCATTCGCTTCACTTGATATATTCAATAATCTGTTCCGTAGCACTTAAGTACCGTCTATTACTCCAAAGTAACTCTTTCCTGCAGCATCCGACTACCAATTATCAACGTCCTTATATGTTTTAATTAAGAATTTCTTGACATTTTCACAGTAGATTTACCAACTAGACTCCGTTTTCTTTGTTTGCTCAGCGCAAAATGGAAGGGTACAGTGAACAACATATCATGCACAAAACTTTAACGATCAATTAA
Source organism: Hetaerina titia (assembly GCA_037158775.1). Classification (NCBI taxonomy): domain Eukaryota; kingdom Metazoa; phylum Arthropoda; class Insecta; order Odonata; family Calopterygidae; genus Hetaerina; species Hetaerina titia. The sequence continues at coordinate 46,826,383 of CM073775.1, forward strand.
TCAGGTTTGATATCTTAACTCATTCACTACATTAAAGAATTTATTAGGTGGTCTACCAGTTAAGGTATGTTTTTGGATGGACACAACTATCAAATAAATAATTTGTTACTCCAAAAAAAAACAATCCAGCAACCTACTCTACATCAGTTCCCTCTTCATCTCTGTGTACTTCTTTCCTCCCTTCATCCCGTCCAATATCCATATCCTGTTCCTGCCCTTTCCTCGTTTGCCCAACATTCTCCCCTCTATTACCTTCTTTAACATTCCACTGCCGATCAATACGCCTTTCATCCATGATTCCTGTCTCCATAGGATTTCTCCCAAAAAACCCCTCTCCTCAACACCCATCAATAGTACTTCCTTATTTGTTTTCCTTTCGGTCCATTTCACCTTCTCCATTCTTCTCCACACCCACATTTCAAAAGCCTCCAATTTACGTCTATCCTCCTACTTCAGCGACCACGTTTCCGTGCCGTACATAGCTACGCTCCATATCAAAGGTTTTGTGAGTCTTTTCTTAACCTCCCTATTCAACGCCCCCGTCATCGACTCCCTCTCCTTAAGAAAGCCTCCTTACCTAGCGCACCTTCTTCTCTTTATGTCGATACCTTGGCCGTGTTGGTCCAGAACACTTCCGAGATACGTAAACTGTTCTACCTGCTCTATTTTTCCCGTCATATTTTAATGTTTAGCTTAGCCTCTTCTTCCTGGAAAATCGCATTACCTTTGTTTTATTATTATTAATTCTCATTCCATATCTATCGCACTGAACATCCAATTAACTCAGCAATGCTTGCAACCCCCTTGCTGACTGAGCAACTAATGCTTGGTCATCAGCGAACCTAACCCATTTTACGAACACCCCTCCGACTTTCATTCCTACCTCGAGTTCTTCCCATGCATCTTTAATCATTTCCTCCACATATACGTTGAACAACACCGGTGGCAATGGGCAACCCTGCCTTACCCCTCTTCCTAAGACTGCCCATCCGGATTCTCCGTTCCTCACTCGCACCTGAGCAGTCGGAGAAATGTACAGGATCAGTCTCCTGTCCCTCCAATCCATTCCTATTTTCTGCAATACACGCACTAATTTTTCCCAATTTACTCTATCAAACGCGTTTTGGAAATCTAGGAAACAGGCAAAAACGTCCTGATGTATTCTATATTCCTCTCGATTAGTGATCTCATTACTGCAATGGCATCACGCGTACCTCTTCCTTTCCTGAACCCAAACTGATCATCCCCTAAGTAATCATTTGCCTTATCCTCTATCCTTTTGTTGATGATCCTGAGAATAACTTTAGCTGCGTGGGATATCAAACTTATTGTTCTGTTATCCTCACATGACGAAGCCTTTGCCTTTTTTGGAATAGGAACTAACACCGATCTCACAAAATCTTCCGGCCAGATTCCTTCCTCATAGATACTACGAATCAGTCCATATATGGCCTTCTTCCCACCTTTCCCTAACCATTTCAACATTTCTACAGGAATATTGTCCACCCCCACAGCCTTATTTGCTTTCATCTCCTTTAATGCCCTTTCTATTTCATCGTCGAGTATGCCTAGACCTAAGCTATCTTCTTCTACGTCATGTTCGTTTTCTATGTCTAACCTTGTCGGCCTAAGTTTTCTACTGTACATTGTTTCTATATATTCCTTCCATCTCTCTTGGATTTTTCCTGGTTCAACTATTATCTTACTTCACTTATCTCAAACTTTTAGCACAGATCTTGCCTTCTTACTTCACGATAACACCTTAACCTTGCTGTATAGAGCACCAATTTCGCCCTTCGTCTGTAAACTTTCCATATCCTCGCAATGCGTCTTCCACCATTCCTCTTTTTCTTTATTTGTGGCCCTTCTCAATTTATTGTTTAATTCTTTGTACATGTTGCTAAACTCTGTGTTTACATTCTTCCATCTTCTTCTCTCCTCTATCATTGCAATCAATTCATCCGTTACCCATGGTTTCCTTATCCTTTTCCCGTTAACGGTTCCTATAGTGTCTTCAGTGACTTTCGATATCACTTTCTTGATATTTTCCCATTTTTCTGCGATAGTACCCCGCTCTTTACCGTCATCCATGATTTCCTTTACAACCTCTGATACTCCTTCCTCGTCAATCCATTTAATGCTTCTACATTCCATTTCCTAACCCGCCGCCCTTGCCTTATCTTCTTGAAACGAACATTACATTTCATAACAACTAAATTGTGGTCAGAGTCCGCATCCGCTCCTGGGATGCTGTGCGAATTTATCACACTGTTCCTAAACCTGTGCCTAACCATAATATAGTCTAACTGATCCCTTCCTGAGTCACCTGGCATTTTCCATGTATACCTACGCCTTTTGTGGTGTCTAAACCATGTTTTGGTGATGACTAACCCCTGTCTCTTGCAGAACTCAATTGCTTTCTCCCCGCGTTTATTCCTCGTGCCTAACCTATAGTCCCCCACCTCACCAACCTCTCTTCCTTCGCCTACCGTTGCATTCCAATCCCCCATCACTATCAAATGTTTCCCTGCAGGAACACACGCGATTATGTCCTCTAACTCATCGTACATCCTATCAACATCTTTCTCCTTGTGGGTACCAAGGTTGTCGGCTCTGCTTTAATCTCTACGAGTAAAGTTCTATCAGTTGCTTGCTCTATGTTGACTACGCTTCTTCCTACCCCTTTATTTAAAATTACAGTAACCCCTCGTTGGCTCTCGTCCCCGCCGCTGTATATCACTCTATAATTGTCACTTCAGTAATCCCCGCTATCCTTCCATCTCACCTCGCAGAGACCTAAAACATCTATATTACCTCTTTCCATCTCTCGTTTAATATTTTCTAATTTTCCTGCCCTCAACATTATCATGACGTTCCATGTTCCTATTTTAACTGCTTTTGTCTTCTTCTGCGTCTTCTGTCCTGCTGCTGTTGTTTCTCCCCTGCAAGGGTTTCGTGGGATGACGACCGCGGAAGCCTTGCCTCCCCCGCTGCCGGGCACGACACACGGCCGCTTGAGCCGAGTCCCGTAGTTGCCAGGACTCATGTTCTCAATAGTGCCCATTTTGCATTTTTGGGAATGATAATTGAGGTGGTTTCCCGTTGTCTTCCTCAATAGTGTTTTTAATGTGACACCATCACTTAATGGCCGCCCCACTGGGGTCAGACGCCATTCCAGCCGCCTCACTGAGGAGCAGACGCTGCGTGGACTACCTTTCGTCTAGCTCCTTACCTTCGACCTATCTGGCATTGGTGTCCCTAACAGGAGGAATTTTTATTACTCCCGCCAGCACAGCTCTAGGGGTAATCGGAACACACAAGCCCTTCCACCACGACAAGGTTGTAGTATATTAAAGAATAAGAAACATATTAATATATTGCGAAAACTAATAAATACTTTAATTTGTTGACCATAAAATGCAAGCATAACGCTAGATTAGCTAAAATGTTGAAAACAAGGGTTAATTTAATCATTATAATTTGCAAGTTAATTGGCTGATATAAAATAATATTATCTATTCTGAGCTAGGAAATGAAACTGAGTAAGTAATTAAAAGAATAACCATGCAAGCGCATGAATCCGTGACGAAAATTTATATATAAGAAAAAACTCACTTTGAATTGAAGTATATATGTGGCTTTATGGCCATTAAGCAAGGTTATTATCTATCGGCCACAGTACATGGAAAAATGTTACCAAAGTCGTAAAACTAGGAGAAAAAATTAGGGTTAATATCCCCAAGTAACAATTGATCAAACTCTGATATGAAAATTTAGAACTTAAGTTACGAGATTTTTACTACCAGTAAGTCATCTATCTCTGAAGGTTATTGAAAATATATTTTTTCCTTCCAAATACATACTTCTTCAATCCAAAGAGCAGACTGAAGGTAGCAGATGTGCACTAATGCGCGCCAATACGTCTAAAAAAATCTTCGACCCGGGTACTTCTTTCCCAAAGATTATGGCTTGCAAAAGCTCCCTCCGCTTATTGCTTAAACGTATAAAAGTACTTTTTCATAGTTTAGGTGAGATATTTTGTCATTATTATGCTTTGAAATTTAAAATAATATAAAATCCAGTGAAAATATTATTTGTTCTTATGGTTATGTTGGAGACAATACAATAAAATACCTAAAAATAAATACTAAATAATGCCTAAAATTTACTAACATAATCCTGTTTCAACACTTTACCATTTATGTATATCAATTTTCGCAAAAGACATTGATATCCACGATGTAATTTCGACTTCGTGGTGAGTTTTGCGGAACCCACTATGCACTATTAGGACACATGCGCAGTATTTCTATTGCTAACGTATGGGTGGTTCCCTGTCCAGTTTTTAATATTTCCCATTAACTTTTTTAAGGTTTGTCACGGTTTTTTACAATCGTCTCTCACAATGGCAGCAGTGATAGTTATGTTGACTTCCGTGCCAGCAGTTGCTGAAAAAACACTTTCAGTATTCATTACCACCATATTTCTCCGTCAAATGGCAAAATATGTAAGACAAACATCTCTAATATTCACATTATTTCCATAGTTTGTTAAAGATTCAACGAGTTAAATCTGCGGCGTTACAGTCGCAATTTTTCCATTGCAAACTTCTCTATAAAATGCCAAGTACATATAATTCCCTATTCTTGCCCTCATGTTCCCTTTATGTCTCCTTTTTTGCCTTACATTGACAGTTAATATGAATTATAATGTTCACAGTTAAAATTTAACATTTTAAGCAAATTATTGGATGATGAAATAAATTTTTTTAAATAGTACGCTAGGATTGAAATTATCACGAACGTCATCCATTGTCCCTGCAATGTTTAAATACCTACCTTGGTATATTATGAAAATATTATTCACCTACCCTTGGTAGGTGAATAATATTTTCATTAAAATTAAGTCCGCAGTTATAAGTTAATTTTAAAGTTTCTATGTTATAAAAATTATACACGTAAGTACGCATATAATTCTGTTTCACTTTGAATATACGCTTATACTAATATATAAAAAAAACCATTAACACAGTAATCAACCCGAAGGTCGGTTTAGTAGGTGATGGTAGAGCCCAAGTACCAAGCCCGACGGCGTGTGAATATTCACACATTAGGTTAGGGGGGCCAGTTCCTTTCCCTGTGCCGGTTATGGTTTCCCAGAAAGATCTGGACCCGAAAAATCAACTGGCTTGGGTGGAGCTGCAAGTGCCTTGCCCTGAATCGTTTGATTAATGGTAACACATTTTGGTTTCCATAAATTATAAAGTTAGTCCCAAGGAACGAATTAACACTAATTCCAAAGTCTATTCCTAAGATGATTTGAAAGTTTTTGAACAAGGAAAGCAATATGAGGGTGTTGAAGAAAGTTAACATAAAAAAGCCATCGTTCCAGTGGGATCCTAAATAGGGGTTACCATCGCATTGAAGAGAAGTATTGCATAATGAGTTTGGAGGTTAGAAGAAAACTTAGGAAATTCACGAAACATGAACTCGCGTTGGAATGATTGAGTAAATTTCTTTCGAGTATAAGAGAACACATGAGCCGACACAACTGAGACGAACTTTAAATGAATATTTAAAAACCTCTTCCCGTTCGTCATTTTGTTGGAGTCGCTCCTCTGAATTACTGCCGCAACATCATTCCTTCTTACACCCTCCACTGATTCCACCCTCTATCCCTCATGCCATCGTTACAATCGCCCTAAGTTAAGTTTCTCGCCCCCGCTCCCTCCCCCAAACATCCCCGCGGGTCTCGTAAACCTCCTCAGAACCTTCTGAAACCTTCTCTCACCTTCGAACTCATTCTCTCGACATTTTCCACCGGCATATTTTTCACCTTCCTTCATCTCTCCTTCACAGCGCCAGCAGTCGTAGGCAATTCAGATTGGCAATTTCTCGGTTGAAAGCTTATAGAGCCGAACTTCGCGAAACGTCACGTGCCGGAGGAAAATTCGAGTAAAAGTAAGGAGAGGATCTTTAAATAGGACTAAAATATTTGATAAACCACTTTCATAAGCTAGACAAATTTGGAAAGAATTATCATCGTTCATTAAAAATATGGTAATATTTTTTGAGAAGTAGGTTAGTTAATTTTTCCTTGAAAGTTTTACATCGCCAAAGGAAATATATTGGGTCTTGAGTTTTAATAATTAGGATTATGAGCAGACAGGCGAAATCTAATTTAAATGAACGTCCACCGATTTTCGAGGAAAGTAGAGATGAACTGTATATTTATAGTTTTCATCCGACGTGAAGTTGCATAGTTAATTTATTTATATATGATAAAAACTATACGTTACAAACAAAACGGTTGGCTAACTATGGGAGTCTATTTTTAGTCTTTATTTCTTTGCGTGTAACTGCTTTGAAAATTTATCAAGTGAAAAATTGAAAACTTGGCGGTTTCAACATTTTATTTCTACGCACAATTTTATTGCTACTCTCATCTGTGGCATACCAAATTAGAAATTCAAATGTTGGTTTTCCAACTGACCGAATTTCAGGGTCCCTCCTAATTATAAATCCCTGATAGGTAAACTCCCTGAAAGAATGAGCCTGTCTTTTAAGTATTAGACTGCAGGACCCTACGTCTTTAGTAGCCTGTGATCAGTTATAAGGTGGCATTGATTCCCACCAATTGCATTAAGAACAATTCAACTGATAGACCTCTAAATGGGACTATTCTGGATGAAATATCCTAAAATGAATCGTTCACAATGTAATGCAAAATTGGTATCTAAGTTAAGAAACCTTTTCAGCCAGTCACTGAGGCGAAACTAATAGGTATAGGCAAGGACCCATTTCGGTTCTTATCACTTTGAGTCGCTGAATTATAGTATTTTATGATGCAAAAAGCTTTAATTCGACGATTCTTTAGGTTTGACTGCTCATTTCACGCACTAGTAACCACGCGTTATAAGCTTCCCCGTTCAAATTGACTTTTGATAGAGGTAGACTCAGGGTGTTATCCCCTTTTCAACTTTTTCAGGCGAAACCTTGGAGATTTTTCGAATTCAGTTTCTTTAATTACACGTATAACCACGGTTTTGTTAGCGATATAAGTTCTTTAAATTTAATTGTCATTTCATGATATACTTAAGAGCTATCCTAATCCTTTTCTCTTTTTGGACTGATTATGTTACCATATCTTATTCAAATTTTGAATTTTATCATTTATTATTTAATTTAATGTTTTCTATAATGCCATATATTTTGGGCAGAATGAATGAAGTAAAGAAGTATGCGGTGTAATAGATACGAAGGTTAGTACAATTTTCCACTTAATAAAGGCTTATTTTCTACTAGTTTCGGTACACTACAACATTTTTAAGCAATTACACTTGAAACTGCAGGACTCTACACCATACATTGCAATTATTCGGAAAGAAATCTTTATTAAGTGGAAAATGGTGATATTCTTTGTCTCTGTTATTATGGAGCAGGTCCCCCGCATCACACTTGAATCTGTAATTTATATGAAGAAGTATACGAAATTGAAAGAATAATTGTAGTTTCGGATGTGGTGCTGTATTTTGTTTGGAGAAATAAGACATGTATCGTTGTACCGTTGTATGCTTCCATCCGAAACCTTTCTTCAAAGGTAGATCAACAATAAAAATGACAGCACTCCCATAGTATACACTTGGGCTACAGTGAATTCCGTATGAGCATTCAATATGTACATTTTAAACATATTACATTTTACATTTCTAATCTATATCTACGCTAAAACTCCCGATTTTTATTTATGAAAATACAAGTAAATTATGTCTATTACAATTTATTTAAAAAGAACTTAAAGAGTAAATGGAACTGTCCCATAATAACAGAGACTAATTGTACGAGCCTATTGATTTTTTGCGCCTAAACAGGTTTTATTATGAGAATTTTCCATTTTTCTAAAGGCAAAGGATTCAACTTTTGAATAAATTCATGAAATCAATATTTAATGTACTATATATCAATATGTATATACACGAGGATCATTTGTTAAACCAAGTGTACTGAATTGAATTTGAATTGATAGTCACTGCTACACAATTAAAAACACGATGGAGTTATAGCATGTTTTTTCCATAGGTTCTTCATGGAAACATAGGATTCTTCATATCTACTTGAATAGTATTTAATTTTCCGTCTAATCTACTATTAACTTCAAATTACCTAAGATAAAAATTAATCGTAACTGGTGGTTGTAAAAAAATCTGAAAATACCTAAGATTGCCTTTGAGGTGACTTTATGAAACATAAATGTAGAAATGTAAGAACGTGCTATTTTACTCTCGATATAAATTTTATTGCCACCTTTTGAGTCACTCATCCTCAAATATTTGTCCACTAACAGATATTGAATATGATAAATACTGCTGTGAAATTCCACCATTAGGCATGTTACCTTTTCATTTTGTGTGAAAACAATGAGTCGATCCCGGGAAAACATACGATAGATGGTAGTGAGAAAAAATAGCTTAAGAGATCACACAGGTGAGGTAGAAAGCCTACATCACGACCGCAACCGCCCAAAACTCGTTGTTGTGAATGCGCAGAGAGGAAGACGGAAAACATGAGCGGAGTGGAAAAGCAAAGGAGGATCCGGGTAAATTGGGTCGCACACACCGGGCGAGCTCTGTGAACACTCGACCCCTTTCGTCTGTGCAAACAACTTTAAAATCCCCTTCTCCCCCTATTACTAACCTCCACACGCCCTCATCCCTTCCTCCCACGCCGCGGGCAGGCAGCCAGCCGGCCAACATAACCAAGGGCGAGTGGACTTCACCCCTCCTCTCGTCTGACCGTAGAGAAGGATTTAGCGCGAGCATTAAAGTCTCTCTGTCCCCTTCTCCTCTCCCGTTAAACTGCGTCTCCTTCTCCCACAATTAAATGCGTCACCGGCGAATGGATCGCTTTAGAGGGGGGAAAATCGTTCGGGCAGGGGAGGAAGGAAAGACTGAAGAGCCTGGAGAGGAGGAAGCGAGGCAGGTTAACGCAGCCGCTGGGAAGATTATTGCGTCACATGCTAGAGGGCTTTAATTCAGGGTATTCAGGATAATCAGGGCTTGGCAGCGTGTGGTGCGGATACGGACTTTGCACCGAGAATATTCCCAGGTCCACAGGATTCTCACGGGAGAGTGTGAAAGTTGATGAGAATGAAATAAGATACCCGTGTTAATTGCCGGTGCATCATAGGATTTCTTGTTCATTGGAATAAAGAAAGGCTTTGATGTCTGTACTGTGGTCAATTGCTCAAGGATTCCAATATAAATTGTTCCATCCCTTCATTTTATGAATTCAATTTGCTGCTTTCACTATAGCTTTTATTTTAGGTACCTTATTTTAATTAAATCATTACTAAACAATAAGGTTTGGATGTTATTTTCCATTTACTCTTCACGGAACAGTATTTTTCAATTTAAATATATACTTTAAAGTCAGTTGCACATCTTTATTCTAATTTAAATTTATAAATGCATTTTCGTGTATGTAATACGACAACAATTTATTTACAAGTACCCAAAAATTTATTAAGGAAAAACAATGGACTTTTAAAGCTGAATAAATCCATACAGGATGCTACTGCAGCCCGATCTCTAACTGTAAATTAAGTTACTAACGTGTAGCTATAATTTTATTTAAGAACCAATAATGAAAAACTTAAATACACACGCATATAAATAAGTATATGCATATTTTTTTACACTTATAAGTGTCGTGTGTATTTGTCTCACTGTTTTTAAAAGTGCTATACATAATTTCAAATGTGCAACAAAATAATGAACTATGAACTATGAACTTTTCTCTCCAGTTGTAGCGCACTATGATTCGCTACAAGTGGAGTGCATCTCTAACCAGATTAAGTAGAAACGAAATTGAATGAATGGACTTTATGCGTCGATAAATGATTTATTTCCCCATTGAAACCCTTTTTGATGGTTATCTGGCACACAATTTATCAATGATAAGATCGCTGAATCTAAAGTGAATAAGTCCATGAGATCACTATGCTGAAACGATTAGATTTATTACATTGGTGCTATTAACGTTTAGGAATGATTAGTATTTTGAGTAATTAAGCAGTCATTTTTAACTCAGTGATTCACTCATGGATAATGTTTGCCGTATCCTTGGAATCGCCACTGACAAGGGTTCGAATTATTTCATGAGTTCAAATTCATTCACACGTGCACTCAAGCTCTATGAAGTCTTGAGATGATTCCCGATCAACAGTATGACACAGGAAGACTGCATTGGATATTAACTACTTTTTCTTGGATATATTTTGTTTTTGAAAACGATTAATTTCATTACGAAATATTTTAAAATATATCATTTACTCATAAAATATTTGTCGAAAAAAGGTAACAAAATCCGATGCTATCCGCTTAAATTTCCTTAAAGTTAGAATAGTATTTTGGAACTGCAGTCTGTAAATAATTAGATAAAAATTATTCTCGGGTTTGTTTACTTTAATGCCCACCTAAAAGGGAATGATGGTCAAGTTATTATGAAAAGACATTATTAGAAATGACATTGACTTCACTGAATCGTCTTATTACTTACGTAAACTGAAAATTAAAGTATCATTTTACAGTTCAAATTTTCGGCTTGATTTTTATCTTTATAATCGGATATTTTTTGGAAAGTCACAGTTTCATAGCAGGTTTATGTACATTTGACAAATTTCTGGTCAGGAATGATATGATAGTTGAAGAAATAAGTTTTTTTAGCCTAACTCGTGAATAATAAGTAGCTTTCGTTTTTTTCACTTTCTCCTGTAGATTTTTTTTCAAAAGTTGATAAATTAAAATTTGTACAAATATAATCAAAGAATCTGCATTTTTAGACCATACTGTGAACATTTATTAAGTGCTTTCATTTTTAGAAACAATTTTATTTTTTCCACTCTGAAAAATTGGCGTTTTTTTCTGCATTTGAATGGCCAATTATGAAAGTCAGGTACGTGCATAATTTTATTGTGACGCGACCATTCATGGCAGCGTAGTAAAACCGGTCGGAAAATGTGATGGGAGGGTCTGCCCTACAACGCAGCCGGATGCCAGTTTGGTCAGAGCAGTCTGAAAGGAAATACGTGCCTCCTTTTGAAGTGTGTTTTTTGACTTTGTAACACGGTGCAATGGAGCGCCCATCCACACGTCCTTCATCATTACCAACTTCCTGACCGGGAGCATCCTAGTGGTCCCCCAGCCCCTTTACAGTCCCGACTTGGCTCCGGGCGATTTTTTTCTGTTCCCTCGAAAGAAAAGAGAGCTGAAAGGAAAGAATTTGGAGACCGAGAAATACGTCCAAAAGCATGTTACAACGTTCCGGAGATAAAATCCTGCACTATAATGCACACATAGCGGGTGACTCCGTTAAAGTTACTATTACAGTTTCTTGAAATTTCCGGTCGAGGAGTTTTAGGGTGCCTTCCACGTGTGGCAGACACGTCTCCGTGAGTACATTGATGCAGGGGGAGAGTATTATGAAGAATTTTAAGCGATATGACCAATATATGAATAAAGATATTTTTCCAGACAATGCACATTACTTATATAGTGGACTCAGTATCTTCTCGTTTTAATAAAATTCTCTTCCTTCCAGTCATTTATGACTGGGGAACAAGTTTTCCTTCGCTCTTCAGCTTCGTTGGCTCAGACTTCCCGCTGGAAACTTAATACTTGGACTGTTCCAAGGTTCATACCTTTTTTTTCAGTGATGAAAATACGTCTGAAGTCCTGGAGGATTTCACTGAAATAGCTGTAAACCGACCTTGGAATAGTCAAACAATATAGAATTTGGTCAGCTGCTAGTAATCACGACAAGCGAACTTGAATCTGAAAATAGAAATGCAAAATTTACTCGAAATGTCTGCAGATTTATTTCTCCCACACATATTTTATCATCGATCAACATTTCATGGGTTTTATCAATTTTACCTGTAGTTACGACCTCAAGAAGGCATCCAGGGCACCCTGTGCTATTTTTGCTCATACGATTGCAGTACAGAAAAAATTGAAACAATTTATTAATCGAAGGCACAGTTGCACTAAAATATGTATCAAGCCTTCTGAAGTGATTTGTATTACATAATATAGTTCAGAACAATATAAACTAATGTATTGATTTAAATAATATTATTCTTCGGATAAAAAAATTTTTTTCATATAAAATATGATATGGTGGATATACAGTTCAGAATTCAAATAACTAGGTCAGGAATAGCGAAGGTTAGATTATTTCCAAATGTTCATAATTTATATCGGATAAATTTACTTTTAAAGTTTAAATTTAAAAAATAATTAATTTAATCGGATAAAAAATTTTATCCGATCGACTCGACATTTTAGCCGTGAATTATTATTCTTTTCATATTTTTTGACGAAATATTATATATATATATATATATATATATAGTATGTTTTTGGTGAAAGTTGAAGAAATACAGGCTTTGCTTATTTAATTTTTGCAATTTTTTACTAAAATATTTCCTTAAATAGGTAATTTACATACTTTTTACCCCTATTTCAGAGGTTCATGTTTGCATTAGTCATGTTTTTAGATATTTGCTAAGAGAAATAAGGAACATTCAGATTAATAATAACATTTTAATTTATTTTTCCCAATTTAACAAGAAAATTCACAAATGATATCCTTTATTTCATTTCAAATACTGTCGTAAATTACTATTTTGGTTCGAGCGTCAATCACCAGGGTGCTCTCCTCAATTTGATTTTATTGGGATGAATGTCAAATAATATGACGGGCAGAAGGGCACCTTGAGGGTTGAAAGTGTTTTTAAGAGCAACGTTTAAATCTGCTTTTCTCTATCTCAATTAGTTAGAGCAAATTGACCAGGGAGCAGCTGCGTTGCGTCCGTTTTCTGTAAACGAAATAAATATTAATCAAATATGGTAATTCAATTGAAATTTGCATGAATGACACTAATGCCTCCCGTAAATTAGAATTTACGTCTTCGTTTGCGTTATTATCCAAGGATCTTCCCGTTTTCATAACTGCCTTTAGATTCAGCATTTGGGGATATTGATTTTGGACGCATACCGTCCGAATTTAAATTTAATGGAAGCATGAAGTAATTGAATAACGGAGTTACAAAAATTCATCTCCTGTAAATAAATAATCAATACCGATGTTCCTCGAAAATTTTGTCTTTTTTGTATTGGACTCCGTGCTCATTACTTACGAATTATCCATACGATACGTGTAAATACGTATAAAAAAATACCTGTAGAACGAAAGCTTAGCGAGAACATAAAATATTTCTATCTGGTAGTTATATTTCTTTAAGACATCCTTCAACTATTATAAGCTGTATTCTCATACTATTCACCGAACATCGCAAATATAATACAACACAGAAATATTTCATTTACTGTGTAAGTTTTTGATGTCTTGAAAAAATAGTGTTCAGGAAAATTAATTTTAGGATCTCCAATTTGCAAAGCGCACAAATCAATCCAAAAGTAAATTAAATGCAAGGTCATAATTTATCAATATGAATTATGTCACATGTATCTCGAATTCAGGTAGACTTCTTTATGTGGCCTGAATTTTATCAAATCTAAACGGTGTGTGATATGTTCAATTGATTGAAATTTCCCCGATTTTTCGCTGGAGCCTTCAGTTCTTGGAAAACTTAATACTGCATCTGAAAACTTCACTTGTATGCTTTCTAAATATCTTGGTAAATTAATTATGGTATACTCAATTCTAAAGCACATTTTTCATATTTATAGTGCCACCAACCGATGTTCGAGTTACCAAACCGTCGGGCGATGAGATACCAGGCTCGGTACTTGGGCCATTTTTTGAAGGTGAAGACGTCCTCCTCGACTGCTATGCTGTGGGTGGTAAGTACTTTTAAATATTATGATTGTTAAACTTAATTTAATTTACAAAAAAAATTATTTATGATTAATTATCCTAAACTATAAATATCACTTCGCAGGTTAAGTATTTGATTGTATCAACATATGATTATATCAAAGTAATCAATGACCTACGAACCATCTATTTTTAATTGTCCTGCAGGTGCTAAATCTTACTCAATACTAATCCAATAAGGTCAAGCGATGGTAATCAAAAGTAACAGAAGACCAATAATTGCTCGTAAAATGGGGGCAGAGTTACCTCTCCATAAAAATTTTATATTTAGCGACGTCATTCGCAACAATGATACTTGTATTCTTATGCATTTACCAAAAATGTAACGTACTCATTTCTTTATTGCACTTTAATAACACTATCGAATTATTGTTCCTAAAGTTCCTAAAGAATAAAGAGAAGAAAGAGACCAATTTAAATAATTATATTCCTCCTTAAAACGGTAATTTCGCCAAGCATGTCTATATCCCATGGAGCCAGAAGTTTTAGCAAAGTCAGTCCTTTTCATTTTTATCTAATTATATAGGATAAAATCATGGTTTTGATATCAATAATTATATCATGGTTAAAATTACCGAGTAATAACGTTCCAACTTTGGCAATGTATTTCAGCGCAGCAAATAAACAGTTGTAGATATTCTATTTATTTTCCAACAAAAAAGAAACGTAGTGATATTTGAGTAATTTCTATTGGCTCCTTGAAATTTTTAGTTATGAGATTCTGAATAATGTAGCATCCTATAGTTGTTTTCATAATTAAATGAATTCGAGATGAATTTGTGTTTCTCTGTTCTCGGTTTATACCTTAAGATATTTAGTAAGAAAAACTCTCGTAATGTATAATACCGCTGCATATTCATATATTCATTTATGTAGTAATAGCTAATATATAGCTGCACCGTATCTTGCATACTTACATTTTATAGATATTTTGAGTGCATGAATTCATTAAATATGCAGTTATAATGATCTCGTGCAACTGTATGAAAGAAGAATACCAGGTATTTTCATCAAAACGTTTTTTTTTGGAACAACTAGTTTCAACGCATTGGCGTCATCCTCAGGTACCGAAAAATAAAGAGAGTGGAAAATACACAGCATTCTTCTTTTAGTCATTATCAAAATCCACGTAGTCTAATCTTATACCATCGAGGATCTCTCGATTAAATTACTAAAACTGGAACTAATATCAATGAATTTCATTCGCAGAAACCTGAGTAAACGAATTTGTTTTCGTTCTCTTAAATAAATGATACGCTTACCCATATAAAATTGTTAACATTTCATCTCCAAAATTTACCCCTCTCTAATGAAATTTTTGTAGATATATGATCTATGTTAATGTATTTCTCAATACCTAAATCATAAACTTACGAATTATCGTTAAACCTCCTAGCGCTGTATTGGAGAAGACATCATTTTTCTCGTAGCAGAATATTTGAGTTGCTCCAAATAAAACGATTCTCTAAATTTGATTGATTTATAGCTATGAATCCCAAAATTAAAAATAAAGATATTAGCTGTCTTAAATGGGATGTTAGCCATTCAATTCCATTTCCAGGAAAAGCATAAAAAGAAAAGCCTAATTTATTTTTTAAATACTCCATGATTGAAATATATTTGTGAAAGATGACTTAAAAATCGATAGTATTATTTGTAAAATACTTACGTATTCAGCGTGATATTCTAGCGCTAGAAGGAAATTAATTTCAGATTTTTAAGCCAGGTCATGAATTCATAGCCGGAGAGAATTCCTAACTATCGGCTCTTAATTCATTTCCCTCCGGAATGGTTTCGTGGATATTAATTTTACAATGCAATCTGGATTACAAAAATAATTTCTCTACGGATTGGCGTATAAATAGCTCTTAACATGTGAACGTCTGCTATTGTTCAATAGTGCTTAACCTTAGAGTAGCAAGTAAAATGGATAGCACATACTTGGTTATGTTGGACTTAATCCCTGCCACACACTCCAGCAGTTTGCAAACAATCATGTATCTGTGTAGATGTGTATAACCCTCTAGTAATAATCCGGTTGGAATTAGTTATATTTAGATTATTGAATAATTTTCTATTTAAATCATTCACATTCTGATCATTTTCAATTTCAAAATAACCCAAAATAAAATCCTTAGCCAGTAATTCAGTTGCCTAAAATATATGTTTTTAAACTATTTTCTGTATTACTGTACTTACTTTTAAATTTTTCTCTGTCAAATCTAATATTACTACAGACAAGTATTGTATTTTGTAATGTATCCTGTAGTTTCAATTTAAGTTTGGAGTATTTATTCACGATACTAACCTTTAAAGCAGGATAATTTAAATTCCTTTTGTTATAATTTTGTAAGACCTATTATACAGAGGAAAAATGTCTTATATTTCTGTTTGATTTGACAACTACGTATTCAGCAATAAGTAAAAGCTTTACAGAATCCATTTCTTCTAATTTTAGGTGTAATATATATCCGCGATAGTAAGCCTTTTTCCGAGTAACCTACAGGGAAATTAAGTTAGTTTAATGAATACCTAGAAATTGGTTGCTGCAACTAGATCGGGTAATATTGATCAAGTTACTGGCTAATCAAAGCAGCGAACCGTTAGCGTTTTAGGTCAAAACACACAAACGGCTAAGAAAAACAATGAGCCCAACTTGTTATAGAAAACAGTTGTAGCACAAATACACTGTACACAGAACATGTACACAGTAAACACTATCGGAAAACAATGGGTCAGACTAGCATGTTAAATAAGCACTAACAAGTGGAAATTTTGCCACTTTGCCTAGGATTTCGGAGTAAATCTCTTAGATAATGGAAAACTCATTCTGTATGAAGTCTGCTTTACTGTGTTTGTATGTACTGCTTTGATTTATTTAGGATTTATATATTATTTACAATTATTTGATTGATCTCGTACATTTATGTATTTTTTAACAATGCCAGGAACTAAATAGGAATGAATAATTTTATGCTTAATTTCGCTAGAAACTAGAATTGTATTTATTTCACTGATAAACCTTACTTTGGGGTAAAAAGTATATACAAGTCCATTTTCAAAGAAAAATTATTAAATTTTCATCATTAACACTAATTCTCAGTATTAATTTGATAAAATATACAAAAAACAAAGAAACAATCAGGTTCATTTTATCTCCCTGCGGTGCCTTCATGTACATAACATCTTCCATGCAACTCTTTGGCTTATGAGAGTGTCTTATATTAATTTTTCTCTTATATTTAATCCAATAATGCCCCTGAAATATTATCCAGATGGCTAATCCTACCCAGAATTACATTTTTGGAACCATTTTCACTGTTGTTTCTAATAAAATGAGAAGAAAAAATGATCAATAAGAAGGCTCTTTCTATAGAAATGTAGGGTAAATGGAAGTTAGACGCTTAAATGACTGATTTGGTAAGAAAGAACGTATGTTTTAGTCTGCTGGCAGTGTTTCAACGGTCAAAATGAATTTGGACCAATATAAGCATTTTGTAGGGGTTAAATAAGAGCCTTTGGAATAATTAACTAATTTTAGATTGCCTTAGGTGAGGAAAGTTCATTCAATTTGGGATATTTCGACACTTTCATAGAGATACTGGCGCACGACAGCTAATTATCACCATCGTTACTTGACACAATAACTGTGAAACAGGATAAGCATTGGTTTTTAACTCTGCGCTCATTTGCAGAACTAAATCACTGCTTATGCACTGAATTTTCAACGAGAGACTTAAATATGTGATCGGTTAATGACTTTGTTCTTCCACGGAATTTTTCTGTTACCACTGTGTATGATCTCCACCACCGTCCGTATTTTGGGTGACAACATGGAAATAAAACGTTTTCATTAGTTTGAAATTTGGTGTCACTTGGAAGAGTAATCATGCCGACTGAGCAATTGCGGAATCCCGAAGTGAGTTGCCGCATCGGTTTGGATTGCTGTGAACGCCAAGTTTTCAAAATAAACAACTATCCGAGAGATATTCCGTCTATTCTTCTAAAACATGACGATCCATCATAATATCCACGATGTCGCTAGGGGTTCCATCATATGCCAAAGTTGTGTAACATGATTAAATTTCCTTGAATTAAATCAACTCGTCTTTTGCCAAATCGGAACGGTTTCACCATCAGTGAAGATCTATCCACACACATGATAATATGACCATCCTACTTGATTGCTGACGAAATTTATAAAACACGTTAATGTGGAATAATTAATAAAAATATTCATCTTTTCAAAGAAACGTATTTGAAGGCCTAGAAGAATATATAGAATAGAGAGAACAATGAAGGACTAAATTGCATGGAGATAAGAAATACTCCCTTTTTGGGCCAACCTCGTTTATCCATAATTGGTGGTGTTCATGCAAAAATGAAGAGTATATCATGCCAAAGAGCGAGCAAAAGGCGATGAAAGGAATGGAGGAATAGCTAATCAGGAGAAAGAATGAAAAGAAAAGGGGTGCAAAAGGGCACAGAACACATAGTCAAAGGAACGCAGGTTTAGTTTTCTTACTTTATGATGGAATTTATTTCTTATTTTCGTTTTCTTTGCCTCTCTCCTGAACAAGGTGTGAGTCTAATGGAAGAATGTCATAGGGGGATAACTTAAAAGGAGATGTCATTCAAAAGTCTCCTAGTTAGTGTGCATGCTCAAAGGATATCTTTGAAAGATATAAAGAGAGCACATTTACTTAAAAAATTTGATGTCATAATGATCTCAACCTTAAACAAAAAAAATTTAAATACCCACCAGTTTTTAATTTTCAAATATTTTATCCAAAATTGTTATTACTATTTGTTGCCCAATGTTGTAGATTGATTTTACATGGACAAATACTTAACACACCTACATCTCTTGGCATGGTCTAAAAGAGCACACTCTGTAAACCCACACTATAATATTTAAAACATTAATTTGCATATTTTTGCTCCATAAAAGGCGAAATAAAATTAGTCGTTGAAAATTATAAATTATTTTACAATGCCCCATTTTATAAAATGTTACAATGGCACGAATCCACGCTCGTTTTTAGCGTCAAGCGACATGGGTTTTCGTGCATGGAAGGCACTGGAGATGGTGGGGGAGGGCCAATACGCCTAGACAAAAACCGCTCAACGCACCCTCCAGTATATCTGTGAAAGAGTCGAAATTTGCAAAAGTGAATGAAATTTCCATTCTAAGAGATTCTAAAATCGCCTTAATACTCTAAAGACGATTATGTTTTACCCTGTATAACAGAATTCTATGATAAGGTGCATTGACCTTTGGCCCACGGCCTTGGCGGACCGCACATATAGCTCATAGACTAAAGCATGTGTTTGTTGCCCAAATAGATCATTTTAGTGTAAAAAATCTATTGTCTCTCAAATTAAAAAATATATACGCCGTTATTGTAAACATTAGCTTGCAGAAATTGGAGAAACGTTGGATGCAGGCCTATTAAGAATCAATAATTGGAACCCTGATACACATCATCGCATACTACTATGGTGCATCAACTATTCGAGTTGATGTAATTTCACATTTTAATTTCATTAATTTATTTACATTCAATTTTTAATCCGAAGATTGGTCGTTAGCAGTCCTCCAATGCTCCCTATTCCTTCACTATTTTTTGTTTCCTTCATAGAGAGTGTTTAGAACTTCTCCACCTGATTCTCGCATTCTCTACTTCACCCTCCTCAGAAGTAATTCTTTCTATGGAAGATTCAGTAGTAGCGGGGACACTGAATTGAATTATTTTTCTTTTCACATAGTTATCAAAAAATTATGTAGTACTGGAAGAGGATACGGTGATGTAATACTAAGCTACAGCATCAATACCGAAAAAGGACTATCCCCGTGTATTTTTACCCTGTAAATTTTTACCCTGATTTTGGCCTTCTGCGGATAATATTAATATATGTATTTCTAAGAGTTATAGAATTGGTGTGAAAGTTTGCTCTATTTCGAGCCCTATTCAAGATTTAAGTGTACTTAAAGTGTCTTGTGCTTTTCGAGAAAGGAAAAGTAGTAATTCTAGCTTAACGACATGCTTAAAATGTTCTGTGTACTGCATTCAAAAAAACATTACCGTCGATATTTACGCGTAAGCCGCTTGTGCTTATTTTTGTTCAACATGCCTTATGTGAAGAATGCTTTGCATATGCTTAACGAAGAAATAAACGTAAACTACTTACTCAAAGATAGCTTTTAATAGATATGCATTTGTGGAATAAAATTTAGTGTCTAGGAGATAATTTACGCTGTCAAGGAGGAGCTTAAGTTATCTCCGTGGGAGACGAAGTGTGCAGACAAACCAAATCTCACACAACATTTGTTCATGGGGGCTCGAATTTTTGCTTCTTCTTACGCAACGAAGGTGACATTAATTTGCATTTGTGCCGAGGTCCCATTAATCCGTCACATCCCGGCAGATAGTCGTCTGGGGAAGAGGCGAGAAGTCGTTTATTATTATCTTAATAGGCAACCCCTCGCGGAAATCGATTTGGCAGCTACGCTTGCGAGAGTGGAGAGATACCAAGCAATAACTTGTGAACGGACTGCCATCATGAAATATTGAATAGACTCCTCCTACCACCTTGGAATACCACGCATCTGTCCCCCGTCTGCCCTAAAGTGTCCAAGGGGGCCCCATAAATCACAGCAGTCACCACGCCCGCAAATAGCGATGAGTATTTTCTAAAACCTACTTCCCGGTGGAGTTCTAAAACACGTCGCAGATCCAGATAACATGTGGTTTCAGCGATGTCCACGGCAGGGAGTTAACGTATCGCTTCCACCGCAATGGATTCACCGCTTTCAAATCCCAACCGGCAACGTAAGGGGTCGGCGTCAGTGGTGCCGTCAACCGTGCTCCGTGGAACCACACTGACACACACCCGCAGGGTAAAATTTTATTCCCAATATACCCCTTCCCACGACCGTCCGTACTCGAGCTCTCTCTCCTTCGCCTAGCGGTTCATTTTTCCCAGAATGTTCACAACCGCGGATTAGCTCTTGAAAGTTATGGTAAATGAATCCATGGGTGAATTTAGCATTCAGTAGTTCCTGGAATGATACAAATATTATACTTTAACATTATTCTTTAGAAAAATATCTTGTATGTTATTTGTTTCTACGAAATCTATTTTTATACCAACTCTCATAGCCCTCTAGCGGGTAAACATGAGTCGTTTCATGAATTCATTTTCGTCTTTATCCCTCTTCATCAATGTAGATTGAACAAACTTCGTCTCTTCATATGATGCTGTGCTTTGAGGCCGAGAAAAGAATATGTCTATTCTACGTTCTATTAAAAAGATTTTTCTAAAACCACCCAGTGAATTATTTGGAATTGGGGTAATAAGAGAAAAGTTTTTAGCAAAGGTTTGTTGTCGAATCAAAAATGATTTTGTTGTTCTGAATTTTTTTAAAATTCATATTTTTGTATAATTTTGAGTGGTAATAATTATTCTCTAGACCTTGTGAAATATTTAGATTTTAACTTATTACTTTATAATTAGATGGTCTAGGATATTTAAAAAGGTTTCTCAGTAAAACAAAAAGTGAGGATTCGTTTTTAATTCAAATTCTGTCACAACTATCTCTTTTAACCCGAACAGCCTTGATCGCCACTGTTCTTATTCAGATATCTCATTTCTCCCGTCTACACCAGTCAGAAGCATTTTTGGTAGTCTTTAACTATATTTTGACACATATTAAGTAGGCTTACGAAGGATGTTTTAGTTTTCATTGCAATTTTCCCAATGTTTTGTGGGGTGTTCCACTTTAAGAAAGGTCATGCATTCAAAGAAGTACGCTTCTTCTTCAAGTTTCCATTGAGCTCAGTTTACATGTTGCAAATGAAATTCCATAGGTTAAACAGGGAGCCGTATGATGTACTAGCTGCACTACAACCTGCAACATCGACATCATCCAACAATCCCAGGAACAGCGAAGCCATAATGGTGGCTAAGACTGAAAATTGTGTATTAAAATTTGTTTTTATTTTTTTTAAATACAAAACATGGCTAGAGTATGGTTTTTAATGGCATTCCTCTCCCTATATTTTATAGATAATAGTTATTTTCATTTCTGCTGATATATTTTCATCCTTATTACTGTCCTTCGTAATTGTCTGATGACCGGTTACTACGTAGTCATTGTTGTTTTTGTACATGCGATCGTGTGTTCGTTAAGGCCCACATATTTTCATTTAAAAGGAATTTTATGTAATTATATTAATACATTTGGACATTTTTTTGGTAATCAGCTTATGCTTATGTCTATCTCTGCACAGCTATCTTGTGTTAAAAATTACTTTTTTCACTTGGCAAATAATACCTACGGTGTGCTCTAAAATTGGAGCACCTTAACATATGAATGGTCACACTCAAGCCATCCTCATTACTCTCCTCTTTTCCCACACATTTTCTTTCCAGAACTGGACAATTATTTCCGTATTGAAATTCTATGAACGGCTAAGCTTTTAGCAATCTGCAATGAATTGCATAAAACTTTAAGCTTATAATTCGTCCCTAGATAAAACCTAAATCCTTTTCTCGAGTGCTTATCCAGCATCACGATTTTTTTAAATTATTTTTTATCCAGGACAGCTCATGTGCGTCTGCCACCGAACAAGTATTTTTACCAGTTTTCTTTGAAAAGGCGGCCACTGAAATCGAATTTCGCATCTTTCGTACAGTGTGTTGCATATTCTGCCTGATACTCATTCTACTTTATTTACTATGGTCACTATAATGGGAGGAGAAAACTTGATTTTTTTAGCAGATCGTTGCTTCCAAGAAATTTCTGATTTTAAGGACTTCCCTTTGAAATTTAATGCCACGATTTCTTACGTTAAATATGTTTTCGTATTGCTTTTGGTATTGAAGCAATTTACTTTCCAGACAATTAATCTATTAAAAATTTCGCATATTCAGCTCGAGAATAATTTTTACATTTCCATACACGTTCATAATTATGCATTATATTTGCCTCTATTTGAAACCTATGTTCAATTGAAATCTGTAAAACCAAGGGGCACGATAATATCTAACATCATATTTTTATCTACGGAAAATCATCATGAAATGAATTCTAATATTTCATCGATTGAAATCAACATTTTCTTCTTGAAAACTAACGTACAAAACGCACAAAAGAGAAAAAATAAACAAATAAAAAAATTTATAAAAAAGTTTGAATTTAGTTACTAATTAGGCGCCCTTTGTGTCTAGATCAAAAATGTGTGTCGTTGATTTTTTTAATACTATCACTCCTTCCCATCACACTCAGCGGGTTTAACGTGCGGAATATGTTAATTTTCTAAGCATGATTCTGTGTTCTGGCTAATGATAACGTTGGTGCGGTATTTCGAATTAAATGAGATAGTTGATGGAGTCAGAACTTTGATTTTGAATAAATTTAAGGGAATGAGGGGCACAGCGAATCAAGGTGGCGGAATTCATTTTCCCGATTGGGCAAAGGCTTACAATTTCTTCTTTTTTCACGGGAGAGCCCCGTGTCCTTGTTTGATGGATGCAATATCTGATGATCCGTACTAAAATAAATCCGTGTATCCATTCCTCTCTCCCCATCTCCCACACCTCTTACATCGCCTGAAACTCTCCGCACCTACCACTCCGTTGTTCCCTCTATCGTCATTTCGTGCTCGCAGCATCCGGGCCGCCGCTGTCACATTTCCAGGAGCATTGCAATCGCGAAACCACCGAATCTACATTTATTTGTGAAAATAAAACGTATTAGCGAGCGACAGGGTGCTTGTCGCTCCCCCCATTTTTTTTGCACATAAATCTGTTTTCACGTATGAATAACCACTAACGCTGCCGTCCACACCCTGGCCTAACCCTCCCACGCCATCACGACATCCTCGCCTCCTCCCCGCTCCGTTTCTCTCGTCCTCATTCTTCACCCCGCTACGCTTCTCTCCCTACGCTCTCTTCGCTAGTTTCTTGCCTTGCTTTTTCAACCCTTCACATTTCCTCTGCGTCCAGCATTTGTACGCAGCACCTCGTGAGTCGGGGGACTCGCATTTTGCATTATCTGACGTAGTTTACCAAATTATATTAAATGGCAATATTTATCAATGCCTAAAACAAAGTTTCTCTAAAAAAATGTCCCAAGGGTGATTAGCAACAAACGTGAAACTTGCCCTACACATAACTATGCGTTTCATGCCGTGTAGAATTGTTTAATTCCGGAATGCTAGAGCGCCAGGATTCGAAAGATGTAATGTTGTGTCCATAATTCGGTATTTTGTTCTATTAATGAAAGGCAATGTTTAAAAATGTAAATGTTTCGGCGGAATTCAATTAGGGATGAATATTTTTGTGTTCATCAAAAGAAGAAAATAGAAAGCTTAAGTATTTACAAATATTAGAGCGAAGGAGATATTTTGTATTGGAAGGTCGGATGACACGGAAGCTGTTTCAGAAACGGGTATCGTAAATAGTCCTCAAAATATATTTTTAGTCCCGTTGATCACATATCCACGTCTAAATAATGTTGTAAAAGTTGAATCCTTTTCATCACGTTGTCTGATGCCCTGTATAACTCTATTATAAATCCTGCATACCTTCGGGAAGTATGTCTTCCGTAAGTTAGAAATTTTAAGAGAATTAAACGATTTAATATAATAATGGGAGGATTAACGACAATTGCGTTTCTATTTCCGTAGCCTAGTGCCTTCCATTGGACCCTTTAATAGCCCATATAATATCCCCCATCTTCTCCAGGCGCCCTAGTTCCAATTCTAGAATTTATGTCCTACTCTCCCAGCTTCTACCCTCTTTCGTGCGGAATGTATCCTATTTTTCTCTAACTGCGTTAAATGAAACCCACAACGTCCGTTTTGGCATTAAAATGTGTTCATTCAAATTGAATTTCCACTCAGTTTCCTCGGTCCGTCATTTGACGAAGTTTTTTTTTGAGATACCAACTCCGAAAACTCGGTACATTTAAAAAATTAAAATTTATTTCCATTGTAAGTCGTTTCTAATAACTAAAGCTTTGTCTCATGCGTTATTTATCCTAAAATTTCAATACTTGAAACTTTTTTTTTGCATTCCTCTCACTGAAACTCACGTTTCCAAAGTCTTAACTCCTTTATTTTAAATTACACCACTGAAATTTCCTTTTCGGTTATCGTAGGCAAGTGGTTGAAGCCCCATTATTAATTCATCCCCGAATCGAGCAATCACGTCCAATTCTCCTTTACCCTTCTTCCTTCCCTTTCCCTGACTCTATCCCCAGACACGCCCCTCCTTCTTCCCACCCGGTCTGTTTCCTCCCTTTCCCTCCCAACTTTGGACCCCCTTCCCCCCATTCTCCACCTCACCACAACTTTCCCCCACCTCCGTTCCCATCTGCCCTTCTATCCACCTCTTTCCCCCCACACCCAGCGGCAGAAACGATACCCGGGGGCATATTTCCGTCCCCGCCGCCTCTTTCTCTCCCGGCCAACTTTTGCGGGTCCCCGCGAGCGGAAATGATTTATCTCCGCCCAGCGGCTGCCACTGCAACTACTGCGAAGACGCACGCCAGCCAATCGGACGTCGCCGAATAATCGGGTTTAGCCGCGTTGACATCGTTAGCTGTGGTGGAAGCGTTCGTTTTCCTATGGATATTTCCTCCACTTCCACCCCCCTACTTCCTCCCCCACTCCTTCTCGTCTCCCCCGTGATAATTGTCTTTTTTTCTCCTCCCTTCCGTATCTCTTGACTCTCTCCTCCCGTCCATCTCCCTCACACTCTCTCCCCGCGGTGAGACGCAAAGCGGTGATCGACAAAACGGGAAGAGGGACGACTATTCGTGCCAAAATCAGCTTCAAACTGAGTTAATGCCTTCTTCCTCCGGGTCTGGATGCGGCAGGCAAAGCTATTTCCCGAGGAGGGATCAGCGGCGCTATCTAATTCCGAATGCAAGCGTTTCTCGGCTCGCGCCTGCTGGAGAATGAGGTAACGGCGTCATAATAAGCAGAATAAAGAGAAACCTTTGCGATAGAGCCCTCATGGAGGTAATGAAGCAGAGACGAATTTTGATTGGATATAAGGACACAATTTTATAGAGATACGAAGGAAGAGCAATCATGACTTTATTTCAGCGATGTTTTTATGCCATTATTAGAGAGTATCCAGACTTTTGAATACATATTGTTCTGTGCTAACTCATATTTTGTCATAACTATGGCAGTCTAGCCCTTTGCTTCATAATTGTAATATAGCATGTGAGCTAAGAATTGAATGCATGTAAAAATTAATTTTATATTAGTGAAAAACCTTGTTTTGAAGTAAATGTTATTTATTTCTCCTCAAAAAACTGCTTTGAATGAAAAAATATGAACATCCTCTATAATCCACTGAAGAAAAAATGGGCAAATTAATTTTATTTTGACATAAACTTCAATTTTAATTAATCTAAATTAAACTTTAATGTTGGTTTTGCAATGATATTTCGAAACAATTTTCTTAAAATACGTACGTAATTTAAGGATGCGTGGTTGCCCAAGGGTAGAGCTGTTTATCTGGGGGTCCGGGTTTGCTTCCCGAGTATCCCACTATGAACATCCTAAGCTACAACCGAACCGTGTGATTTTTTGGGGGCCAGAACGTCCTGGTAACGCAAAGGTGGTACAGGGAAAGGGTCCGTATCCCCTACCCTGATATGCGAGTTTCACACACCTCAGGCTTAGGTATTGGGTGAACTCTACTGATATCAAACATAGCAGTCTTCAGGTTGATTTCTCGAATTTGATAAATATAATTCCTCTCGTTCTATCTTTATATGTCGTTGAGTGCATCATCATTGTAGAAATAATTGTCGAATTATTTCAATCCATATTCTAATGTATTTTTTATATTCTATGTTCGCATATTCTAATGATCTCTTTAATAATATCTATAAAAAATTCAAATCTATACCGTTTGATTTTACTTTTTTCATATCGTAATGAACTCTGCAGATTATTAAATATACGGGCAAGCGTAGGCTCTAAATAAATATGTTATTATCTAGGCACAGAAGAACACAGTAAAATTTCCACGTTTACCAGTCTAAACTATAAGAATATGTTCTAGCATCTCGCTGCAATTATGTCGATCTGTTAGCGGTCCAAAGGAAATAAATTCAAATGTTTTTAATAAGTTGCGGAAGAAGACTCAATAAATATTGTAGACCTTAAAGAGAAAATATACTCAATATTGTTTCCTAAAATATATATTTTTTAATAAATAGCTCTTGACGGTAGTCCTCAATTTTTTCCTTTTATTTTGATCGATGTTTTTATGAAGTACTATTTTCCTCATTGGTAGCATTTACCCGGGGAAAATAAGCATAGAGAAAGGAGTGGGTCAATTTTTTGTTATGCGGCAATGCTATTTTTAAGGGGATTCAAGGGTTCGATCTTTGTCATCTGTCATAAGTCCTCATCCATCACCAACACACAACTGACGCGAAAGCCTAAGCATTTCAAAGAGCAAGTTTTAATTCGAAAAAAAAACATTTTCACCGTATTTCAAACTGGATTGAATCGGTGAGAGAAATCCCCGCTCATCAAATTTTCCCGGAGCTTTAAAAAAAAATGTTTTCATACACACAAACGATGCAACCGAACTGCTTTCGTGGGAGCATTCGATCAAAATGGATTCTTTTTTTTGCAAATCACTTGACTGGAATCGGTTCCGGAGTAATTTGAGCCTCAACCTCTTTACGGGTAAGCAGGTGCGCCGTGTCAATTCGGAATATGGTTTGGTATCCCCGGCGGAGGGATTTCAACCCGGACCTCGAGCAAGGGAAACCTAGGCCGTCGTTCAAGCCGCCCCGAAAACCTCTGCCTCCTCCACCTTCGTCCGTTTCCGATATTCACACGCTACGCGCACCGATCCGCGCCGCGTGAAATGACGGGTTCGGGCGCAGCTGAATCCGAGTGCAGCAGTGTCGGCTAGAAAGAGAGAGAGAGAGGTGGTGTGCGCGCGAGAACTTAGCACCGCTCCGGTGGCGCGGAACTACCACCGATACCCACCTCCTCCTCACTCCTCCCCCTCCCCCCCCCATGGACTCCGCGCCGATGCACCCACCCGCACGCCCACCCCCTCGCTGCCTTCACACTCACCTTCCCCCTCAACCTCCCACACCCGCCGTCCTCCCCGGGTCGTCCCAGATATCGTACGTCTCCGCCCGCGTCACTGCCGCTCTGCCGGGGCCGCCATGGTGTGCATGGGGACAGACGGCGGTGGAGGGCGGTGGTGGCGGGGCTCCCACTTGACAAATCGCGCACGCATAAGCCGGGGTAAGATTAATGGCGCGCGGTGCACGGGGGCGTGAGTGCGAACGAGAGTAACGGGAGTCGGGATCGAATTGGAAATTTGAAGAGATAATGGTTGGTAGGGTGAGGGAAGTGGAGAATGCGCCTGCAAGCAGTGCCCGCAGGTTCTGCTTGACGTCGTCCAGAGTTCTGTTTGCGGATGCTCTCTCTCTCTCTATCTATCTATCTCCTACCATCCCTCCGCCACGGTTCTTCGGGGTTGAAAGGGCCGAGAGGGCGTGTGACGGACGTGAAGGGATCGCGGGGGTGGTTGAGGGTCGTCGGTAGGCGAGAGAAGATCACCGGCGGAATGCAGGCGAGCGTGAACGCTTCAATCGTCGGCTCGATTTACGCATTTTCCGTGACAAGCTGTTTTCCAGGCCTAGGTCGCGAATGGGAGAAAATATTTAGCGCCGAATGAAAATTGTATTGAAAATTTAGAATATGTATGTACACGTTTTAAAAAGTATGGGGGAGGGGAGACAGTTTTTTCGCGGCTTAATATATATCTTTCAATCCGAGAACGGAAATAAGATTTTACTGAAATAGATACCGAATTCCTGAATGTATTCCTTTTTTTCCGCGAGAAATGTATAAGAGATAGTTGCTACTTAAAATTCCCAACTCCGAATCGTACTTCCCTTAAGTCCCTTTACCAGTCCCCATCCATTTCCATTGGGGCTTGAAACCCTTGCCGGCTGAGTGGCTATCAGGATATACGTTTGAATATATTTTGCCCAGGCGCTTATTCGGCCACGTATTTTCTAGGATTTGGACAAATCGCGTTCCTTCTCCTAATATTGTATATGATAAGCTATTCCATTTTCGTGGTCAGTTATTTTATCCAAATATTACACATTTACATCCATTTCAAATTAATGCGTGATTTCTTTAGCACTCTTACCTACTCAGAGCTATTTTAATAAAATATTCCTTTGTAATTCATCTATTACATCTGATTCAAATAAAAATATCTTTGAACATTCATAAAGTCGTTGAAATATTCAATAATTATGTAAAGAATCAATTTTGACAGAGTCTAGTTCGTAACATATCAAAAAAATAATTAAATTGATCATCATACATGTTTTTTTTATCAAAAGGTAATATCAATTTATAGCTCAATTTTTATGTAAGTCCTGTAATCATTAGATGGACTTACAAGCTCCTGCGAAGTTTCTGAATTTCAGAGAGCACTTAGGAAGATTGGATAGTATCTAGGTACAAGTAGCTCGCTTATGTAGTAGCTAATGTCTTTGCTACAGCCGCAGCACTTTGAATTTTTGACAAATTGATCTTTAACGTATGAGCAATAAAAATTCATTTCTTGTATCCTTTTTGGAACCACTTTTGGTCTACTTTTACACTAATCCCCCACTTATGACTCTAGGAACTGAGGTCATGTGCGCGTATCGCCGCGTGCAAAAGTAAATTTACACAAGCAAGATGCTTGTTCTACCCTTCTCTCTCGAAGATGATTCGTGCCACTAATTTCCTTTCCTAACCTCCCATCTCTTGATGCGATTTGCTCCCCTACTCCCCGAAAGACAGTTCACCGACAAGCATTTCACATTTCCTCCACACTGCTTGATGCTCAATTAACGGTTTTACTCAATGATGAAGGCAAAGGTATACATTGAAAATTTAAAATATTAATGTATACATTGTTAATTAAATTAATTGAATTTTTTACTTTCATTTATGCCTACATGAACAAGCCTTGGTATTTTAGATCCAAAACGCTGTAATTTTTTGGACTGGAAACCGTTCATTGTAAGCCTTACCATCCTAATTTCACTACAATGAATAGCCAAATTTATGGTTCAATATAAATCAAAGTAGGGTCTCGAAATAAATATACTCGCATTTTCACTTTGAAAGTGCAAACTCGGTTTCTTATCCAAATTTCAAGCTTAAATCAATATGGGCACGATACATTTTATTTTCCAATGATTTAATTTAATTCTCCATGTGAATTAAGGCGAGAGTTGCTCTGTAGATGGAGACTTATTACGGTACCTGAAATCTCCGTATGATGCACGTTGTTTTCAAGGCAAAATACTTTACGTATAGTACTTCATTGCTAGCCTACGATTCGATGGAAAAGTTCTTTCAAGATTAAGCGGGTACTAAGAAATAATTCATAATTTCCGATTTACGGTAAGAAAGTTATATGTTTTCTATCCTCACGTGTCAATTTTTTCAGATCCTTTTAAATACTGTAAAATTATTATTCAAACCAAGTGTATACAACGTAAACACAAATTTACTTTAACATTGGCAAATATTTGGAGTTGTTTAAAGCTCAGGTTTCAATAGAGCAGCTTGCTGCAATTTTATTGTTGAGGTCTTAACACGAATATGCCGTCGAAATGTCAATATATGTCCTTCCTTTATGTTTCTGTGCTGAATATTTTGTATCCTTGTGTTTGTGCGTTGGCGGAGAGTGTCAATTTCAAAGATATATATATATATATATATATATATATATATATATATATATATATATATATATATATATATATATATATATATATATATTTGATAACTTTTGTATTTATTAAAAATATAGGGTTTGTAAAATGAAATTGCGTTTTGGAAATTTCTATAATTTTTTGCTCAAAATTAATAAATGAAGTAGGAACAATCCGTGGAGAGCAATCTACTGAAAATTATATTTATGTACACTTGCATGACGAAAACTTTTTTGTCTCCTAAAAAGGTTTTTAACAAGTTCCCCAGAAATATATAATTCTACATATTGGTTTTCTTAGCCAAACCTTATTTTAAAATATATTAAATTTCAAGCCGAAATACGGCCATGAAGGAAAGATCCAGGAGGATCCTTTTTAAGGCTCCTTTTTTGCTTTAGCCCGAGTTATGGGTGGCATTAAATCGAGAATTTTTCTGTTGCCTACATTCTTTTAAAATAATACTTTATTTTTATATACATATAGTTTGTATTTTAAGAATATCTTCTGTCTTGTGTAATGATGGAGTTATTCCCTCATCCGAGAGATAGAATCTAATAATAAACATTCTCCTATAGTTAAAATTTGAACTCACATTTTCAATGATAAGAAGTTTAATTCTAAATATCAAATATAATTTGACAAATTTGGGGCAAGAGGTCGACGGAATGGTGAAATATGGGTTATAACCTGAAGCCTAGACGATTGCACTTGGCGAACAAAATAATCTTGGGAACAAACTGGGTCACTCGATGGATTTCCTTCTTCCAGGTACTAACGCGGTTGCCTCCCGCTTACGTTGACACTCACGGACGTAGAGTAGCTGCTGAAAACCCAATTTTCATTTAATGAGCATTTATTATCAAGTTTATAAGGGCTGGGAGTATTTGATAATATTTTATGGGCTAGAATAGGATGAACGTACCAAATAACAGAAACCCAGAGCAGCGAGAAAATATTAGCTTTAAGGCCTCTGAATAAGTTTTCAGGTAGCGTAGGCTAAATTGAAATGAAGTAAGTACTTAGTCCTGGAAATAAATTCATAATTTGCGAAAAATCACGATATATCATCTTATTATATTATTATAACTATCATTTACATTTTATTTTATTATTTTGAATATTCCAATGAAATACTCCACAATACACAGTACATACATTTTTCAATTATAGCTCAGTATACTTAGTTTATAATTTATGTTCAGAATTTGCCATTTCTCGTCAACTCTCGAATAATTTCTCAGAACATATTGGGATATACATGTTTTACTAATTTGGAACTCAGACCCGTTCGAGCATATTTCCTGGAAAATGTTAATTATCTAGAAATTGACGGCAATATGTTGAACTTTATGCTGGAGTTAAAGATTATGCATGGAAAACTACTTAAAATGGATGTATTTTACCCCCTGGAATTTTTTAACCAGCTTCCATGTATTATATATAGAATTTTTTCGGAGGAAAATTTTATTTTAAATATGCTGTGTGTTTAATTTACGAAATTCATTTTACTACCTGCTCTGTGGTCCCTTATTGGGAAAGGTTAGTCTTCCTATCGTGTGCACATAATTTTTCCTGGTATTGAGATTAAGTTGAATACTAAAGCAATCGGGTATATATTAGACCAGTTAAATTAGTTTTCATAGTAAGGAGGAATTTTTGGACGACCGTAGAAGTTATCGATGATTATACTGGAAGGATAATTTTTAGTCAACGAACCGTTCATATAAAAGCAAGGCAGTTATGACTGGAGCTCTTGAGTAAGGACGTGAAGAAAAAGTGAATCAAGATTTATAAATGACAAACAGCATCATTAGGATCGGAACCTTTATTTGAGGATGATGGATCTGATATAAGAATGCCGGTTGAACAAAATTACAACAGACACTGAAGAAGGCTAATAAGAAGTTATAGGTAGTGGAAAAAGAGAGAGCGAGTGAAGAGATGAAGTCGGTGGGGGAAACTCGGAAAAGACAGGAAGAGTTAATGGTGGAGATATGGCTACATTGAAGGCTATTATGCATAGAAGGGAGAATTGAGGGAAGAGAGTAGGCATTTTGGGCAAGGTGAAGGAGGTAGGAGTTCATAAAAGCCAACGGTAGCAGTGTAAAATAAGAGTTGTCAAATTTGAAATTACCAAGTGATTATTAAAAGTTTATCCATTTGATCTCGGGATTAACCTGACGTTCATTGTATAGTACCAATATATACCATAAGCGACAAATTGAACAGGACCGACAAGGGTGGTCTTTCTAGTTCATAAATATATTAAAAGAAATAAATCATTTGTGTTAGTTTTTAAGAATAGTCCTAACCCTATGAATACATATTTATACCAGAGAAGAAAGCTCTGCCAATTTGCTACTTAATAAACTATTACTAAGTACTGACTTAATACTTTAAGTTAGTACTCGTTCTTACTACTATTAGTAAGTTGAAATTTCCAAGAGTTTATGTCTCTGTTATAATGGAACGCTTCCATCACATCATTACTGAATCTTTAATTTGAAATACACATTTAAATTAACTGACAATAATTTCAGAGAGAGCATGAAACTGATTTCAGCTAAACACAAATAAATTTGCAGGAAATACTTAAAAAGGTAAAAAATCAAATTATTGAAGGTAATAATTGAAATAGGAATTCGATTATGGAAGAAGTACTGAAGCGAAGGAAAAGCATAAGAGCAGGAAATTCACTAGTAACTTCAATAATTCCTGAAATACTAAAGTTACTAGAGCCTTCTTGCTATTTTAATGATATCGATGGAAACATTCTTAATATGATGTTTGTCGTCATTAAGATGAATTTTAATTCTAAAAAATTTCATTGCACATTATCATGATAACTTCATTAATATATTTTGCAATGAGAACGGTATAAACTTTTTAATTATTTTTCGTAAATGGTCTCGATATTTGTCTTATAAATTAGTCTCCTTAGCGAAGTAAATCGCTAAAATTTTCAAGGTTTAAGGTCTTATGAAAGATCCCATGACTCTCAAAATTAAAAAAATCTCTATCAAAACGAATAATCACAATATAGAGAAGGTACCTCTTAAATAGGTTCCATGTATTGGCCTGAGCCAATTCATTCATCAAAAATTCTTGATGCAAGTTCAATTTCCAATTATTGAGGAAAACTCTTCATAGTTTTATTTAACTTTTCATCGGTCTTAACTCTACTACTCCGCTCAGATTAACAATGATGGATTTCAGCATTTAGATCAGTGGTATAGCCTATTAGACATAA
This sequence comes from Hetaerina titia, assembly GCA_037158775.1. NCBI lineage: Eukaryota > Metazoa > Arthropoda > Insecta > Odonata > Calopterygidae > Hetaerina > Hetaerina titia. Next base: position 46,860,323 of record CM073775.1, read on the forward strand.
AAGTATGGAAAATATTCATTTGACAACTTCCTACTTTAAGCACATTGGGGAATAAGTTATTTAATTTATTCTTCCCTAAAAATCTCTACGAAGTATTCACAAATCAATATTATTTCTGTATTCTCTATTAAGCATTGAATATTTGTGCAATTCACTAAGTATTAGCATCGTTTCTTACGATTTAACCATGAATTTTTAGGTGGTATCCATAAATAAAACAGTTTCTGGCGTAACTTGGTGGAAATTCTTCATACTGACTTTTAGTAATCAAACCACTTTACTTTTCCACATAAACTTTTTAATTTTTACAGTTGTTTGTTGTAAAATTGTTTAGTTGTACAATTGTTTAGTTGTAAAACTTAAAAAGTTTATGTGGAAAAGTAAAGTGGTTTGATTATTAAAAGTTGGTATCCATAAAAGTTGGTATCCAGTGTTAAACACTTTTTATCGTTCAGGACAATGCAATACAAGTCTAGCATCTGTAACTGTAACGGAATTGAAAAAAAACGACGATCAATTAATGATATATTCTACTAATCTCATTGCCATTTATTTTTAATAAGGATATTTAAAGTTTCCAGAAAAAATTCTTACGTTTGTTCATCTATAGGAAATATATTTCTAAGCTTCGTTATGTAGTCAGTGGGTATTTTAGTGTAATCATACCCATATTATCTTTAAATTTTGTATCAGTTTCTTTTCCAAATGTATTTTTAGAATGACATACCAACGGTTTAGAACCTCTACAGAAATACATTTAGCATTATGCAAGATGTCCTATTTTGTTTTCCCATTTAACGGGAAAATTTTGTGCAACGACAGCGGCGTCGTAAAACTAACGAAAACATCAAGGACGGACTAAGGCAAAGAAGACGCTCTCGTTTCATTCCCACGGATCTAACAGAATCCACATAAACTTCCTCGGGGCCGAGGTAACACAAGCGGTGAAGCCATTCCTTAGGGCAATAAACAGACGGAAGATATTGCGGAATAGGAAAAAAAGGTCGAAGACTTGAGAAATGAAAAATTATTCCAGAACATTACGTGGGAAATGAATTTTGAGAGAAATAATATATGCAGGAATAAGCATTTCTTTGAGGAAGCGCTGAATAAAGATACGTCATTGCTATCTCAATATATCAGCCTTAATCACTAAGTTGTCGTGATTATTTTTTAAATGAGTAAAATGAAACACTTTTCGTGGATACGTAGAGAGGATAATATGTTGTAATTTGCTTTTTTTGGATTCATCGAGTCTCTTATGAAAACATCCCCACCTATTCTATATTTTCAGCTGAGATTTTACGTTTTCTAAAACGTATATTTACTTTAAATATACAATGAACGTAGTTATCTTGGTCGTGAATAAATGTAAACAAAAAATACCGGGATCGTAAACTTGAATGGCTTAAGTAATTTAAAAAAATTAATAAATAAATAAAATAAAAATTATAAATTGAAAAATAAATAAATAACAAAAACCACCACACACAAACACAAAAAAATCGAAACAAATAATAATAAAATAAATAAAAAATAATAAAACAAACTTACAACCACTCGATCACTAGGGTGAGTTTCGAAATAACTTTCAATCTCGTGAATCACATTCCAACGGATTGTGATTCACGAAATTGAAAGTTATTTCGAAACTCACCCTAGTGATCGAGTGGTTGTAAGTTTGTTTTATTATTTTTTATTTATTTTATTATTTTTTATATTATTTGTTTCGAATTTTTGTGTGTGTGGTGGTTTTTATTATTTATTTTTCTTAACTTTTTATTCTTATTAATTATTATTTTTTTAAATTTTTATTTAAAAAATTAATTTTTTTTAATTACTTAGTGCCATTAAAGTTTACGGTCCCGGTATTTTTTGTTTACACGTATATTTACTGCTTATCATGTATGTTAAACTATGGCAAGAATGGTCTGAAGCCCAGTCTATTTACTCGTTCACTAGTCCTTCCCTCTAGAGGCAGTAACATTAGTCGTATCACGGGGCATGAATCAAATTGTGTTTTTTTTATTTTTTGTAACTTGTCATTAAACAGCAAAAACAAATACGCTGGTGTGCGTTGAATTGCAATTCATTTTTTTGACTGAAATCTTAGAGATGAAGGTATATTTTTTATTTCATTAAATGTATGCATTTTTCAAGTTTTTCCCATCTAAAATACACCAAAATCAAAATGCTGCCGCGTGGATGTAAAGGAATGAAAAGAAAACTTTTTATCTAAACGCTCGAACCCATCCTCTCATTTATTTTCTGTTCTTCAGCCAAATATATTCTACCTGTCAGAACATTTTGAGGGATGAGCAACCCTTAATAGTCGCTAGACTATGACAACAGAAGTAACAAGTGCGAGCCAAATTAGGGATGACGGTATTTGCGCCTATAGTCCCATTTACGGCTCCATTATAACCATCTCTGTAAACAGAAAACGAAACCAAAAACCGCATTCCAACCAAAACGTGGGATTCAAGGAGGAATAAATTTCCACGGCCAAACGGTATTTTTTCCATTTTGTGCGATCGATTAGCTTGCGCTTTGTTGTGCGTCATTTTGAGTCGACCAAGCGTTTCGAAGTTGAATTCAATTCTCACTTGATTGATCCGTAAGTCGTATTTTTTTGGGGTAGTCGGCACTTTAGTTGTGCATTGGAAGATCCTAACGATGCATACTATACCGATTAGGATCCTACTCTTCCAGTTTTAGGTACCTATCCATCGACAAACTTATGAGTAGAAGTTTTTTTATCGAAAATTAATTTACCTGAGTAATTTTTTGTCTATAATCATAATAGATTACACACTTGCCATTTCATTGATTTAACCGGAAGGCCTGGGGACCACCATATATTCACAGTTGTACTCACCTCAAGGAATTTATTTATTTATTATGACAAATATTTAATATTTTAATAAAATATCAATTTTTATTCAATTATAAATAAAAATTACGCTATTTGGTCCCACCGTATATTGTCCTCCACATACATTTGTTGAAATAATACAGTGAAAGAAAAGTGGCTTACCGTAAGGAAATGTAAAAATAGATATTTTATTTGAAATTTCTTTTACAATTTGCAAAATATTATCACTAATATTAACCTTTGCTGTACGAATTGTGACAATATTAGACATCCCATGATTTATGATTACTGTTTTAATTTCCCCTGTTTTTTGAAATGTTGAATGAAACTATCATCTGTCCGTATGCCAATTACAAGGGTAATCCCAGAGGTACCGGACAAAGAAGGCACAAACTTTTGGAAACAATTGTATTTATTTTTCAAAAAAATCTCCTATCAGCTTTAGACACTCTTCCCAGCGATGTTCAATAAGTTCGATGCTCTTTTTATAATAAGAACTGTCTTGCCGACATCACTACTTCACGGTTAGAAAATCATTGACCACCGAGCCATTTTCAAGTTTGCGAACCGAAAATATTCCTAGGGGGCTAAATCTGACGAATACGGTTCATAGGGTAACTGAATTTAGGCCATTGCAATAATGAATTTGTGAGCTGGTGCATTGTCTTGATAAAACAACACTCTCTTCTTAGCCGAATGCGGCCGCTTTTACTTGATTTCTTCGCGCAAACGTTGCAATAAGTTCGAATTATACTCGCGGTTGATAGTTTTTCCATTTCCAAAGTATTCAATGAAAATTATCACACGCGCATCCAAAAAACCGACAACATGACCTTGCCTGCAGATGAAACGGTCTTCACCTTCTTTGGAGCCTGTTTTCTCTTTTGAATCTATTGTTTTGGTGTTCTTTTGTCTCGGGTGTGAAGTACTGGACCCATGTTTTATCAATGGTTATGAAACGGCGCAAACATTTTGCTTTGTTGCCGTGAAACATTGCTAAACACGGCCTCGTTTAAACTCTGCTACCCAATACTTTACTGTTGTAAACGAAGGAGAAGACTCACCCAGAGTAGAATCCAGTTCAGCTATTATATTGGTTGGGCTGAGTTCTTTCAATAAAAGTATTGTATCACATAACGATGAACAATTTTCTCCATTTGCACAAATTCACTGAGAACGTTCACTATTGAAGGCTGCCAAACAAATACTAAACAACGTGGCGTCTTCAAACTTGAAACACATACTTTATACATTGCATAATTTCTGATACAGTGATATTTTTTAAACAACTACAGCTATCTCTAGGTCATACCGGGTACTTCTGGGACCTCCCACGTATATCTGTGCGTCATTGCTTTATATGTTCTCTAAATTTTCAATTCATCGCCTCATTGAGCATATTAATATGATTACACTAGTACTTAAGATATCCTATTTTAGTTAGAAACATCGCTTAAACAAAAAATTACCTTTTATTGATCCTCCTGTGGCCTGTTACGCCACAATTTTGTAGACGCGTTAGTTATAGTTTTAAAATATATTTCCAATCTTTACAGACTCACTGAAAAATACTATTCATATTAATTTCAATGTGATAATATTATATTATTAACTATCCTTTTGAATTGAAACCGATTTCATGATTGCAAAGTAATCAAGAAGTAATCGCATAAATTAATACTTTTGTTCCTCTAAGAACAATGCCTTTTAAAACCAGGGTATTAAAACAGAAATCATTTATGCATATTCTTTATTCGAATAGTGGTCGATTGCTAACAAAAAACTAAAATAACATGATTGAAACGTAATTTTTAAAATTAAACACAGCTAAATTATAGTAAACTACATTTTTCAAGCAGTACGTTGGATTGAATTTTGGTTTTTCTAAATTCCTTATTCATTGCTTAATGGTATGACTGGATTAAGAAACACAAAGCCATACAGACAAACTGTTACCCCTCGAATCAAATGTATATTTTTCCTTAAAAAATCCTTTAATCGACATCTGGCAAATGGTATAATAATTCCAAGTGTTGATTTTAAACTTATCCACGCTACTTTCAGCCTAAGATTGTGTGCGATGAAAAGCGCGGTTGTAATAATAAATATAAAGGGGAAAGAAATTTTAATTATCTCTACAGATTGATATTTAATCTTCAAAGAAGGCCTGAGAAGGAAAACAACAGAATGATGCGAACTTGAAAGATAAAATTAAGGATATGCATGTCTTTGAAATCCGGCAAGCAGTACAATTTAGTAATAGTTTTTGCTGTTTCAAAACCAATTACAAAGAAGACTCACACGCGGAAAATTCTATGGGATGGAAGAATAAGCCTAACCGACTTTACACCAGAGATGTAGAGGTAAGATTAAAAGCGAGCAGAAATTAAAAAAGTACGTAGTACCGTACACTGAAAGTGCATGCTGTGATTTGCGAATTACAGAGCTACGCACATACATACAAGAAAGAAGGAAAAGAGGTTAAAAAAGCTCAACTGCTAGAAAAAAGAAGGCAATCTTGCAATTAAGGAAAAAATATTTTTAACATGGCTAAAGAATTGTAAACTTGAACAAGTTGAGGAGTTCAGCAATTCAAATTGTAAGGTAACCGTCGATGGAAGAAGAATGCACAATAGAGTTTTCATTTTAGCGTTTAGATAGAGATGCTATTCTATATATATATATAAAACCAAAAAGGTTTAGTAGGTGATGGTAGAGCCCACCCATGTGCCAAACCCGACGGTGTGTGAATATTCAAACATCAGGGTGGGGGGGGCCAGTTACTTTCCCTGTGCCGCTATGGTTTCCCAGGAAGATCTGGTACCTGAAAATCAACTAGCTTAGTTGGAGCTGCAGGTGCCCAAAGTGCATTGCCCGGGACCCTCCGGTCAGTAGTCCAACGCTTTACCCACTGGACCACCGTGACCTGCATATATATAATATATATATGTTTATACACACATAAATTAAATAAATAACACTCACACTTTATTTCATAATAATTTCGACGGAATCTATTACTACTTAGTAATTTCAATACTACTGTTTCTTCTAATGAAGACGGAGCTCAATGTCATTGAAATTATTAAGAAGTAAAGTGCGTATTCTTTTTAAGTGTTCATACATTGTTTGTTGCTGTCCAAGTTTATACACACTACATACATATTTAATGCTTACTTTCTTATAGACGTTAGATTAAGGAATAGATAAGATAGAAAAATAAAACCGTTTATGGCGTGACATGGTGGAAAATCTTCAAATTGAAATTGAAAAATAAACAACTTGGCTTTTTCATATAGAAAATTTGTTTATTCACTACCTAGGTTTCGTTATGGTATATCAACTTCAGGTTACACGATAACAAAACCTAGGTAGTGAAAAAAAATTTTCTATGAGGTAATGCCAAGTTGTTTGGTTTTCAATTTCAAGATAAGATAGAAAAAATCAGATAAAGGAAAAATGGGGAAATAGAAATGTTTTGCCACCAAATAATTGTGAAAATAAAACAGGTAGATTAGCAAATGACCAAAGTACTTCGAATGGAAAAGAACTTGGAGGGGTATGGAGTATACTTATTGGTCACATACGAAGGCACTGGTATGCATAAGATCATAGTTGAAGGAAATAAGGAGGGGTGAATCAAAGATGAAGACTGAGGAAGAATTACGAAAACCAGTTGATGGAAGATCACAAGAAGTCAGCGCAAGAAGCTATGAGGAAATGAAAAGATTGGCAGATAATTAAATGCCTTTGAGAGCTGCCACAAACTTACCCTCGAATTATTAACCCATGATGATGATAATGTACTTTTAAATTAATAATAAGTTGCACGTTGTAGAAGACTGATGAATACAAAAACGTATCCCTTAAGGTTTTTTATCAATGAAGTGTTATTGGGTATAAAATATTTTGTGTAAATATGAAATCATTCTTTATTCTTTTTTTGATCAATAATAAGGTTTAAAATCTAAGAACTCGAGCTCTACGACCTCGTAAATTATTAAAATAAAATGAAAACTGCTCTAGCCGTACTAAGTTGCCACCAATTGTCCCGCATTTAAAATAAAATCTATTGCTGCAATGGTTTGTGGGAAAAGAAATTCCACGACAGTGACCAACCACAACCTTCGTTAAGGATAACTGGGTTCATAAAGACAGCTATCCTTAACGGAGCCCCTTCAACCTGGGGAATGATCCCAATTCGGTTTGAATGTTTGGGTATGTAGTTGGTCACAGCGATGAAGTAACATTCCCGCACACTACTGCAGAAGGGTGTTCTGGTTGAGAGGTTGTGGTTGATCACTTGCGGGACAATTGGTGCTGACTTATTACGGCTGTAGGAGTTTTCATTTTATTTTATTGATAATAAGGTTGTGTAGGTAGTGTTTATGTCATCTGGAAGTTTAAATAAATGTAATAATTCAATTGGGCAAGGAGTTATTTTAGGACAATTTAGAGTATTTATGTCGAATTTCAAATCCGTTTTATTGTTACAGAATTTTGTTTATTGCCCCTTGCCACAGTTTTTCACAATATTTAAGGCAAGTTTTTGTATTGATTTATATATATTTATCCTTTCAGCAAAAATGCCACATTTTAAGGATAATCATATTGTTACCATCCACAAATTTTAATCGATTTCGAACTATTTCATATTTTTTTAAATGATGAAAAACAAAACTATCAAGCTTCGTGTTTTGTGAGGTAGGCTAAAGTGAAATACGATAAAACATGAAAACTCCAGGAATTTTCCATTTTGCAAAAGTGGCTTCGCGAAACAATTTATTACGATTCGTTCTTTGCCTCACTCACGTTTGGATTGTAAAATAGTTCATTTTAAATCCTCGTAATACCAAAAAATTTCTAACATGGTAGCAATTTTGTACTGTATTTTATTGTGCAATGGTTTAGTTTTTTACGTCTTTCAGTCGTAAACTTGAGTGATCGTGATTTTTATAATTAAGAGGAAGGATGTTCTTTATGCTTTCTATTTCAAGGTGCTGAGATATTTTATTTATTCTTGTGTTGTAATTCCCAGAGTTTGTGGTAACGATGGTACAATTAAGATCTTATTGTGAATCCAATGAAGCTCGCTTCCCTTAATTGCTGTCTTTTTTCGGCTGCATTACTCCAGTGAAACCAGAAACTGCCAATAGAAAACTAAAAAATAAATCCCCAGTAAAGCATTTGAACTCATTGATTTATGCAGAACCACGCGATCCACCGTGAGACCTTGTGGCGGAGGATGTTAGGACACCAATTATTTACCAATAAGTTCACACAGGTATATGACATTAACTATTTCGATCACATGCATACCTTCATATCTATATGCTACATGCATTAACTGTCATATTCTGTAATGTAATAAGGACGAACAAGAAGTGGAATCTGTCAGTGACGCGTTTATCACCCTAAATTTACCCCGTGATCATATCCACCTGCATAGCCTTATGCATTTGAACTTAATTAACTAATTTTGGATGAGTTAAATCAATCAGTATATTTCAAAGAGCTTTTGTAAACGTGAGACTTTATTTGTATTCTTTACCCGCAAAATGCTCACTTTTCCAATTTTATGGTAATTTACAATAATATTCGACTCCTGTTTTGAGTTGTATGGTGAGTTTGTTAACAAGTCGTCCTTAAGTTAATAATTCATCGGAGAAATTGTTTCCGGACAATTATTCTAGTTAAGAGCCAATATATCTACAAATTGGACGAGCAGTAAATAAAGATACTATATTTTTCATTCTAAGCACAAAGATTGCATGAATTTGTCACGGGCGTATTTATAAATTTTTCGGCTTTACAGTTCCCTCGAAACTTGGGCAATTATGGAGGAACCATCAATTCATTCACCGAGTATTTTTTTAAATATTGAAATTGTGTATTGATTACGACTGATTCGACTAACACAGTGGAAATTTCTGGGCCATAAGATACGTTAGCTCCAGAGTTTTGATAAAGATGAATAAGTTTTCGCATCTGAACGTTTTTGAGAAATGAAAATTCTTTTAATTTCTTCACTTTAGAAAGGAATTGTAAATATGTAGGTGGAACGTTTCTCAGTAGATGCTATGTGTCCGAAAAGTGGCCGTTTCCTATCATTCAATGATTTTAACATCTCAAATAGAACGTACTGTCTTAAGGCTATTTCATCCAATTAATCACGTTAAGGTTCCATATAACTGCCCTGCTGCTTTCAGATATCTTCTAAATGTTCTCTTCTGAGATTCCGTTTTTTTTATATTAAATTTCTCCATAAATTTTCTCAATAAATTTCTGATAAATAATTTAAATTGTTTATTGGTTCTTTTAGTGATCTAAGGGAACCAACTCAGAATGGTCTTGCCAACTTAATGAACTTGCGAAGTGAAGGATTAACGATGTATTTTAGACAGCTTACTCTCGCTTGACCTCCGGTAGACATCCTAGGTCATACAGCTTAAGACACATCCAATATATCAAAAATAGATATATAACAGTAAAAATACATAGTTATTTTCTGGTAGTCTACCCTATAACCTAGGTTTTGGATTGATTCACATAAAATACCGTTAAATTTCCAAGCCTCTCCTAACACCACACCTGGAGACACCCTACATTCTAAAAAGCCCGCATTAACTCTGCTCGATTCATTCCATCCAATATCATGTTACTCTTTTTCCTCATGCTTAACAATATCCACTCTATCTCCGTCTTTAATAGTCCATCGTCATGTGAATGTCATGCCATTCATCCACTTTTCCTTCCTCACTTGAATCTCACACAGCATTCTTTTCCCTCCCTCTTACATTTGAAAATGACTAAAAAATTGAAATTTATGAATGTTTATCAATTAAAACCTTCCCTCAATATCATATTTTTTCGGTTTCTTCTTGCATTTTAATTAACGAGGGCTGAGATGAAGTCTGAACTCATTTAATTTTTGTTCAGCATATTTACATTTTTAGCGTCCTGGCATTTTGATGGATAAATTGTTTAAGTACTGAACGGAGGGATCATGCTCGATTCCCATTAACTTTGGACACCGCTACTGAGTGAGTTTTCGAGTATGAAGTCTTCCAAGTAAATCACAGTCGGTACGGGAAAAGGAACTACGTACCCTATTTCCTGAATTATAAATACCATTTGGGTTATTAGAAGAATATCTCTACCATCATTTATCAAAAGAGCCTTTAAAATAATAACTTAGGTTTTTATTATAGGCTAGCCCAAATATTCTCCCTACCTAATATCTGCCTGCTAACAGTTTTATCTTCAATTCTTGAAGCCATTAGGATTGAGAATGCATAAAGAATTTAATTAACATAAATTTTGAATGTGCATAATTATTTTATTTGTTTTTGTAATAGGGAAATGTTTATTTTCAATTGGTTGAAAAACAGCACTTCGGCCTTTAGATTGGACTTTACACAATGATATAACAATAAGATGGCTGGCAAAATGATATGGCATACAAAATCCTGAAAAGTAAGCATGAAAATGTAGTAAAAAATTAATTCTTTAAGTATGCAAACTGACTATTTTCATTAAATATATATTTTTACAACTAAACATTTGCTATTATTTTCTTAGAGTAATCGAATATGTTGAGGTACTGCAGCAAAATATTCAGCCAGAATGTTACCCATTATCACGTCAAATGATAATTCGTGAAGTGATTTTGAAGCCCCGTACACCACATACTTTTAAAACTCATTAACTCACAGACATCAACCAGAGTGTTGATTTGATGTATGGGTAGAGAGCTTCTCTCAGCCAAACCGTCCCCTTGTGTGAAAATCACACACCAAGGTGTGGAAACAATTCCGTATACCTTACCACGCGCCTATTCCTGGGAAATCCTGGAGCCCATAAAATCACGCATCTCGGATGTAGCTGGGGGTGGAGGGGTATCATCTGGGATCTAACCCGTATCCCGCCAGTCAGAAGCCATTCCACAAGATTACCACGCTGCCTGAACAATTTACTAGCATACCTATTATGCTCATTTTTCTACAAAGAATTAGCTGCATAAAAATATAGTTGACGCCACTTTAATATATAAAAGATTATTAATGAGCATTTTATTATATCCAGAAACCTTGTGTTAAACTATTTTTGCAGCGGCAATGCTTTCAGTTCTTTCCTTTTCTTCGCAAAGGTAAACCTCCACCGACCGTGTCCTGGTTCGTAAGGGACAAGCTGGTGGACGGCGTCGCCGAAGAGAGGCGTCCCGGATTGGCGGTCAATCGTCTGGAGATCCGAGATATTCGGCGAAGCCATCTCAACGCCACTCTCAAGTGCCAGGCGTCGAATACTAAGCTCGCCATCCCCGCGGAGAAGTCGGTCAGACTGGATATGTTGTGTAAGTAGCTTTCCTATGCTCGCTTTTACTGGAACTTTTCTTCAGTGAGGTGACTGAAATGAAATATCGTGGGGCGGAATTGAATTCACGACATTATTTTTTGACGGAATGTTACCTGGTTTTTGGATACTTCGGGAAAGTTATATTGTTATATATTCTTGAAAACATTCACATAGAAGCCATGTTGAGACAGTTATTTCGTGTATTTTTAAGTGATCTTAATCGATAAATAAAATTAGTGAATGTTATTCCAGATATTTTAATAACATGGGTGCAGGCATGTCGTCATTCCCTGATTCTCTACTTCACATTTTTTCGAAAAACTTTACTGCCACAATTCCAAAATTAATATCTGAAAATCATGTGAAGAATACGTGGGAAATACCGTAACGATAACTTCCGGATACTAATCGCTCAGCCGGACACCGAGAGACCCAAGTTCGAATGCAGGGAAAGTCGGATAATTTTTAGACTTAGAAAGTTCTTACTTTTTATCATCATTATTATGAGAAATATCATTTCAATAATTTCCTCCTTTCACACCTTCACTCAACTATTATATGACTCACGCAATACCTTTTGAGCAGATGATTGGCATTTAATTTATTTCATCAGAAATTGTTTTATAAATCAGCATTAATAAGGAAGGAGGAAAGATATTTCTTATTCATGTTTTCAATGCATCAATTTGTTGGTTTACTTTGTAGGAATGGATCTTTTTGAGAAAAATTATCTCAAGAAAATATATTCATTCAGACAGTACAAAGTCAGGATATCAGTGAAAAAATGTCGGCATCTATATCATTATCACTGGCGTTCAAACCGTGATAACGATTCCAAAGATCACTTATCTCATTCAGGGCTATCAAATGCTAACAGCAATTCCCCACGATATTTAGAGCAGTTGCTAGGAGATAAAAAAAAACATGAACATCAGCGACGAGCCATTAGTATAAAACCTTTTCTCTCCATAAGAAGCCATAAAGCACACGCAGGGATGTTGGTCTCAATTCTCTTGCACGCGTTCCGTTTCCTCAAAACCTTCCGGCTCAAATCAGCGGAGCTCATTATTAGAGAAAAGGAGAGAGAGAACCATAACAATTGCAGTAAATTATCTCCAACTTCATTTCCACACTTCTCCTTTAATCCATTTCAATTAACGAACTTTTCACGGAAGGGGCGGCTCCTACACGCAAATTCCGGCGGATTACGCCTTTGATTTTTCAACCTTTCTCCATCGACCTGTTGTTTCATAAAAAAGTGACATTCAAGGCTGGGAAAAAATTTACAAAAAAAGCTGGGAGAAAGCTTTCTTAAGAGCTAGAAAAAGGGGGGACAGGCAGGGATAGGAAGCCTAAGTGAGCGCGAGAAATTTCGGGTGAGCTTATTAGGAATTCCTACCATTGGGATAAGAGGGAGAGGGGAAGGGAAAGGAGAAGGGTTGCGGGGGGGGGGGGAATATTTTTATCGGCAATATCCACGGGTGCGGACTGTTCTCCGGGCCCAGGATACACTTTTCGGACAGTTTTACTGCTTGTTTTATGTCTCAAAAGGTCGTTTCCACGAAACAAGTCGGGCTCCCGAGGATTTGGAGCGCAAGATGGAGGGGAAACGGGAGCGAGTGGAATGGAGAAATGAGAGGGGAGCAAAGAAAGGAAGGAAGCGATGGCGAAGAAGATGGTAGTGAACGAATATGGGGGAATGGAGGGAGAGGGAGAAAGAGGACGGCGAGCGAGAGGGACAGAGATTCGGAGAAAGGCGAGATGGGAACGAGAGGGAGGGAGGACAGTGAGTAAATCAAGTCGTTGATGGCTTAAGAGTGAATGCAGCTGTTGCTGAGGCAGTCGGAATGGGGAGAAGGGATGTCAGTGGTGGGAGTAAGGTAGACTTTCCGGGGAGAAGGGAGAGAAGATGGGAGGGTCGCGGGCGGCGCGGCGGTGAGGGAGGAATGGACATAAAGAGTTGGGACGCGGGGACGCAGTTGGTTTGAGGGAGAAGGAAGGGTCTTGGATGTCAGCTTTTACGAAAGGGTACAGGAGGTATGATTGCAAGGAGAAGGGACGCAGGGAAATTGAAGGAATCGGTATTTAACGAGGGAGGAGGAATCCCCTCTTGGAGGGAGTGGGGATTTGAAAGGGACGACGGTTCGAGAGGGAAGGGTTGAAGGGTGATGGAGGCGTGGAGAGGCCTCGAGGAGGTTAGAAGGCGTACATCGCGGCGAAGATTGTCACGGAAGGGGATCGAGAGAATGGAAGGTAGACAAAGGGAAGGGTAGGAGGGAATGAAGATAGGTGGGGTGGGCATAGAGTGAGAGTGTGGAAATGACGCCTGGAATCATAAAAGGTAGCTGAAGTGAGAGATAACCGTCTTTCTCTCGCCTTTGAACCTGACAGCCATTCTTGACAACTCCCCCGGATCCCATGTGAACGGTTTAAAGGATAAAATAATAAATTATTCCCTCGGGACAGTTTTAGCATCCGTTTCACCGAAAAAAGGTTATAATGGAAATTTTCAAGTGTTATTTGGTGCATTAATATTAAGTAGAGCCAGCAGTTTCTCCTCTACGACCATTGAATAATTTTAGTATATTCTAATGATGATTTTTGTATCAAATTATAGAACATGAGTCAAATATGTATTCGTTTACCGTAAAAGTATTGCGAACTTTAAATTTTCAAGAAATTATAATAATCCTTACGATCCTAAGGCTTATCGGAGTTTTATATGAATTACTTCTAGTTTTCTTTGTAGCAGTTGATATAATAAAAATTCAAAAACAATAATAGGATCTGCATTAGTGCAGTTACATTTCAATTTATGGAACGGCTTTGGCAGCAGACCGGGATAACGTTTCGAATTTGAAACTCTCCTTGAAATTCCCCTCAGGGACAGATGGTTCTCCTCCATTGATAGGCCTAGGTGGTAATCACAAAAAATTATATTGTTGAGCATTTTATAGCTGGAAACATAATACGGAGTAATGTGGTAGGTAAGTAGTCCCAGAAAAACTGTTGACTCATGCCTCCCTAAGCCATTAAAAATTTCTTGCCCCTCCAACTGTATCATTTTTCGAAATCAATATGAAAAACTATAAAACATGAATAATCATGTAAAAAGGTGTCCTCAAACCTCATATTTTTTATAAACACAGCACCAATACTACAATGGAATGGCACGTATATAAGATATAGTGGAAATATAAGTAACATAACAGTAAGATATTCAGTACGCCAGGGTGACCTCCTCCCTCACTTAAGCAAATCAAACTTCTTTCGGAGAGCTGTGAATCTACGAGCAAATTCTACCAGTTAATTCACGAATATTTTTGATTGATTGAGAAATGGGTTGTTAAAAGAGAATTACTTTGTTTTAATTTTTTTATATTTAATCTCCCAACAGCTTCAAATGATTATTCGGTGACTCCAGTAGGTTTTTAGTTTGGAAACACGGGAGTATAATAATTCTAGACACCAAAATAATGTTTCAAAAAATCGTAAAAGCAAAGTTGAATCAATACTTTTAAGTTGAAATGAATATGAAGTCAAACTTTATCATATGTTAAAGAGAAATCTCAAAATAGCCTTGGGAATACATTATTTTTTTTATCCATGAAAATAGTAGTATTAGTTCCCATTTAGACTCAAGACTGTTATTTTAGCCATGCATATATAGTGCTAGGCGCAGACGGAAATAACCTCCACTAAAATTTAAGTGAAAAAGTACGAGTTCAAATTATTACCGGTGTTGAACAAATTGTACCGGTGTTGTCAGTAATTAGGTTGCTACTTAATTGTTTTGGTAAATACCTCGCCATAATCAAGGATGCATCAATTACATAACTCTACGATTCATAAAAAATTTATAGGTAACTTGAACCTAGTATCCGTTAATTATTACCCAATCCATTATTGATAAGCAATCCAATTATTATCCAGTTCTATTAAAGTTGCAGCTTTGACCTATACATCATTACTAGTCTAGTAAAATCTTTTTTTCCCTAGGGTTGCATGTATAAACTATAGCTTTATGAGTATTACTAACTTCAATGTTCGTGACGTACCCTCAATGCCAACGTAAGCATTCTCTAAGATCGAAATTCCTCATTAAGTACTAATTACGATGGAACAATTGTGCATTTCTTTCAAAATTACCATAAAAGTTGATTTACTCATCAGGCGTGTACCATATAAAGCTCAATACCTCATGGCTGAATTAGCAGTTACACATTATTATGTGACAAAACAATTCAAATACGAAGAGTAGAGGAATTTGACAAAGTTACTTGGCTGCCAGCCAAGAAGCGGTAGGTTTTGTGATTATGGCATGACCCATTTCCCTCAAAGATTTCGTGTAAATTAATAGCGTCGAAAGTTTGGCTTAAGAAAGGAGACGCACCTGCAGGATTGCACTGCACATTCTTTTGAATGAGGATCTAGTAGTTGACAATCGACAAGATAAGCGCTTTTTGAGACGACTGGAATATATCGACGAGTCTATGAGGAAGGAAGGACTCTATAAGAACAGGTGCCCTAGTTTTCCTTGTTCTACTCCCATAAAAATAAAATGCACGATATAACTTATCTTGATAAAGTGGCATATTTAATGTTATGTTTTTCCCTCGCAACGACGCAACAGTATTTGGAAGAGTTCCAGGAGTTTTCTCCAGAACTGCTTAGGTGGGTATTTACGCTCCATCACATTTGCCTCACATTATCTTCAAAATCAAGATTGCTCTTTCATTTTCACAAAAAAAAGCCGATAAAATTTGTAACATACGAGGAAAATAATGTGATGATGCACCTGAAAGAAGAGACATGATATGTTAAAAGTTGAAATAATTTTACTTACAAATACGGGACTTTGGTAAATTGTACACTACAGACGATATTTTAAGTGAGATTTCTACTAAATTATTGCTGAAATATGAACTCTTGGTATCTCTTTATTATGCCCATAAGAGTTTCAACCTCATATTCATCTTTCTGCGCGAATTTACGTAGATATTAATTAACATGATTTAATTTTTTCATACGAACCTCAATGGGTTTTTTAATGAAAATATTCAAATGAATCTGAAAGCACCCGAGTTAACTAGCTGTAATCACTCGCTCAAAAAAATCCGTCTTTAGCAAACTATCTGTCGGATTGGGTCAATATCGACTTAATTCATTGTTAATTAGGCATTCTGACATTGAAAAACAATCAATGAAAATATATTTACACACCTACTTCCAGTATGAATTATATCAAGATTGGTAAATATTTATTGCTTTTTATCATGAAAATACCAAATAATTTTATTAAATTTGGCTTTGTTTGATTTCGATCAAATATGATTTTTATGTGTTTATTCATCTTTATTACTTTAGTTAATTGTCCAGGTCCATTAACTAGGATCCATGATATCCTGCTGGGAGATTTCATTATGAAAGGTTGTTTAAATGACGTTATACCACAAGACATTATGCATTTTCAGCTCCAACTATACCTCGGATTGTTCTTTATGAATTGTGTATATCCTCTGAAAACAGAGTTAAATTTTGTGTTAAATAATGACAGATTCTAAATCATAAAATACTACCAATTTTACTTATATATTTGGCCTTTTCATTGCATTTTCATACGCGAAAAGTTTTGCAAAGTTTTGTAATATTTATTCCAAGTACCTAATTTACATTGATTTACAAAGCAATGGTATTTGGTTTCAATCATTACCAATACTTCTAAGCTACTACATACTTGTGTCTGCTCATTACTCCTTGCAAATATACTCATTTTATCCCTAATAAAAGTAATGAGATAACTGAAATTATACATTCATGATTATATTAGCTAAAATTCCTAATCGTTTAAAACCACCGCGAGAAGAATTTGCTTTTCATTTCCGCATAGAACTTTGAGATAATGGCAATGTGTGTGCAAATTCTCCAGAGCTAATGGAGGTGGCAGGGCGTGATTTTCCATAACCACTTACCTTTTGAAGGTCGTATTAAAGGTCGACTTAACTCTACCTCCCAGAAGACCCATTTTGACACCGGAATATACCCGAAAAACTTTGCCGTCTCGTGATGATGGGAGTGGAAGTCAAACGGGGCAAGGAATCAGCGCTCATTACCAAATAAATGCTACTTCTGTCTTTGAATGAGAATCGTCCTATATTCCCCATCTTCTGAAGCGATTATCTCCAGATTTTATATGGCCTGAAATGTACCATCTGAAGGTTTTGAACCTTCTCACTTGTTCTTTAAGTAGGTATGTTTTTCTGAATGGTGGTTTTATAGAAAAATGGTTCCATATTATCATTCCCTTTTTCAGTACTTTTGTCACAAAGACTATTTAATCAAAGTGCTTCAAATGTGGTCCAAGTTCATAAACAAATGATAATGGTGACCCTAATTTTTGCTTGATATCAGCGTAATACATGAGTAGACAAATTTAAACAATTTTTCATCATCTTTTTATCAATTAATTAATCGATTTCACTTACTGGACTTACTCCAATCCTATACCTTATACTATCTATATAAAATTTATATTAATTGTACCTTTTCTCAAATGATAGTCTATGCACAAATTTAATAACGCTATGCTTTTCATTTGCTTATTCACAGTACGACCGTTGTCAGTGCGTTTGCTCAATAAGCCCACCCACCTACGAGCTGATCATGAATATCAAGTGACGTGCGAAGCTGTGGGATCAAGGCCCCGACCCGTTTTCGCCTGGTATAAGGATGGCAGGAAAGTCAAGAAATCTAAGGTGAGAATATCCACGCAGTATATGAAAGTGTATCGAGGTCGCAAGCAGCCTAAAATGTAGATTTTTATGTTAATTTATACCTCGGATCACAATTTACAGCAGTTTTTCAAGTTAAAAAAGCCGATAATCTTGTCCAAACAAGGACTTCAATTTAAATTGCCTGTGAAAATTATTCGGAGCATTTCACTGAGAAAATAAATAAAAGGAATGACCTAAGTTATTTGTAAATTTCCTACTTTTTGCATTACTAGTGAGTTGAAAAAAGATCCTTTTGAGGTTGATTTATATGAACAAATTTCGCCTTAGGTATTATTTAGTAAAAATTGCCATATACTATATTTCCATATCAGTATTGCCCAAAGTTTGATGATAATGCTAGCATATTGTATCCATTATTGAATATTATAGTATTGAAGTTAATAGAAACATACTTAAATCTTTGATCACTTTTTTTATTTGCTATGAAACTGTGATGTTGTATTTCACTCAGATTTTTCCTGAATAAACTTTGCTCTATTGTTTCTGTAATTTCCTTTTAGTGGCATGAGTCTGGTAACGAGACTGTGACGGCGAGTGTGTTGACGCTGACCCCGGGACCAGAGGATGACCGGCATCAGGTCAAGTGCCACGCCCACAATCCGTACATCTCGTCATCGGGGATCGAAGATATTCTCAACTTGAACGTTCTCTGTGAGTTTCGACGAGCATATATTTAGCATGCGTATGTCATATCGAAAACCTTTCAATTGTCTTTTATACCTCTTTGCAAATGCATCTGGGATTGGAATAGTCTTAACATCGGTGAGGAATAGAATCGGTATATGAATCTAACGAGAATAATACTAAATTACCCCCACCAACCCCCCCATCCCTTCCGAAGAGTGCATATATATATATATATATATATATATATATATATATATATATATATATATATATATATATATATATATATATATATATATAACCCTGTGCTAGAAAAATGTTTGTATCTGATGATGACGCCGAAGCGTTGAAACCGGTAGTACGAATAAAAATCGTGTGGAAGTTACAAAGTGTATTCATTTTAAACGAATACTAAATTTAATTTATATCAAAATATTTTTTAAGTTTATAATAAAATCACAGCTGAAATAATTTTCATAAGCTGCTTCAGAATTAATGGAGTTATACCGTGAGACACAACACTCAGTCTTCGAGTAAAGAGGGGACTACTTCGGTGATGTTGGAGTCAAAAGTCTACAAGGGAACACTCCTTTTGAGTAAATATGGGACGATTGCCACGGGAATTCCTACATTCAAATAGAATATATTTCATAAACAATATCTTGAAATTTTAGGCAACGAGTGAAGTTCAAGTGTCCTCGAAGCATACTGAAATAATAAAAGACAACTTCAGAAAGCAGTCGATGAGTCTACCGTGTAACTTTCTAAGCTCTCTGTTTAAATATCAATAATCTAGACGAGTCACGTCGTGCCGGCTGTCTGTTATGTGCTTACGCCGTGGACTGAACATCAGAATATCTGAAAGGGAAATAAACATAAAAGACTTGTATTACCAAACTCAAAGGCCAAGCGAAATTATCTTTTTTATTTTCTATGCATCGGAATTTGCAAAAACGCATGTTGCAAAAGTCATCAAAATTGAGAGAAAAACGGTGTGACGCTTGGATTCGTCTTTGATGTAGATTATATTTTCTTCGAACAGGAGACTAATTCCAGCGGCACAATACACGGTCCAATCCATGTTGATGGTTTCAATGTTCGAATGTTCAGGACTTAAAAATGGAATGCTAATTTTTACAAATCGGGAGTCGTTATTTTTGAAATGGGATGTAATATTATTGAAATTTTCAGCCATTAAATTTCATTAATTTTTGCTGGACAAGTATTGTGGCCGAAAAAATTTCGTATTCCCTTCATTAAATTCATGTAATATGACATAAATAACAGCAATCATTTCTCAAAATTTTAAACGGCGTGTAGAAGAGATAGAAGGTTGGAGATGCTCAATAAGGGACACATAACTATGTACAACAACCATAGAAGACCACAAGGAACTTATATGTACACTCTTTTTAAAGTTTCGTCACTGTAACCTTTTTACACGCTACTTGAAGTGAGTTATGATTGAAATAAGGTTTTGCCCAAGTGTCAAAATTTATTCATACGTAAATTTTGACTGATAATAATTCTTTCGGTTGGTATTTGAAGGAAAGGACTAGAAGCGCTGTACCTATAATCACAAATCATTAGAATATTTTTTAAAGTAAACATACGCATTGAATGTCACTTAATGAATCCCTATGCGGTTTTGTCAATGATCCATGCAAATATAAACGAGTTTATTTTGAGATTCTTTTACACGTATCTTTCCTTTTTCTTGCGTCCCGTTACCCTAGATTTATGTCAAACACTTAATCCATTCTTAACTAAAACTCTATGACAAGTTGAACGAGTCCAGGGTGTCAGCATATACTATTTATAAAGTATTTGAATAACATTTAAGTGTTACAATAAACACGTAAATGTTACTTCCATATTCATGGTAAATACGAGTCTAAATGAATAAATTTAATACAGTGGCCATAAATAAGTTTTTATGAAATACCTGTAAATGGCGTGTTTGGAAAATATTTTTCTAAAACTCTATGTTCGCACGAATAGAGTTTGTTACTATGAGTAACTTCGGATGTTTCCCGACGTCTCTCATACGTATCAAAATCTCCTCGATGACAAAAGGGTATGTGTGGGATTTCTAGAATCCACTGAGTGGTTTACAGTGGTGTGATTGTTCATTGAGTCTAATCCTCAGAAATCCCAGGCAGGTCAAGAAAAAAAGCATCCTTCAGTGTTTCTCGTGGCCTGAGCCACGTGAATGTAATTGCAAAAGCTTTGAGGCAGCAACGCCTCGAGCAGGCCGCCGGCTTTGCTCTCTCTGCCAGTTTGGACTCCTGAAACTAGTTAGTTCTAATGATCTCTGAATGTCGGCGAAGGCACAGCACTCTCCGACTAAAACAACCCAAGCAGTACTCGTGCGGGAAAGTCAACAAATTTTGCGTATCATTGAACTTTAAAAATGTTTACAAGGAAGGCAAATGAAAAATATCCGTCAAAGTTGTAACAAGGTATTCAAAGGAAAATGACAAAACCTCTTCAACAAGTACGTACACGAAAAATCTTGTTACGGTAAAGAGCCGAATATACAAGACTTGCAGAAGTTTTAGGAACTTGCAGAAGGTAAAGAAAGATTAATGAAGCATTGGAATCTGACTCACTGAGAACAGATTTGACATTATTTTAATTACTTTGTGTCCTTTCACATCTGGCTCTTTCAGAAGGCAAGAGTGCCGTAATTTTTAATTCAATTAAATTTGATAGCTCGAGGCAGAAAATAGAATTTCGTAAATCGGTCCTATGGGTGTACTCTGAGAGGAGCAAGGGAAGTTATTTATGAACACGTAGAGAGGTTAGAGAAAAAGTAAAAAATGGGGTGGTGAAATTATATAATAGTTTCATTAGAGAATTAAATTATTTTAATTATGTTAAAATATTTCGTAAATATTTTGTTTCCTAAAAGATATTTGTTCCTCAAACATTAGGTGCTACAACAATTTATTTTTTTGACGTGGAGATTTTAAGGGACGTTCAACGATAAAATCTGTATCTCAATTATGTTATAAACTATATAAATATTTTTTGCAGCTTTTTTGACAGGCTAAATAATAGATTTTATAATTTTTTAGAATAGTTATCAACCTTATCTTCTATGTGACTTAAAAAGGATGTAAATGAATCAAACTGAGAAATATAGTATTTATATAATTACCTCATCCAGAGCGGCCTGTCTTATGCTGAAGGACCTGGTTTTGGAGATATGGCTTATAGGCTCAGGTTGCCCTTCAAATTTTCGATGTAATATCTCTAGTTTCGAGTATTTTGTTTTTTAGTTCGTCCGTATTGTAATCATGAGATAAACAGCTAACTTGGTATTTTTTAACCAACTTTAGTCAGATAAATTATGTATCGAATTTATTCCGTAGATATTTCCATGCGGCTTTTTACTTGCAGAAAAACTTAAATTCTCTATGTTAATTTCCTTGGACGAAAGTGGTATAGCATTTACGTCAAATGAATAAATTCTACGTCAGTGCAAATTCAAAAGATTCTAATAATTTTAGAAGCATGGTAATGGAATTAATATTAATAGTTATTCCTGAAAGAAAGTTGCTCCCAAACTATTCCTATGATTCAAATGCTTCTAATTTGTTGTTTTCGTCGTTTTTCCTTATTTGGTTGTTAATTATATAAATCTTTGGAAAATTACGTTGGTTTTTTATTCTAAGAAACATCCGGGGAATTATTTTCATGAAGATAAAATCCATAATACATGATCTTCAATTTTTATTGAAGAACTTTTCGTAAAAAGATCGTCATGTCTTTTTCTCACAATTTTTTGAGCATTAAATACAGAGTCAATAAAAAAAACCCAGCCATCTTCTACATCGACATTTTATTTTAAAATCACATATCTTATAAGGAATTCAATCGGTTAGGAGAAATAGACTCCCTAAATTGGGTAGTGGGAGATTTGTAGCATGGAAATCAATTTTCAATAACCACATATCGCGAGCAGGTGCTTTGGACAGGGATTGATGCAATGCAGTAAGGAAAGAGCCGGGAAAATTTAACGCTGAGATGGATTTAATCGCATTCATGCAATAAGTGAGGCCTTTTGATTCAAAAATGAAGAGCATCTAGGTTAAATATGTATGATTTGACCTTAAAAAAAATATTGATTTACTATATTGCAAACTTATTTGGGGGCTCTTCTGCATTTCATATTGGAGGGAAGGTTAACTGAGATTTATTCT
Organism: Hetaerina titia; assembly: GCA_037158775.1. Classification (NCBI taxonomy): domain Eukaryota; kingdom Metazoa; phylum Arthropoda; class Insecta; order Odonata; family Calopterygidae; genus Hetaerina; species Hetaerina titia. The sequence goes on from CM073775.1 coordinate 46,883,182, forward strand.
TCATTTCCTCTTGCATAGTGATTTTGACCGGCGGCTTGGGTTTTCTCTTTTTAAATTCATTTTGTAGAGAGTATCACAAACGCTGAGTTTATATATTTGTAGGGGGAATAAAGGTTTTGGCAAATAAAATTATACAGCTGGAGAAAAGTCTTTGATGAAAATATTTGTGCCAATCATGAATGCAATACTGTTTTACAGTATAACGAATAAAGCACCCACCATACTGAAATAAGGTTTCAGCTGGGTCCGATCCAAGCGGATGGCAGTGGAGGCACTTGTTTGTCTGCTCTCCCTCCTCCATTTATTTATCTTATGTAGGGTGCGTTGCGGTCTCAAAATGAGTGCGATTAGTTTCAATTTGGTTATGATTAGCAGCTTTTTTTGTAGAAAAAGGGTATGAAGGTTTGTTGTTTACTCATAAAAAATGCTCCCCATGAGGTTTTGGGAGGGTCTTAAGGATGTATCTCCAAAAATATTGGCTTAACTCAAAATCTTTCCGCATTCTAAACAATATCTCAGTTGAAAAATGTTTCTCTCATAATTGTATAAAGGAATATGTTATGCCATAAATTAGCTCGAATTTGGAGCCGGAAGTGCTCTACGAGGCAGAAAGTAATATCGCTGCCTATATTAACTGTATTTTCTGTTTTTGGAACTGTCTTTTTCGAACCGACTCCTCAACAATTCCGTGATGCCGAACATGTCCTTAATTATGTTCTCGTTTCTCGGTGAGATGACCTGAAATTACAGCCAAAAAGCCCCTTACCGCGAGGGAATGGACGTTTCGACTTACGTAATCACTGACCTGCGAGTAGAAAGTGGAGGTTGAACTTACAGTGTGCCTGAGACCGGTCGTACGCCGCAAAAGCCACACTCCTCGGAAGCATAATTTCCCTAATTGATTGCAGCCTTGTTCCTTTTGTGACTCAGATCCGCCGCAGGTGAGCCTCAAGTTGGGCAGTTCACTCAACCCCAATGAGATCAAGGAGGGCGACGACGTCTACTTCGAGTGCCAGGTGAAGGCCAACCCTCGGGAGCAGAAGATATTGTGGAAACACGAGGCAAGTACTGAACCTCCTCCCTTTCCCATCCAGCCCCACTTGATCCCATGTCATAACAAAGCCCGTTGACCTCCCAACAAACTCCCAAGGGGCCGAACCACCACTGATCCCTCCTCAACTACCTTGCAGTAAGGAGTCTCGGCGTTATGTGAGGCAGTTGCAACGGATGCCTGAGGGGAAGAAGGGTGGCATTGGCCTCCCTCACAGCCGGGAGAGTTTTCGTCTTTCATGAAGTTCAAAATGACTTATTACTTCAGAAATTAGAAAAAAATCGTTTTTGATTTCGACCAATGTTCTTGCGGTACAGCAGGTTTCATATTTGTGACATCTTCATAGACAATTTTTAAATGGCATATATATATATATATATATATATATATATATATATATATATATATATATATATATATATATTCACTTTCTTGGAAAAGCCACGAACGTGCACAATAAAACTCACTAAATAGTCCTAGCAAACACAGAAACTAAAACATATTAAAGAGGGACTCACTAGTTCTCGAATTTTCGGTGGTGCAACCACCTTTCTCAAGAGGAATTAGGAACAGAACTGTGTTTGCTATGACTATTTAGTGAATTATATATATATATATATATATATATATATATATATATATATATATATATATATATATATATATTATGGACGGCACAATAAAAAACAGATAGCACGCAAAAGAACACTCACACTGTAGATTATTTAAGCTTTCGGCCTACTCCGAGGCCTTCTTCAGGTCTGATTTATTCTATATGTATATAATTTTTAAATGGTATATATATACATGTATGTATGTATGTATACATGCATGTATGTATACATGTATGTATGTATGCATGTATACATACATATATACATGTATATTTACAGGTATATATATACATGTATATATGTATTCATGTATGTATACTATAAACATAGTAATCAACCCTAAGGTCAGTATAGATGATAATCGAGTCGAGAATCGAGCCCGATGATGTGTGAAATTCACACATCAGGGTAGGGGGCCCAATTTCTTTTCCTTACCGGTTGTTTCCCAGGAAGATCTGGTACCCGAAAATTTACCTAGCTTGGGTGGAGTTGCAGGTGCCCTTAGAGGCCTGCCCAGGAAATGAACCCGGTCCCTCCGGTCAGTAGTTCAACACTCTACCCCTGGAATACCGCGACCCACAGATATATATGTTTATCTAATATATATATATATATATATATATATATATATATATATATATATATATATATATATATATATATATATATATATATATATATATAATATATATATATATATATATACCATAAACACAGTAATCAAGTCGGTTTTGTAGGTGATGGTAGAGCTCCCCATGTACCAAGCCCGACTGCGTATGAATATTCACACATCAGGGTAGGGGGGCCAGTTCCTTTTCCTTGCCGGTTATGGTTTCCCAGGAAGATCTGGTACCCGAAAAATCAACTAGCTTGGGTGGAGCTGCGGGTGCCCAGAGTGCCTCGCCCGGGAATCGAACCCAGGACCCTCCGGTCAGTAGTCCAACGCTCTACCCACTGGACCACCGCGAATCTGTAAATGTATCTTCTTTAGACTGCTTTGCTGTCTCGTAATTAGGGAGCTAAATTACAAAATTAATATATTTATAACTTTATTAGAAAAATAACATATAAATATTTTACTTCATATTTGAAAATGCTCCCCCCTTGGAGCTTTTCTTGTTCTGCCGTTGAAGTGAGGACTGCCAAGGAGAGTAATGGTACACGTGTGAGCGTACGAACTGAATGGGATTGAGGACGGGACGAGTTATTTAGCGGGAAAAGCGCCATACCTGGAGTAGTCTGTGAGCCTCAAGGGCTCATCCAGTATAAATTCAGATGGTAATCTTTATTATTTTTTCCTATGCGACGCTGGAAGCTTCCTTATATCGACAGCTTTATTTTCATTTTAACCCGGGCAATAGACCCTGAACGTCACCGGTTTGAATGAGCGCTTGAATTGTTCGGCCAATGCCGTAAAAAATACCAATATTTCGTCGGTTATCGACATGTGTATTTAAAGGCGATCGTTCTCTAAAATTGGCATATCGCGGGATAAAAAACTCCGATATGTGATATATGAGAGGATTCTTGTACGACCAAATTCACTGCGCGGATCGCTGTAAAATGTATCCCATTGGTGAATAAATGATACATGTTAGTTGTTAGCTCGATTTGTCTTCAATAACTTACAATGACTGTGTCAATTATTTCTGTATCCTGTCCTATATTTTATAAATATTTCTCGACATTGGGAACAAATATCACATTCTTTTTGCTAATGAGAGAACCTTGATTAAAACAATAGGAAAATATGGAAAAAATTATCATGGACATTTTCTGAGGGCTAAATATACCAATAATATTCTACGGTACATTAAAAATTATTGGTATTATTGGCATATACTATATACAATGATAACCTTGTCTTATTTTAATATCATTGCGATCGCACCAATACAGAGAAATATATACAGGTACAATAGTATCCAAGGCAAGAAAAATTGTACTTTATACGAATAAAATCTCCTTTTAATTTCATTCTTCCGTCAAAATTTATCTGATTAGTATCAAAAGGAAATAGCATAGTATACTATTTCCTTTTGATACTAACCAGAATATGTATATATAATTATCTATACTAACAAATATGTATATATAAGTATATAAATTACAATAAAATGTCTCTATAATGGGGCAAAATAATATTTAAATTTCGCAAAGCGTGCAGGTGTCATTAATTCGAGCGGAAGAGTGCTACACTAAATTAAATTAACACCTGGCTAAATGATTTTTTATTATGCTGCGAGTAGAGTTGGAATTTTTTTATCTTCCTTGACATGGTATTTGAATGTTTCATTTCGTACGATGCTGTTGGCTGCAGTATATTGTCCTCTCCATTATGCTCCTACATGGCTTTCCTTATCATTAACTAGTATCACATTATCGCTGAAATTATTATTTGTCCCCATATTTTCCCGAAATCAGAGACACAGCGGACGCTCAATTGTATTTGGTAGGGAAGCAGTTTCACAGATTTCTCATGAAAAAATTAGGTATTAAAGCACTATGGATAAAACCTTTCCATTTTTAATCAGCGCTTCACTGATGATACAGTTTTGAACTCAAATCAGATTTGCGCTCTTGGTAATTGAAAACTACACCTGATTGGAATATGTCATAAAAGCGTGCCCCCTGTCTCACCCAGAAGTCAATTATTTTTACTAGAACTTTAATCTTGGGACAATGTAACGAAGTGCGTCTACATTCAGTTCTATCCACCCAAGTTACCCTGGTAAGTTTGATTGGAAATGGAATACTACTGCAGTTGTTTCTCTTGGGGTGGGAAGAGTTCAGGTGAGACTGCGTGGAGTCGTCTTGGTGGGTCGTAAAGTTTTAAAACTAATTAGTCAGGCGGAGGGAGCCAGAGTCACCGGACTCAAAAGTTGTCTCCTCGTGTCGTGTTCGTATTCATTCTCATTTTTACGGGATATTTAGGTCATTTGTGGCGTATACTGTTACGTTGCAGTCGTAGGCTAAGACTTCGTGGGGCCACAAGAATGGAATACTCGATCACTCGAGCACTCGATCTTAAATTAAACAATAGATATACATAACTTTGTTTGCTAATTGAATCTTTTTTAAATTATTTTCTTATGCGATATGTGCCCATTTGGCAAAGAATCCAATTCCGACCAGTTATAAATCCTCAATCTATAACCGAGGAATACGCGCAGTAAGCTGAATAATAAATTCCCCTAGCACTTTAATCCACTTTCACGGCCTCCATTTGAACAAACGTTTTCGTCATCATACCTATCTTGTTAATATTGACTTATTAAATTTTATAATGGAGAATTTCAATAGGGTAAAGTTTGACATAGTTTGTTGGCTAAAACCGAAAGTTAATTTGAATTTTGGTTAATGTTTGTTGCTCAAAAGCAACCTCCGGGTTATCTACCTTGGTATTTTTGTCAAAATCTGTACCTAGCTTTAATGATCCCTAATAAAAATAACATATGTATACTAGGCTTAATTGAGTAAGGTAACTATTCATCTAAGGAATTCATGAAATTTAACATGTACCATTTCTCTCAGAAACTCTCATAGTCCTACATCGGCCTGTATAAACTACGCGGCAAGTAAATATTTCCTCAAGCATTCATTTGGTGCAGGATGGAATCAGTGATAAGGTTTTGAAAGCAAACATCCAGTTAAGAAGTGCGTTAATCTACTAAGTTTAATCTTCAGATAAGTTCAGCTTTCAACGCGTGAAATATCAGTGAAATAATTCTTGGAATTAGTAAATATTGGGCTAGTTTGAGATAGAATATAAATGAAACTATTCGACTCTGGAAACCTCATTAGGAGATAGTTTCCCTTAGAACAACAAGATAGTTATGATTTTCGGTGAATATTCATCAATTAGCGTATAATTAGACTCCTATAGATTTTTGGATTGAGAATGTGCACTACATCTGACCATAATTTCTACCTAAAAATCAGAGATCCTTTCAGGTGTGTTATATTAGTAGATTTAAAGACCATGCCAAAAGAAAACGTAAAAACACATTGTAAAGAAAAGATTTTTGTGAGAGCATTCTTATATTCTGAAGTACTTTTTTTTAAATATCCGTACTGCTTCACGTTCAATTTTTTCAATGCGAGATACAACAATGCGATGCAGTGTAGAGTGACCACCTCCAACCATCAGCATTTGGAGATCCGACTTATTTACAGCAATATTCCAATCCAGTCTTCTCTTGGGCGTCTCCTTTCCTTATATTTTTCTTTGATTAATAAGTCCATTACCAAATAAAACTCATCGATGCTACGTGCATTTGCTATATTATTGTCTCGTAGTACAGGCAATATTACTGTTTATTTGATTCCGTGCATCATTGTTAAAAAATAAAATCTCACGATCGAATAATACGTATAACGTTCAAAGTTAAGCCTGAAAATGTGCACGGTAAAATTGACATTTTACTATAAATTACGAGTATTATATAATCCTTAATGAGATGAATTTTATGCTCTCCCAGGGCGCTCACTCTCATTGAAAACCTCTCTTAATATTTCCAATATTTTAAACCAGTCCTTTAATTTTTACCTTTGGGATGCTGCGTCGCGAAATAAAATCTGGGTCTTGGCCATCTACTCCGACTTATATTTAGGAAGACATTGCTTTGAAAAATCGACTTTTGTGTTGAACATCAAAACAGCATGACATAATTCTTGGAATGCGTGCTTTTTTCCATGAGTGGGAACGTTTTCGCGGCTAACAGCCATCTGCGACCAATATTTTCTTCGGATTTGCAATCTCCTGAATTTCCCGTTCTTTTCTCCCGAATTGGAAAAATGTTCAACTCAGATATTTTTCTGTTATTCGAGACCCGATTACTCCTGTCGCAAAGCTGCTGAAGTGTATGGTAGTGTCCCTCTTGGAAAATTGATGCTTTTAAAGAAGTGGCCATTATCCCCGGGTAGAAGCACCTAATACGGATCAGGTGCCGGTGCACCTTGCCGTCTCTACATCTAGTGAGGCTTTCTAAAATATGGTAAAGTCGCGGAAATTTAAGCCATGTCAGGTAAAACTACTTTACCATTTATATTCTAATGCAATGAATACCGTCCTCACTGGATGAATACATTTTTGTAGAATCCTTAACGAAAAACAAGAATTGTTGTGAGACAAACATTTTCGTAGGCATAAATTGAAACTTCAAATCATATTTACTGTGAAACAGTTAAAATTAATGTTAATGACTTTATTTTTTGTTCGAATATTGGTGAAATTTAATGTAGAATAAAGAGAAATGGATATTTTAAATGTGAATTAACTGTAGACTAATACAAATACATTTCAAAATTCTACTTCTGGTAATTAATTACTTTGGACACACGCTGAAATTCGTACGTCATTCAGATTCACTCTTATCATAAACTGGTCTGCATTAATTTAGCAAACAACAGTTTGGCTTTCAACAGCTCGTCCACTTATGAATTCCCACCTTTCCAAACACGAAATTCATACGTTATCCAACTTGATGATTTACCAGTTTCCTGTTGTCAAACGCTCATTTAGTGATTTTATCACTGTGCAAGTGAAATACGAGTAAATTGAAAAGTTCCAGTCTTAAATTCCAAGGATCGGGACACGTATAATTTGTAACAATTCCCGTTAAAATACGATCTTATTGGAGTAATCCTTTTTAAAAACAATCAAGCAATTTATTATGTTCTGCATTCATAATTGAGTGACCTTACCCAAGGAGTAGTTGGTAAATTTAATGCCGGTCGAACCCACGTAAACCACACTGCATCATGATACCTCGTGCGTTGACATTTCATGGTGTGGTCTACCTTTTCCCCACATTGATCATTTGCCGTTACACTACTAAATTCCAGTTATTTCTGCTATATGCATCTTATTTCTACCATCTATTTCACACCTGTCCTCCTTTTTGTTTTTTCTCGCTCCCTCACCTTGCTTAGGGGAGACTTTATTTCCTCACCTCTTTGCAGTTTCGGTGAATTCCACTGATATGAATGTTCTCTTCTGAACAAATATAAAGATCCAGGTACGTCGTAATAGAAAATGAAACATAAGGAGTTGAGAATGCCCTTTTAGAAAGGATAATATTTTTTAATTAAAATTTCGCTCTCTACTGATAATGTATAATAAATTAAAATTCGCGCGCCGTAAAAAATCTCGAGGAGGAAATATTGGGTTTTCAGTTGTTCACCATTGCTTTTATTTTTATTACGCCTTCAAGTAAAATTCTTTCCTATTGCTTTCTAGGAGATAAACATTAATTGATGTATTTATTTCCATTATCCATCAACTTATTACTCTTTATTTGACCCCTTCCCTTTACCGTGTGCTGTAATCACACAAAAAGTTGAAATTGATGATTTTGGAGATATTTGGAATATTCCGTAACTGAAATTACTGGAAATGCTTTCGCTGAAGGGTAATATTTTTTGTGTGACTCAGTTTAATCCCCGTGCATATTTTCAACTCCATTTCCGTTTGACAGAAAACTTTAATTTCATAAAAAATGTATTATTAGGTAGGTCCCTCTCAATGAACACATTTTATGGTTCTAATTTGTTGGCCATTTTCTTTTCTTTTCAGTTTTTCAATATTTTTATTTCTCGCTCTTTACTCCTACTCTTCTCATTTCATCTTCTACATAATTTCATAATGTTCGTTCTTTTTCAGACAACATTATTTAATATTTGTTGGTAAAACTCATCACAAAATTTCCTCTATATGTTCTTTACATATTTTCTATCCTCTACCCTACGGTTTTGCACTTATTACTTATTGACGTTGATCCAATATTTTCTTCAACTCTGTAACTCATTCATTTTTATTAGAAAATTTCATAAATTTAATAAAAATTAGCTAAGATATATTTTCTGTAAGATGGATCAAATGAAAAATAAGTCAGGTACCTAGATTTCAATAACGTAGTAGGTAGTTATTCTAAAAGTGTAGCTAAAGACAAATAAATCTGGAAAATTGAGATTTTAATCCATAGCTTAAATAATATAAAAGAACAGTGACCCTTGAAATACGTTGTGAAAATAATGACCACTTGTAACTTTCGGATATATTGCCGAGTTAGGAATTATAATTATGAAGCACTAATGCAGAAATAGTTAGTTTTCATTTGTTACTTGCATTTACTTTTTATCCAAACTATCGCAAACTCATATAGTATTATTATTAAAACTCATATGCAGATCGGCAATGTCAGGTAACACACAACTCCCAAGTATTACAATGAAATTTGCCTTGGAAATACAACATGACATCTCAAATCCAATCAACATCACACAAGATAATAATTAAAATCTGTCATAAAAAATCAAAGGATACTTCCAAACACCAATCTCTAACACAAAGAAAAAGAAAATCCCCATCTCATAAACATCAGTTTCCCAATCAACCAGAAAAAAAAGTCAAAACTAAGCTGTTACATACAATTTTACAGAACAAATCAATCAAATTATTATCAAAATTGTTTACATTTCTTTTTAAATGTGTTTACCCTGTTAGGAAAGGGCTCGAATAGTTTCGCCAGTAAAATGGAAAATCAAAAATTGTTTTATTGCTCAATAAAGGTTTTTTTTATTTTCTCTTTGTGCTCGACATTTTACCTTGAATTCGTGATCATTCCTCCCTATAAAATTTCGATTTCCCGCCTCTTTCCTTAGTTTTGACCAAGCTCTCTCTCTCTCTTCATAATGCGGAACATTCCACAAAGTCTGCTTATTTTTCTTCTATTTTGTAAAGGTTCCCAGTCCAGCGTTGTTAATATTTCAGTCACACTCTCAATCATCCTATGTTTCCCCAGTACATATCTGGCAGCCTTTCTTTGGACCTTCCCCAGTTTTGTAATATGTCCTTCGTGCGGGTCTCATACAAGTGATGAGTACTCTAAAACTGGTCTTATCAGGGTCTTAAATAGCTTTTACTAAGTTGCTCTAAAGCTCCCTTTGAGGTTTCTCATCACCCAATGCAGAGTTTTGAAAACTCTCTTATCAATGAATTTCAATTCCAAAGCCCCATCCTAAATCCTTGGCTAAATGTACACCTAGGTATTTTCAGCTATCACTTTTAGGAATGACATTTGCCGAGAATTTGTAGTCCCTATTGATTCCATTTACCTTGTTACTAAGAGTAATGAATTTCCATTTGTTAACATTAATATACATCCCCTTATTTGTCACCAATCCGCCATATTATTAACGTTCCTATGCAGTAAATCGCGGTCTCTGTTATTTTCGACTTCCCCGCAGATAATGCAGTCGTCCGCAAAAAGTCTTACCTGAGATTTGGTATTTACCGGAAGATCATTTATATAGATTTAAAATAAGGGCGGGCCAAGTGCGCCTCCCTAAGGGACTCCCGATGTTACCCTCATTTTTTCAGAATACACTTCTCCTAACTTGACCCTTTGTGTTCGACCCTCCATGAAATTTTTGACCCACGAGATTACTCTTCCATCTGCATGTGGTGGTAATTGGCCCATCTTAAGCATGAAGTGATCGTGGTCAACTTTGTCAAAGGCTTTTGATAGGTGAACCATTATAGCATCCACTTCTATTCCCGCATCCATAGAGTCGGACATTTCTTGACAGAACCCTAATAGCTGAGTTTCGCAAAAGTGTCCTTTTCTAAAACCATATTGGTGACTGTACAACTAATACTCACTCTCTCACAAATCCCAGAGGTAATCAGCAGTTATCTTTTCTAATAGCGTGCATTCAACTGACGTCAAACTTACCGGTCTATAATTACCATTTAGTACCTTATCTCTTCCTTTAAAAATTCCTGTAACATATGCGTCCTTCCAAGTATTTCGCAGGACATTATTGTTTAGGGTAACATTGAATAATTGATTCATAAAAATTGGAACTACACTACTACCCAATTTAAGCAAGTCAATTGAATACCATCTGGCCCTTTTAATTTATTTTCCCTCATTTTCCTATTTTTTCATAAATTTCTGCGCTCGTCGTTTTGATACTTTTGTATTTTATATTTTTTCGACTCCTTGCCGGTTCAGAGATATATCTGTAGAATCCATTTTTTTCACTATCCATTTAAAAACATTTGCATACCAATTGTTAAATGCATTAGCCTTTTCCTTATCGTCAACGATTAGTGTTCCATCATCATTTTTTTAAATCTGTTGTGCTTTTTCTCCTCCGCAGGTATTTCTTAAATTTATTTCCACTATTTTTCGAGATTATGTTCTGTAGAAATGTTACTTTGGCTATTTTGTATGCGTTATCATGCACATGCAGTAATATAATGATGGATTTTTATGTAGTGCTCTTTGCTAAATGAAAGAATGTATATCCAAAACTCTTTTTATATTTTAAAATTCACAATTGCACCAAAGGCTAAGTATAATATTAGTACATCAAACTATAAGTCACGTGGTTCAAGGGTAGTGTTCTGGTTTTTGCAAATTTCAAACATTTAAAAAAAAAGACTCCAAAATGGAATTTCTTCTGATTTTTTGAAAATATATATTTAATTTTGTTATATGGTGATTATTTCGGTATTTTGTTAGTGATAGGAATAAATGTTTCATGAATACGATATGTATTTTATCATTTTTTGCAAATTAATCCTTTAAAAAAAATAAAATGTTGCTTGAATACTGAGCATTTATTGTTAAGTTTTTTTAATGTGATGCTGAACTATCTTATCTCTATCTTAAATGTTTGTGATGTAAGTGATCAAATTTTACTTTGACGGATCTATATTCCAATAATTATCAAACTAAAAATTTGGAAAAGTGTGCCTAGTCTCATAATAGCCATGTTGTTTCTGCATCTTAGACATGTAAGAGAAAGTTTTAAAAAATATTATATCTGTTAAAAAATTCTTTCGAAACCGGGAAAAATAGGAAACTCGGAAATTTCAATTTCTTTAAGAAAATTTAAATACCCCTTTTAACTGTACTACATATTTAAAAGCTGAGTTCTAATTGAAATTAAAATAATTCTGGAAGTTCAAATAAACCTGTCAATAATAGTTTGAAAATTCCCTCAATTTTAAAATTAGAATGCAGAAACCACCGTCTAAATTCACTCGCTAGCTGTTTCTACAACTTTGAGGAGACCGGATACATATTCAGAGGACGGATAACGTTGGTTACTGCCGCAATAAAAGAATTTCTTATACGTTCATGTCAATTCATTTACAAAAATGTTTGAAAAGTCAATTTCAAATGTTTCCCCAATGGCTCCTACTCCAACGAACGTTTTCATTTTAAAATGATAAAACGGGAATTTCATATTATAGAAACAATCTCGCCTCAAGTTTTTCAATCGAATACTGTTATCCGTGGATGAAAGGAAGTTTCCTTAATTTAAGAAGTTAATACTCACGAAGGCTGAAGCAAGACACTTTCGCAATAATCGGGATCTGTTATACTCAACTTCTGATAATCTTTCAGCAAACTAATCAAGCTTCTGGGTATGTAACCTTATTTGAAAGTAGCAAAAAGACTCGTTAATTACAGAACGTGATCCTGTGTTTCCTTCCTGCATGTAGATGGCATCTTGAACACGCACAAACAGTCGGAGGGGCGTTCCTTGGTTCCAAAATGAACGAATTCCAAGGAGCGGTGAGGAAGCCCTTAATGACCTAATCGTAAATTTTGTGAATAATTCTTGAGTACTTCTGCCGGATTTCGATCGGGAAAACTTATGAGAAAATTACGTGAGATTCTCAAGCATCCTGTTTTCTTACCAAAATTACACGATCCTAAGATCTTCAGGAAATGGCTTAAACTGGAGACTCACCCGTGCCGCGAAAAGCTAATTAAGACATGGAAAAATGGCAACCGTTGCCATGGGGTAAACCTCCAAGGAGGTGATGTCTTTTTCAAATTATTCGGAGGCGGTTAATCATATTTGTGCCTTGTGACAGGAAACGCCGCAAAATGAGAGAACATCAAAACAAGCCAAGCGCACGAAATTGGTGTCTTCCCTGTGGCCATTCATATCGAAAAGTTAATCTTTTAAAACGAAAAGTATTCCCTAGCAGTAATTTTGTTGCGTAGAGCGGCGATCGAGAACTTTCGTCCACTTTTACTTATTATCAGAAGAAAAATAACATGCGGTCTTGGACATGCATTTGAAGTAAGGAAAAAAATAGCTTAGGGACATCATGAATATTGGGACGCTTGTCCCTTTAATTTCGATTTTCATGTTCCACCATGAAAGGAAACATTATTGGTAAAACCATTCCTGAAATATCCTGACAGAGTGTGCAACACTCATGGTGTTTCAAAGAACTGACGAAACGAGTACAAAGTCCGGGATCCATGGGTAAAAGAGTGTTGCAAACTTTTTGTTTTGAAGAAAAGGCTGGTAAAATTTAGTCCAATAAGGCATCACGCGGTTAGTATTATATCCCTTTTATATATAATTGCTTAAATAAATTAAATTTTTGTTTTTATGTATTCATGTGTATATATAAATAGATGATTTATGATATACATATATTTTCTATATAAGAAATATATGTATATATATATATATATATATATATATATATATATATATATATATTTATTTATATTTATATATACGTGTGTATTCCTGAAATGACCCTTTTTCAAGGATTCTCATCAAATAGGTTTGCGTATATGTGTGTATAAAAAAAACCATAAACACAGTAATCAACCCGAAGGTCGGTTTAGTAGGTGATGGTAGAGCTCACCCATGTACCAAGCCCGACGGCGTGTGAATATTCACACATCAGGGTAGGGGGGCCAGTTCCTTTCCCTGTGCCGGTTATGGTTTCCCAGGAATATCTGGTACCCGAAAAATCAACTAGCTTGGGTGGAGCTGCAGGTGCCCAAAGTGCCTTGCCCGGGAATCGAACCCGGGCCCTCCGGTCAGTAGTCCAACGCTCTACCCACGAGACCACTGCGACCCGCATATGTATTATATAGTATATGTGTGTATATTATTTATATTTATATATTTATTTATTATTTATATATATACTCATTTGCTAGCCTCACGGATTTAAATAATAATGCATATCAAGATAGCAGTAGCATACCAAAACAAAAGCACAGAAACACAAGAGTTTCTTCCCTCTCTCCTTTGAGAAAGGTGACTTGACCACCGAAAATTCGGAAAAGTGTATATCTTCTCTTTTTTGTGATTTGTTCGTTAATTCTAACTTAATATACATTATACATATATGTCAATGTAATGGAAAAACGGATTTTTCTATTTGAACCAAAGGCCTTTGATAAGAATACCAATTTTCCGGAGCTTATCCAACTGCGCAGAACTATTTCTTTTAAATTTACTTTCACCCTGAAATTCTTTTCATGATCAACTGAGGTTACGTGGATTGATTCTTTAATAAATTTCGGTCGACGCTGAATTTCAACACAAAAAAGTTGATATATGTTTGTTATGCGATTGTGGCATTTCTCTTACCTCTGTTTGATATTCGCAGAACCAAGTATTTGTGTATTAATTAAGGAACAAACAATTGAATAGCTATCAGTTCCTAATTAATTTTAAAGACTAATTCCAAATATTACCCATGATAGTGGTTACGCGATATAGTCTTTATGAGATTCATATTACTGTAAATTATTTCATCAAATTTCCATTTTTCTACTTAATGTCAATGAGGACAAAAATGACAAGAAAATAAACAAGAAAATTTCCTGAAAGCGTAATTTTTTATGAAAATAAAGTCAACGTAAAGATAGCTAATTCTGAAATTTTCTTCGTAGCAAAAATAAGTCAGGAGTAACTTTGTAATCCTATTTAACTTGGCATAAGGTCTGGTTTCACGAATAGTGATCAATAATTAATCAACTCCGATCAAGTCCTGATTGACCTTTCTTTGCATTCCACAAATGAAAATCAACAGTTGACTTACATCAAATAATTAAGCAGATGGCCAAAAACATGACTAACAATTTATTAATTGGTGACTATTGATGACTTTGATCGCTAATCACCATATAATTCCTAATTAATGATAAGGAATTTAACCACTAATCACATCATATGGGTAGCCATCCATCCTTGAAAAACCTGGAAAGACCGGGAAATAAAGAAAACTTGGGAAAACATGGAATCGAGCTCTTAAAACTGGAATTTTGGAGAATGTACTTATCTGTATCTAGCTAAAAAATAAGAAGGTAGACAATGGAAGAAAAAGCTGACATCTGAATTCAATATCAGTGAATACTCTAACCATATTTTAAACTAGTGGCTTTCAATGTGTTACGTTTTCTGTAAGAATCTAAATTATTGCGAGTCACATTTGTGTATCTACATTTGATGAATGACAGAGTAGTAATCGTCAGGTTCTTTCTTCTTTGAATACTATAAGTATACTACCTTTGACAAACGCACCAATAATATAAAGGATTCTTATCACTAACACCAGCTGCCTGCTGTAATTTTCCTGTATTTTTACCTGTTAATGAATTTGTATTTCCTTTATTTTACCAATAAAAAAACACAAAAGTAAATCATGGCAACGCCGTTATTCATCTAAATAATTTAAATAGTCAAAATGTTCCTAATAAGCTCCAAATCTCAGATGAGGTAGCCTGTCTACTAAAAGTGAATATTTTATTTATTTTCCATTCTTTTAACTAATTAATGATCTACCCATAAATTTCTATACTCCAAGGAAATACTGAAATATTAGCGCAAGTAAATTAAATATTTTCTGTTGGATTATATCAGGGAAACAAGGTAATTTACATGCCATAAAATTACAAAAAACAAATGTATATCCTGTCATATCTGTAAAAAGAAACTTAGTAAAAACATTCTGACTGATGGTCACCCTGTACGAGTTTTAACCAGATCGTGAAAAATATAATTGATTTTATGAGGAACGTATGAGGGAAATGGTTTGAGTAATAACTCTTAGACATGACCAATAGTTGATTTTTGTTGTTATTTTCTCGAACAGAAAAGAAACTGATGTGTTGGAATTTTACTTTTTAACTTTAAGATAATGGGATCGCAGTGATGATGATCGTATATCTTTTCACCCCAGTTTCAATAGGATATTTCTTTGGATGCTCGAGGAAACCCGTTGCTGTAAATATATCGTAGGAAGTTTTGGTGAGGTACATCACAGAAGAGGTCAAAAGTCACCTGGGAGTGTTTGATGTTATAAAATGGGCTTGAGGGGAGAGGATATATGTTTGAAAGGAAAACCTAATTGGCAAAGTCGTTTCGGTGATAATGAGACCTTCATTGGTTAAAGAAAAGATATCGTTGACAAAAAAGAGCTCGCGAATCCGCCGCTTTGAGGCCTTTTTGCTAATGTGATCTGTTTCCAAAATGAACTTCAATTACAGAGTAATGCTAATTTTTGGGAGGGGAAGAGATGAAAAGTGGGAAAGGGACGGGAGAGAATGAGGAAAGTTATGGTAGTCATTTAAGAATACGTGGTAGAGGGAGATATGATGGAATTCATCATGTCTGAACTTCAACTGATTAACGATTTTTGGGACCTTATTAATGAGTAGAGTGCAATAAGATAATCACCGTGGCTTTTTGAACGTCCCATAGGTGAAATGTGAAATGACCATATGACTATGATAGCAATTCGAAGCAGTGCTAGTTTAAATTCAGTTTTTTCATATTTAAATTTCTTCCGTCGAAAAACAAAATTTTACATATTTAGATAGGTTGTATTGGGCAAAAAAGAAATGCCTATACATCATAATGCCAAAATATTGGCTTCGGTTACTGCACTATGATAACACATTATTTGCTACAAGTAAAATATCAGTATCTTTGAGGGTTTATTCATTATACTTTGGTGTATATTTCAATGCACGCGCAGGCAAAAAATGACCTGAATTTTGCAAAAATGAGTAAAATCAATCACATTGGAGTTTTCAGGTGGTGGAAATAATATTTTTTATGCGAATTTAATTCATTCTGTAGTATTTATTTCCCAAGAAAAACTCTGAGAAATAGATTAAAAAATGCATACATTAAATGTCGTAATAATCACAGCTTAATCAAAACATGAAATATGAATATTTTTACCTCGTAGAGGCCATGATCCATTAGGGTTGTAGAGGAGTCCATGGAACTCAGGAAGTCTCCGAGCAATCTTATGCATTAGGGGCAATGTGTAAACTATTTCGTATTTGTGCATTCTCTGAGCTCCGTTGCTATGTTGGCTGAAGAGAGGACATTGGAAGTAGTAATTAAATATACCTATAGATGTGCCTAACAATCTCTAACCATTTGCATATCCTTTCTTACGTGTTCTGCATACCTAATAATGTTTACTACAAATCTGTGAGATGCTACAGCGTATAGAAATATCTCTCTCAATATTTTCTCGGGAATAATGGTATATTTCTCTAACATTCATCATTGAATACGGACACAGCCTTCGCATGGAAAGGCTGGTTCTTAAATAATTATTATTGTCGTAAATATAATCTTGTCGTATTACATGTTAATATGAATGTGTTACATTTCCTCAACTGTTGAAACATTTGAACTGTGTATCGTAATTGTAATTTATTTGTATAAGAATCTTGTGATTTTAGGATATTTTACCTTAACCTTTCTCCTCCTTCCTCAACTTCACATCTGTTTACTAATTTTGACTCGTTTTGGTGACCTTTCCGAGGTCGGTATGTACGGCGGATGGCAACTCAGGAGCGGCTGCATTGGAAATGCAGTATCTCTTGCATGCATATGCAAATATGGAAAGCTGTAATGTATTCAGGGTCGCAACTCTATTTTTTCATTATTTGCACTCAGTGGCGGCATCTGATTCATCTCCCGAGTTCAGATCTCAGTCTTCCTTGTTTCATTCCTCTGCTGTGCCATGCTGTACAATTAGCGTAAACTATTCATTTTTTTTATTTTCTCCCTTGTCTTTCAAATTTCTTAATTCACAGTTCTGCCTGGAAAAGATCTTTTCTCCGTCATTATGGCCATGAATAAATTCAAATTTCTGAGAATGTAGCATGACATGAAGTCAGGTAATATTAATACAAGATACCGTATTTATGGCTCCAAGCATACGAAATTTTAATAGGTATGGAAAAATGACTGTATTTAGTTGATATATATTTAAGGCCTTAATTCATGTAAAAGTTAATCTAGAAACTTATCAATTGAGATCTAATATCCACAATTACTCCACAAGAGGTAAATAAAATATAAACACCACTTACTGTAGATTGTCAACAACCTACAATACCTTCCGTAATATGAACATTCGGCTGTATAATTATCTGCCTACTCGGTTAAATGTAGACTGTATCCAGAGTTTCAAGAATAGGGTAAAAACCTGGCTACTTGCTAACCCACTTTATTCTTTGGATGAATTCTTCTGTGACAAACTTACTTTTATTTAAGAACTACTTTATACTGACGACATTTAGTATGGTTGTACCATTTTTCAAATGAATAAAGTATTATTATTATTTTGAAGGTAATTTTAATTAACGGTGTCAAATTATTTCTTAAAACGCATGGAATTATTCTTCGATACTTCACTTGGCAAAGAGGAGTACTGCATCATTTGTCTGTAAAGAAAATTTCCCTCTAGGATTCCTTATAGTGCCAGAGCGAGTTTCTTGGCCCGACAGAACGCCAACATACGCATTAAATATGCCAATGAAGCAAAATAGAGAAAATTGTAATTAAATTTCTTTTAGTAATTTTCATCAGTTATAAAACGTGACCACTTACAGCATTAAATCACCACCAGTCGTACCAATCACCGAGTTGGAGGGTGGTATGCAATCTCATAAATCATAAAACAGAAACAGGAAAAGTATTGGCTAAAATAGTCAGGACTATGCAAGCTACGTATATGCCTCCATCAATTCACATCATGGCTAGTGTCGTAGCACCCCCCGCCACGTACCCTTGTTCCGGGTGGCGGGGTTTCGTACATTTAAAGGCGTAGTGTATTTGTGAATTGTCCGTCCTGAATTAGTTGAATGCTGCATGGCAATTGGTGATTAAGTTACACCCAATCTTATCCTTTTTAATTAATTTCAATAACCGTCTTATTTGTGTAGTCATTGAAGTTAATGACTGTATAATGCCTGTAAATTTTATAACGCATGAATGCATGAAATACATAAAAATTTTTAATGCATGAAATATTTCAGATCGCTCCCCTTGCACGCACCTTTCCAATGGATTACGGGGTGCCATGTGTATTTGGGCGTTGTGGAGTAGAGTAAAATGCTTGGTGAACTAACACCAATGCCATACGTCCTTGCGAAGGCTTACGGAGTAGTGTGTTTAGGGATAATTCATCTCCTGTTTATATTTATTAGAAAGCGATGTTGCCTTTAATTTTGTTCATATTTAATTTTTTGCATAATATCTTAAAAACCTTAAACGTGGCCATTGAAGGAGGAGGATGTTAGGCAAACGATGAACAGGATAGGGATGTTGGACGGGATGAAGGGAGGAAGGAAGTACAGAGAGTATCAGAGGAACCTGATGTGGAGTGGGTTGCTGGATTGTGTTTTGTTTGGAGTCATAAAATATTTATTTGATTGTGGTGTCCATCCAGAAACCTACCTTAACCGGTAGATTACCTTATAATATAATAATCTTAAAAACCACCGGCTACATTGAAGCATTCTTCGCTAGTTTATCAAGCCGCCAATATCTAAAAGACTGCTCCAGGCAGTCATATGGAATTTAGGAAATAACTACCATTGCTCTTCTAAAGTTTGACCTGGAAGGAATTTTTCAATGGCAAACAAACTTAACAATAATTATTTGGTTCCGATTGGTATATGATTTCAGACGGGAAACAAATATAATTGTGAATATTATATGAAAATTATTTGTATCATAATTGCAGAATTTGAAAGGAATGATTGTTGACAGCACTAAAATTGCACGTGGAAAAGATATGCCCAGGAGACTAGAATGTGACGCCTCGTGAAATAAAGGCATGAGATATTCTGCAAGCCCAAGGAGAGAGGCATATAAGAGCATATTGTAGCCCAAGATGAGAAAGCTTTACAATAGCAACGAATGGCTGTTCAAAGGTTGAAGGACTAAATACAAATGTGTTGCAAAAGAAATCAAGGAGAGGACAGGGCATACTCCAAAAGAAAATATGCAGAATAAGTCCAAAAAACACTTTTGGAAATGGGTAGAGGCGGGAAAGGTGAGGAGGGGACAAAGGAATGAATGCAGAAGAGAATAAAAATAGCGATATTGTTTTGGATCAATGTGGTGTTAGATAACTTTCGGGAGAATATTTTGAGGTTTTTTATGATAGTGGAGTGGCGTGAACCTAAAAACCACTGCTGCTCAGAGAGAGAGAGAAAAAGTCAAATGCATTAGAGTTCAAAAATAAATGCAGGAAGGTGTAAAGGAAAATGAAGTTCTAACAGGAGGGAGAATTTTGATGAATGGAAAAGGTCTTGGTGGAGATTTGACGTGAAAAAAATATTGAAGTTTGGGGGTTGATTCCTGTGGACCCCTTGGTAGCATTTTTTAAAAATGTATCTTTGCTAAATTCTCCTGTTTCAAACTAAATGCAGCGTGCAATAATTTTACCTATTTACAGAGGGAAAAGGAGTAAGATTGTAATCATTTACTCATTTGATTAAACCGAGTAATATTTTGGTGAGCAAAGTATGTGCAAAGACTTATTTTTATATATTTTTAAAGCTTTTATTTTCCTTTTTACTACGAAAATACATGTGACAGTTTAAATAGAGTAAACCTGAGGGAGATTTTAAGATAACATGGAATAAATGAAGAGTTACCGAATGCTATCAAATGGATGCATGCAAATAGAATAGGAAATGCGAAAGTGTATATGGCCTTAAATGCTTAGTTTCAAATAAGTAAAGTTCGTGGTAAATAAGTAAGGGTTGAAAGCATGAAAGAGGAAAGTGTGAGTTTTCGTACTCAGGGTAATATACGCATACGTGTGTAGCAGTGTAGTATGTATTTTATAGTGTAGGTATGCAGTACTTACAGCATATAAGTGAGCTCTTGACATTGACCAGTAACAGAGGGAAAACACGTTCAAACGAAAATAGATGTTTGTGACAAGAATACATTATATGAAGAATGATGGAAAATAATTGTTCAACGTAGGAAAAAGGGATCAAGTAAAGCTTGAAACTTGTATTGTACTGATGATGAAGCGTAGACCATGAAACACGTTGTATGGAATTAATTACAATGTAATATTAAAATTCTATAATTTCATGCTAAGAGGACAGTAGACGAGTATTTTTTGAGTGGTTAGTATACTTTTGAGTGAGTGA
This sequence comes from Hetaerina titia, assembly GCA_037158775.1. NCBI lineage: Eukaryota > Metazoa > Arthropoda > Insecta > Odonata > Calopterygidae > Hetaerina > Hetaerina titia. The sequence goes on from CM073775.1 coordinate 46,904,118, forward strand.
GTGTGAGCTAACTTTTTTTGGGGTCAATCAGATCAAGTATGAAGAGGTGCATCTATAAAATAAAACATGGAGTTGAAATAAGTATTCAACGAGGGGAAGAATGATAGAAATATTAAAAGGTAATAAATTTTCTTCTGTAAACTCCGTCTTTTCTTAACTTTGCCTACAGATAAAGGTTATTATTTCGTAATTATGTGCGAAGAGTTTTCTAAGTTCATGTAATATGTATCCCTATTTCTAATGACGGCCCACCACAAGGAGACCCTAACACACAACCTTATACGAGTATTAACAGTCGAAGTTTAGCGAAAGAGTCTCGAGACCAACTCTCCGGTGAGTTTTCGAGCGCTTTATCAGATCCCTCATCTCTCTATCTCTCTCTGATTTTCTTTCGGATGTCTATAATGCAATAATATTAGCTTCATATTTTCTGCGTACATTAATATGGATAATCAATCAGATCTTTTCAGAAAAAAATATTGAAAACCATTTTTCATTTGAGAGAAGAAGAAAAAATATTTCCATTTTTTATTCTTTTAAATCTCTAGACTATGATTATGCTTGTACAATCCCCAAACCTTCTTCGCAAAAACACGTTTTTAACAATATACTTACTTTTTTGGGAGGCACTTGCTCCATTTCAGATATTTTACCTTAATAATTTTGACCTAGTAAAACTTTATCGCATTTCATTATTAAAACATTATTCAAAAGGTTTGGTACATGCAAAATTTGTATATCTCTATTTTTCCTCTCAAATTTTCCAAATATTTCATAATCTGTATATTTTTTTATATTTTTAATTCCTTTCGCTTGCTGATCCTGAAGTTAACATATATTCATATCATCCATCCCTCGTCACGCAGAAGCCAATTTAACCTGGATTCCTTTGTTTAATTGTGAAGACCAATTTTTTACCAAAAGAACACTTTTCTATTAGTAAATTCATACTTTTGGTTAATTTAGCCAGAGATATTTTGTGCATTTCTAAATAATGCAGTCCATCAATCTTTCATTAAATTTGAAGCACAATTTTGGTTAAAAGTGTGAAGGGGAAGTCAGCGATGTTTCCCGGTATGTATATGACCTCAAAAAGTACGCAAACTTTTATCATTTATACGCATATGGGTATTAATGAGTATTAGTTGATACTATGCCAGCCATTCCCTTTCTAGTTAGATGGATAAATAATTCTTAGTGTATATATAGGATCCATTTTACTGATGTCTTCCCTAGTGCCCCTTTCGTGAATATTACTTCTGTCTTCGAAAAATTCATCCACGGTTTCGCACTTGCTATTCTGGCTACATTCAAAGAATATAATCGTAGTTACTATATTGCTTTAACAGTGTCTATCCAAAACCATTTCTTTAAAAGATATCTGATTCATGATTCGGCCGTAATCAATGATTTTAAGATAACCGCATCAGTTGGACACAATTATTTCACACTTTTCCGCTACCAGAAAATCCAAACAACATTATTTCTGGACTGGTTCAATTTTCATCTTATATCTGCTATTTTTACTACAAAAACTGCTGTTTTGCTGCTAAAATGTTCCCTAATCCCCGCCATCACTCAAAATGAATGCTTTCTCAGTTTTTACTACATTCAATAATGTTGGGAGGATAGACATTACCTATGCACTAATATTTTCACTACCCAAGATAAACACTCAGTTTTATATATTCCATAAACTTTATTACTTTTCCTTATGGACATTCCTGCTCCTTTTAATCTCTTCATCTGCGTATTTGTGATTGTATTAATAGACGGATGCATGAATATAAAAATATATTTGTAAAATAGTATTTTCAAAAATTCAACATTTTTATCACGCAATAAAGTTTACATCCAGCCAAGTAATTGGCAATGTGTGCAACCAGGACTGGTAATAAGTTATTTCGAATCCCCTGAGAGTAAATACTTTTCCTTTCTCAATAACCACCTTAAGTTATCACAATTCATCAAATATTTTTTGAGAATTAATTCCAAAACCTCGTCATTAAATCATTCTACAAAATTGAAACATTGAATACACTTATACCGCAGCATCAAAATTTCTATGGTATGATATTTAAACCATTAGGAGGAATACTTCTGGAAATGTTTCTCGTTAGAAAAAATCAAGAGTAAATTCCATTATTTTATGGGACTCTCTCATAATAATAGCAGTAATAAAGGAACTTATTGTTCATGATAAAACAAATTGTAAAAACGAAATGGATGATTTTCCCGCAAGAAATTTTACAATATTGAGTGTTACTGTAGAAATGTCAGTTTTAGCTGCTACAGCCTGATAGAAATAATGAGAGATATTTTGCCCGTTGTATTACATTTTTAAGCTAAAACAGAATCAACAGGATTACACGACTCTGTAGTTGCTATGGTCGGCACTCTTAGTTACAACAGTTTTATCATTGCCGTTTAATGAATTGCGAATATAAGTATAAACACCCATGAAAGACCTATTTTTGTTAGGAATAATATGTCTTCCTACAATTTCAGTATTCAGAGAAAGATATTCTCTTCGCTCATATCGTTTGCGTCTCTTATCCAAGCCGATCCACTCTTTGACATCTAGAAATATCCATTTTACTAGCATCAGCCAAACTCTTTTGATAAATTCAAAAATATTCAGTTCAATGTTCATGATGACATAATACGTGTATATTTTAAAATTTTACATGAGAAAAGTATTTAATTATGAGAACCTGACTAATTGATTAAAATATAAGAGTAAATTGAATTCGTATTAAATGAAGCTAGATTTTATGAAATTTATCACTATTTATTTATACACCAAAACCTATGAAGAGCACTTACGATATATAAACAAATTGAATTGGCAATCAAGTAATGAACATTGGCGCTAAAATTCAGCATGCGAGATTTAACGATGGATGTAGCAAAACACTAATAAAATGAACGCCCGGGCAAGGTCATTTATTTTCATTAGTGTTTGGTTACTAATCACTACACTTCTCAAGAAAAGCCATTGTTGTCCGAAGGCTTTTCCCATCTTCTGCGTATAAGAAAGGAGTAAAAAGGGACAATAAACTAAATGTAAAGAAGAATTTTTCATGAAATCCATAACTTCTTCAGTCAATTTTTTCTCGTCACCCTTCCATTCTCTGAAAGATTTAACCATAATTCAGTGTTAGGTCCCACCTTGCCACCGAGTGTTGCAATATGAACTCGTGAAAATTCGTTAGCCTCTTTTCTCGCACCAGTTCAAATGAACCTCGGTGACAAAAGATATACGCAGTGCGAATACAAAGACGGGAGTCTGAAGAGAAGTAAAAAAATAATCTGCGTCCTCATCCCTTCCCCCACCAGCCTTACCCCTAACGACTCACACTCCTCGTCCCAATCTCTCTCTCTCTCTTTATCGCTCACAGTCGGGATCGGGGCATTGCAACCCAAAATGCACCCGATTGTACTTCATCATCGACTCATGGAGGCCACAAAACGTCGCCCTTCGACCGCTCCCCCCCACACGAGACCCAAAACCCCATCCGCCATGCCCTCACCTCGTTCCATCCCCTTCAACACACCCCGTCCACCATTCTCCTCTTTTCCTTCCTTTCCCACGCCGCCACCACCCCAAACCACCCTCAACTCACCTTCTCCTCCCCCACACCGGCAACAATGCAATGCACTCCCGCGTTTCAAATCCATGCGTTACTGGACTCCATTTCGATTCTAGATATCATTTTTTTTCCACTCTCCTCGGTTTTTTTCCTGCCTGAGCGATTAACGACCGGGCTTCGCACGTGCTCTAGTGCCTCAAAATGAAACGTAGACAACTGAGTTCCCTCCATTCATTTCGCTCCCGAAAACATATACCAGTACGTGCTACTCGAAAGAATAAAGTTTATGCATTTTTATCTAGGTATATATATTCGTATTCATTAATTGGATTCATGTACAAATGTACCAGTGTATTTAGGTTAAATATACATACTAGATATCATAAGACTCAAAGATTTTGAAATGAAAATTACCATAAATCACTAGTACTCTTTTGTTCGGTATTCAGCAAATGGCATCCCACTGCTGAAGGAGGTGGTTAAATTATCATGGCAAGTAATACTTCAGTAATATTGCCGAAATTTTTCCAAAAAAAGAGAAAAATATTTTTACTCGTTTCTACTATGTTTTAATGAGTGTCACATTATCACTTATATAAAATCTGTAGTCACATATAAGTGTATTAGTCCACATTTAGTAGATGGGCTCGGACCTACTGCATGTGTATTGACGTAGATCGTGCATATATACTCATTTATATACAAAAGTAGTTTAAAAATTGATGTAAAATAGTAGAATAAAAACACACACACACACACACATACATATATATATATATATATATATATATATATATATATATATACTGAATACGTATACAACACGAAAACCTGCCATATGGCGGAGAACTGTTCCTTCACATGAACAAAGATATAAGAAATGGGATAGTAACATATATAAATACGGACACAGGAGAGGTGGGGAAGGTAGAATCGAGCAAATCACAAGCGCAAAAATATTTCCTTGACTAAGACATATCACGGAACTTTCAACTTGCCAGGCCGAGGCTCTAACCACTTGAGCTATCAAGGAAACATTGTTTTACTTTAAATCCATTGTTTGGCCAGGAGATAGCATTCGGGAACTGTTTCTTGATTCATGTTTATAAATGTATATATACCCCTGGCCAAACATGTTGAGCCAAACATGCCAAGCATTGTTGAGTGAATTGGAGGTTCAGTGCGATAAATATGTGATGAGAATCAATATTAATAAAACAAAGGTTATGCGATTTTCCAGAAAGAAAAAGGCTAAGCTAAATATTAAAATAGGCGGGGAAAAAATAGAGCAGGTAGAACAGTTTACATATCTCAGAAGTGTCTTGGACCAATACAGTCAAAGTAGTAGGGACGTAAGGAGAAGAATTGCGCTAGGCAAGGAGGCTTTCTCAAGGAGGAGGGAGTTGATGACGGGGACGTTGAGTAGGGATGTTAAGACAAGACTCGTAAAAACTCTGCTATAGAGCGTAGCTATGTACGGCGCGGAAACGTGGTCGCTGAAGCAGGAGGATAGACGTAGATTGGAGGCTTTTGAAATGTGGGTGTGGAGAAGAATGGAGAAGGTGAAATGGACCGAAAAGAAAACAAATGAGGAAGTACTAGAAATGGTGGGGGAGGAGAGGGGTTTGTTGAGAGAAATCCTATGGAGGCAGGAAAAATGGATGAAAGGCGTATTGAGCGGTAGTGGAATGTTGAAGAGGGTAATAGAGGGGAGAATGTTGGGCAAGCGAGAAAAGGGTAGGAAAAGGATAGGGATGTTGGACGGGATGAAGGGAGGAAGGAAGTACACCGAGATGAAGAGAGACCTGATATAGATTAGTTTGCTAGGTGGGGAGTCACAAAATGTTTATTTGATAGTTGTGTCCATCTAAAAACCTACCTTAACCGGTAGATTACCTAATAATAATATATATATATATATATATATATATATATATATATATATGTATATATATACATATATATACTATATATATATATATATAGTATCTATATATACATATGTATACTTTGTACTTTATATATATATACTATAGCTACGCTCCATATCAGAGTTTTAACGAGTCTTGTCTTAATATCCCTACTCAACGTCCCCGTCATCAACTCCCTCCTCCTTGAGAAAGCCTCCTTGCCTAGCGCAATTCTTCTCCTTACGTCCCTACCACTTTGACCGTATTGGTCCAAAACACTTGTAGTCCATGAGAGGGATATGTATATATATATATATATATATATATATATATATATATATATATATATATATATATATATATATATATATATATATATATATATATATATATATATATATATATCTATATATACTATATATAGTATATATAGTATATATATACTACAACCTTGTCGTGGTGGAAGGGCTTGTGTGTTCCGATGACCCCTAGAGCTGTGCTGGTGGGAGTAATACTACCTTGAACAAAAAGTTCCCGGAATAACCACCGTGTGGCGCTCCCATCGTTCCTATTTGAGTTCTGTTTTTTTTGTTAAATTGGTACATCTGTTGTTGATATTCCCTTTAAATCTTAGTGTCATAACTTGACATTTGCAAAAGTTACGTAGCCAAGAGTACATCTATCTGTGTATGTGTTGGCGATTTTTTACAATTGCAGAAATGGATTTAAATTTGCAACAACGAACTTGTATTAAATTTTGCGTAAAAAACGGATTTAGTAGCGCACGGACGTTGGAAATGTTGGAAAAGTGTTTCGGCAACGATTCTCTAAAAAAACGGTCGTTTACCAGTGGCACGAGCGGTTCAGAAGTGGTCGTGAGTCAATCGAAGATGATGAACGCAGTGGCAGACCATCGACATCGAAAGTCGGTGAAAAAATTGATAATGTAAAAGAAATGTTGGTCAATAACCGCAAATTAACCATCAGAGAAATAGCGGAGGACTTGAACATTGCCTATGGATCCGCCCAAGACATTGTGGTTAATGATTTGGGTTTCCGTCGAGTAGCAGCAAAGTTGGTGCCAAAAGACCTCAATTTCATGCAAAAAAGAGACCGTGTTGACGTCGCAAAAGACATGATTTGCGAGGCTGAATCCGATCCCACATTCATCAAAAGGATCATTACTGGAGACGAGACGTGGGTTTATGAGTACGACACGCAATCCAGACATCAGGCAAGTGAATGGCGTTCACCAAATGAGCCGAGACCAAAAAAACCACGTCGTTTTCAGTCAAAAAAGAAGGCAATGCTGACGGTTTTCATGGATTACAACAGTGTAGTGCAACATTAATTTTTGCCAGAAGGCCAGACAGTAAACAAAGAGTATTAATTGGGTTTTAGGAGACGTTTGCGTGAAGCAATTCGCCGAAAGAGACCAGAAATCGTCGCACAGTGCGTCGAGACTGTCGCACAGTGCTATCATTATTCGTAATTTTTTGACAAAAAATGCAACAAATACCATCCAACAGCCACCGAATTCACCTGATTTGGCTCCCTGTGACTTCTTTCTGTTCAATTTAGTTAAAAAACCATTACGGGGAACGCGTTTTAGCAGCCGAGAGGAAGTAATGGAAAAATCGCAGGAAGCACTGATGGACATACCAAAAACCGAATATAAAAAATGTTTCGAGGATTGGATCAAGCGCTGGCATAAGTGTGTTGCAGTCGATGGGGATTACTTTGAAGGGGACAATATAGATTTAGATGAATAAACTTGTATTTTTAATTTTCTGAATAAATGCCGGGAACTTTTTCATCAAGGTAGTAATAATTACTCATGGAAGGGTCACCCATGCCAGATAGGTCGAAGGTTAGGAGCCAGACGAAAGGTAGTCCACGCAGCGTCTGTTCCTCAGTGAGGCGGCTGCAATGGCGTCTGACCCCAGTGGGGCGGTCATTAAGTGATGGTGTCACGTTAAATACACTATTGAGGAAGGCAACGGGAAACCACCTCAATTATGATTCCCAAGAATATAATGATGGGCACTATAGATAATATGTGTCCTGGCAACAACGGGACTCGGACCGAGAGGCCGTGTGTCGTGCCCGGCAGCGGGAGAGGCAAGGCTTCCGCGGTCGTCATCCCACGAAACCCTTGCAGGGTAGAAATAACTGCAGCAGGGCAGAAGACTCAGAAAAAGGCGAAAGTAGTTAGAATAGGAACCTGGAAAGTCAGGACAATGTTGAGGAGAGGCAAACTAGAAAATATTAAGCGAGAGATGGAAAGAGGTAATATAGATGTTTTAGGTCTCTGCGAGGTGAGATGGAAGGATAGCGGGGATTACTGGAGTGACAATTACAGAATAATATTCAGCGGCGGGGACGAGAGCCAACGAGGGGTTGCCGTAATTTTAAATAAAGAGGTAGGAAGAAGCGTAGTCAACATAGAGCAAGCGACAGATAGAATTTTACTCGTAGACATTAAAGCAGAGCCGACGAACTTGGTCATTGTTCAGGTAAACAAGCCACCAAGCAACCACAAGGAGGAAGAAGTCGATAGGATGTATGATGAGTTAGAGGATATCATCGCGAGTGTTCCTGCAGGGAAACATTTGATAGTGATGGGGGATTGGAATGCGACGGTAAGCGAAGGATGAGATGGTGGTGAGGTGGGGGACTATGGGTTAGACACAAGGAATGAACGCGGGGAGAAAGCAATTGAATTCTGCAGGAGACAGGGGTTAGTCATCACCAACACATGGTTTAGACATCACAAAAGGCGTAGGTATACATGGAAAATGCTAGGTGACTCAGAAAGGTATCAGTTAGATTATATTGTGGTTAGACACACGTTTAGGAACAGTGTGATAAATTCGCACAGTTTCCCGGGAGCGGATGTGGACTCTGACCACAATTAAGTTGTTATGAAATGTAACGTTCGTTTCAAGAAGATAAGGCAAGAGCGGCGGGTTAGGAAACGGAATTTAGAAGCATTAAATGGATTAACGATGAAGGAGTATCAGGAGGCTGTAGAGAAAATGATGGATGACGGTAAAGAACCGAGTACTATCGAAGAAAAATGGGAATGTATCAAGAAAGGGATATTGGAAGCCGCTAAAGAGACTATAGGAACCGTTAACGGGAAAAGGATAAGGAAACCATGGGTAACGGATGAGATGATTGCAAAGATGGATAAAAGAAGAAGGTGGAAAAATGTAAACACTGAGTTAGGAAAAATGAAGTACAAAGAGTTAAACAATAAATTGAGAAGGGCCACAAATAAAGCAAAAGAAGAATGGTGGAAAACGCAATGCGAGGATATGGAAAGTTTACAGAAGAAGGGTGAAATTGGTGCTCTATACAGCAAGGTTAAGTTATTATCGGGAAGTAAGAAGGCAAGATCTGTGCTAACAGTTAAAGGTAAATGGGGTAAGATAATAGTTGAACCAGGAAAAATCCAAGAGAGATGGAAGGAATGTATAGAAACACTGTATGGTAAAGAACTTAGGCCGACAAGGTTAGACATAGAAAAGGAACATGACGTAGAAGAAGATAGCTTAGGTCCAGGCATACTCGACGATGAAATAGAAAGGGAATTAAAGGAGATGAAAGCAAATAAGGCTGTGGGGGTGGACAATATTCCTGTAGAAATGTTGAAATTGTTAGGGAAAGGTGGGAAGAAGGCCATATTCGCCACTGATTCGTAGTATCTATGAGGAAGGGATCTGGCCGGAAGATTTTGTGATATCGGTGTTAGTTCCTATTCCAAAAAAGGCAAAGGCTATATCATGTGAGGATTACAGAATAATAAGTTTATTATATATATATATATATATATATATATATATATATATATATTTACATAGGCCTTCCTATGTTGCCGCGTATGTACCCACTCCTCACTGCTGTACGAGACCAGAAATAATGACTTCCGCAGTTGCATATGGTTCCTCCAGTCGGAGTTTGCGTCCTATAAATACCCCGCCTCACCCTGCGTCCCGCTGCTTTGACATATAATATCCACATATGTGCGCGTGGCTCGGACCCGTCCTTCCTCGGGGACTAATCACATCGCGCCCGGGTTAGTGCTTAAAAAATTTCATTTCTTTTCCACTCTCACCGGGTCCGAACGTGAATGGGGTTTGAAACGCTGGTGACGAGTCACAAACAAGTGAATGAAGGGGATGATGGTCGGTCTCCATGCGGATGCAGTTAATATTCCCCCAGCTATATTTGACGAATGGAGGCAGCGGGCCTCGATTTTCCTAGGCCGTAAGAATTCCATCATTTTTGAGCAAAAATTCCACTGAGCTCTAATACGGTCTGCTACCAATTTGCCGGCCTTTGGCCGCTAAGCCACTTGTGGACTCAGCCAGCAATTTGGTCTTTAGACAGCTTGTGAATAAATCTTCCGTCATTATAAGACTCTCCAATTGAAAGGCTTCTAACTAGTAATTCTGTTGTTTTCAAACTATATTACCTCATGCTATTCCACAAACCTTTCCATAGACCAAAATATTTGATCCATTGCCTCCAATTTTTTTAAACCCGATAATTCATTAGTAATTTTCTACAAATTTATTTTTTATAAGTTTCACAAATCTTTCACGAGAAATATTTTCCACTTTTTTATTGTTTTTAAATAACAATTTGAACTGAAAATTATTACATTTATTTTTTCTGGAAAATCCTTGAATTTATTTAAATATTTTTCGTTTTCTTAGTAGTCAATCTCACATCTTGGTCATAATACTATCTGCTATGACCAATCAAAAAATTTCGACTTGGAGAACCTTAAAAAGAAAAATAATTAAATTAATCTCCTGATAGGAGATGCGTGTTACATTTGGAGTACTTTGGAACGAAATATTCCTATTTATGCTCGAGCAGTAATTGACAGAGAAAACATCTTAGTTTCAACAGATTTCTTATTATAGAAGAGTGGAATTAAAGTCGGAAAGAAGATGGAGAGTACCTGAGATATTACTTGAGTTGAAAGTAAGTAAATTTGTAAGGGAAATAAAGGCGAAATGGTTAAAACCATCACCATTAAAATTATTAATTCCGTGAACTCGATTAAAATAAGGCTGTTTAGTAATACTGAACGATTTTTAAGCACACAGCATCAACCTGAGAATATGATATATAATTAATCATTTAAGCTTATGAAAAAATGGGTCATTTAAAGAGAAAATCCCGCAAAAATCAAAGAAAAAGTTTACAAACCCATAGGTTTCCCCTCAAGTCGTATCGTCTCCATTTGAGCTAGAGCTGGGAGAGGTGAAAAAAGGCATCAGTCTACTAACGATGCATAAATTAAATTTCAACCGTCTGGGTGCATGGCGCAAAAAAATCATTGAATCAATTACACGAGAGTCATTTCGGCATTTAAGAGTTCAAATAGGAGGAGGTAGATTTCGATAAACCGCTAGAAAAATTCGTCGGCATCTAATTAGCAAAAGGATAGGTAGTTTCTATGATGCTGACAGGCACAAAAGAGGGTATTTACTAAAAATGGCATTAAACCCACGAAACGTGCTCCTCTCTCACGGTCCACAGTGTTATCTCCTCTTGAGTACTTACGTCTGTCTCCCTGTGCTCTCTTCTCTCTTTCTTTCTCCCTCTCTGTCGCTCTCATTCCGTTCCCCAGGATCATTTTTTTAACTCTCGTTCACACATAAAAAACTCACTCCCCCCACCCATGGTAATCACGAGTGGGCCATTCTCATTTCGACGAAAAATTAATGGGCCTCTTTTCTTTTGTCTCCCTTATATCACATCCCTTTACGGGCACTACATCCTCGACACTTCTCCCCCAGCTTTTTCTTTCGTTTCTATTTCCGGATGAGGCCTTTGTATCATTTTCTCTTGGCATGTTTCCTTCCAACACCCGACACTCATTGCTGGTCTTGTGTCTAGTGTCTCTTGACAGTCTTTGTACTATCTTTTTCTTTCCATTTCTACTCCAATACAAAACCCTTTTCTTCACCGCCATCAAAATGGGAATGCCAACCTCTTGAAATCTACCCTTGGTACATAGGTGACAAAGGTGTTGCCTCTAAATTTCGCCATATTAAATAAATATAAATATGGCTGCGTAGATTTATATATAAATATGGCACTCGTGATTACCACGGCCATCTCCGAGCATAAATGGAGTGAACCCGACCATGATATTCTATTCCATGACGCTACAATCTTAAGTAAAGAAAGTAGATATTACCCACGCCTAATCAGAGAAGCTATTGAGATAGCCAAAAACCCGGCGAATTTCAATAGAGATGAAGGCTACCATCTCCACAACGCGTGGAAGAGAGTCCTTCGAAAAAAGGACCAATCAGAGAGCAGCACCTGGACGGGACCACCTATACAAGGACGGCCAAAATCTGAGTCCCTCATCTTCGACCTGAAGACGCCGGATGAAGCTTCGGCGAAACTGTTGTCGGCTTCAAACAACAACGCGGTCTAACCCGGATATGCAGAATTCTTCAAATATAAATATAATTTCAGCCATGAAAATTTTTCACTCAACTGCCACCACCGGCTGGCTGGTTGGAATTGTATGTATTTTTCGGACACAGTTTACAACTGTGTGTCAATACTGTAACCGTTGCATACGATATAGTACTGCAAAACCAGGATGCGTTCAGCAATCTAGGTCATTTTACCGGACCACGTTTTTTACCCGATTCTGTTACGCTTTTCGTGTAACTCGCCTGCCGAGTGAGCCGTATTCCTGTTCGCATTCCGTTCTGCGTTTTATGTACTGCACCTTTACTTCCGTAGCATAGCCAGCCCGTGCATATGCCATGAATCAATAGTCAATGGGGTGTGATGGGCCCGTGAGCGCCCCGTCCGAACAATCGACCCGATTCGTCCACGATTTGCAAAATATTTTCGAAGCCCGGCGTCTCAGTTCAGTTCATCCATTTGCATGTTACACTGCACGCTGTCAATGGGACTTGTGGCAGAACTGTTAATACAACGGCCATTCACCAAATTTGTAATCTCTTTTTGTTCTTGGAAGAATTAAGATCTACAAAAAACGGTCGACCACTTATCCACGTAGAGTAGAGTATTGTAATATTTCCTACTGGCACAGCCACAATACCTACGAGTTGTTAAATACTCCATTATATTGGTATACTTATATGCCGTAACAAGGCTTTGTGGTTTTGTCAATTTTGCTTAAGTTGGATTCAAGTTTTAAATCTTTTTTACTCGTAGTCGATTGAAAACTTAGCGATGAAGTTTTTTCTGATCAATATTTTTTATTATGGTTAAAAATCGTCAGTATATTAGTTTAGTCGTGTAGTGTAGTGAAATTTGACAACAAGGTATTTTTTCTTTTGGTAGTTTCTTTAATTTCTGTTATTTGGAAATTCTTTTTTCGTAATCCAGTGTTCATACATGTCATATGAACTTTAAAGGTCGTTGATAACTTCTGATTTGTTATCGTTTGTTTGAGTCGCTGATATATCAAGAACCAGCCTTGGCAAAATAATTATTCATAAAAATACAATAAAATGGTGTAAACGAGCCCATTAATTTTCAAATTCAATATCTTATCTAAATGATCGATTTAACTTTGAAAAATAGTCCTTCAACGTATTTTCGATCATTTTTCATTTGTTTTATTAGCAGTAATCATTTTGTCATGAATAAAATTCGCTAAGAAACTCTGCTTTAAGGTGAGCGAAATAGGATTTCGTAAAAAAATTATGTGAATCACTGGCATTACTAAAATCAAAAATCGTTCTTCGAATGAATATTTAGTATGGTGGAACAAACGTTCAGGGCTTAAATATTAGTCTACTGACTGAGAACAGATGTTAATTGCTATTTTATATTATAAAACCAGAATTTTCTTTTGGTTACTCATAAATCACTGGCAATTTATTTCTTACATTAAGCCGTAGCGGAGGAAAAATACCATGTGATTGAATACAGGTATCTCATGAGGATTCCATTCATTTCCTAAATAGTACATTATTTAAATGGAAATATTTTTATTTGGCAACACTTTTTTTGCTTAAATTGAGATAAATGATTTTTTAAATGTGAGTCAAATGTCGAAGTGAAATAATTAGGATGGAAACAAACATAAGTGTTCATTGAATGCTAGCTTAAGCCAGCGCATTTCACTTCATGTTCGATTTTTAATCGTGTACTAAGAACATTTTAATCGAACCCCTCGAGAAGTCAGAGGCGGAATGGATCTTTTCAGTGATACTTCTATAGGGCTGCTGTATTCCTCATTGAGTAATGCTAATCCCTGAGCTATCGAATCAACTTAGCCAACGTAAGTGGGATAACAATCCAAATCGAAAATACTGATATCGATGAAAATTTAAGCTAGATTAAATTCAGAATGAAGCCTCATTTACACAGTTTCATACTGGATCGGCAGAGTATTTTCAATTCAAGAAGCTATGGTGACATCTCCAGTTAAAATTGCCCTGTAAAGAAGAGTCATCATTAAGCATTTTAAGTCAGTCCTGAGATAAGAGAATTTTGCCAAGTTTCATAGAAGATAGATCATAATCTCATAAAATGGTCAATTTCAATCGTCCGCAATATTCCTTGTGCATGATAATTACCATAGGATGAGCATTAAAAATAATTTACATCAATTTCACTACAAGTTATTCAAGTCGTATTTATCTTTTTCTGCCTTAATCACATATCCATCAACCAACTATTTACATATGGATGAATTTCCCCAACATTCTAAGAGGTTATTTATGCATGATATGTTAATATTTCATTAAATAACGACTGCGGTTATTTTTTTCTTTCGATCGTCATTGTCATCATGTAATTTCGGTTAAACCCATTGAATGACAGAAAATAAACGATCTCTCGGGTAACGATGGTTTCAGTGCGTTATTTTAACTAATGATCTCGTTTCGGGATAAATATTTCCCTTTGCCACGTTAGTTTTGATCTTTCTCTGTCATCGCCAAGCTTTTGCATGAAGGGAAATGTGTTCTTATTTACAACGTAACCCAAGCAGCAACTCTGGAGATGACCGTGCGGCCATGATGCATAATGATATTCAAGCGCTCCCAAACGAAGGGTATACATTATTTTGGAAATCTCTCTCATTTGCTTAGTCACTCTCTATGGTTCGCTCCCTCCTGATCTTGCTGCCTTTGTTCCCATTTGCAATTTTTTTAAACCAGTCTTCGAGCAATGCTTGGTGTGATCACGTTCCCAACGCGCAACTCATATCACGGCTCCAGCCGCTGTCGAACAAGAGAGCGCCGTCATCATCATCGCAATGCAATCCATCGATCATTGATGGCACTAATGGAGCAGTGATGTTACTGCACCCGACCAGCTTTCGAAACAATGGAAATGCACTACTCTGCTCATATTTTTTTCCCCGTGAAGTCATAAGCGATGCTTGGTATGACGGGAAATAACACGAAAATGGAACCGGAGCCACCTCCCTTTTTTTTTAACGTTGAAAATTCCGTCCACGCGACAAAAAAATATCGGCCTCCGCTTACCAGTCAAAGCATGTTCAAGTGAAATGAGTAAATTAAATGTTCAATATAGTTAGGAACTACGCTATACCGCTCAGTGTCAAGTTTTCCGCAATGGTCTAAAACGTCCGTTATTGAAAGATAGTGCTACATACTAGCAGATCGTCCACTACACGACCGATATGCAAAGAAATTTGACGTGATATAATTGTTAGCGAAACTATCGATGTTGACAGGCAAATTTTTCCCATGCGTCTCAAATATTATTTTAAGTAAATGAATGACTGCGATGTTCATACGAAAAACTGGAAATGTATCATAGACTGACGCATAAACATATAGACTGACGCCCACATTTAGGGGGTCAATTGTGTCTATGCTTAAATGGTGCTTGAATTATTGTGTATCATGCAATAATTGCTATCTATATATTACATCCGTGACGCATATTTGTTGGCACTACATTCATATACTTGTGAGAGGATATTTCGTCGTCCTTTTCATGCTTGGTATTTCGCTGTGATTATACGTACATCGATAATCGGATTCAAATATATGGATTAGTATCTGACGATGGTTATTGACATAGTAATACTTATCAATGCAGACAATTATTCTGATATCTAATATTAACATTTCAGAAATAAACAAAGCAGGTAATTACTCATTTAACATGAGCTATTTTTATAAGATTAAGATATAATTACTAACTCTTCCTCAAGATATGTTCAGTAAGAGCGATAAATCAGTGCAATAGGAAAGCGTTTCTAGTCGTTATGATACAACAAATTAGTATTGCCATTATACACATATTTCATTAAGCAATCTTCAAATAATATAAAGAAAAACAATAATACATCAAATAATTCACAGATATTTGTCACCATATTATTGACAAGTCAAACGTTTTGAACTGCCACTGATTGACAATGAACTGACAATGAAAAATAGGTAATAATACGTTGAAGCGTGATAGACTTGCCAATGTTTAATAATTGGAAACTATGATAAAAATTACCAAAGTCTAGGGATGAAACTACCACAGGCCCAGTTTTTTTCCTATCAGCTATAGTTTTCAAGATATAGATATGTTGTTACTTACGTAAAAAAATCTTCTACATGATGATATGCGAATATTATATTAATAACACAGGCCAACAGTGGTTTTGGTGCCGGAGCTTTTCATGTTGATTTATAGAGCCATTGGGGTGCTGAATCCAATTATGACACTAGTTTTTTCCTATCAGCTATAGTTTTCAATATATGGATATGTTGTTACTTACGGAAAAAAATCTTCTAGAAGATGATATGGGAATATTATATTGATATAATCCATAAGCACTATTGGTGAGTGCATTAACATTTCTCTCTCTCTCTCTTTCTGTCTGGAAATTGAAGAGGAGAACAACTGATTAAATTTTAAATGAAATTTTATTCAATAAATTTTAATTGCTTTTGGTTTTATATTTTATTTGTTGCTTCTTTTGGCCCATTATAATATAATATCAAATTTTAACGCTTACTCCACGTCTTCATGAAGGGATATTCCACGCTTCTAGAAAAAAATATGAATACCAAGTTGTCTCTTAATTATAAACTAGGAGCTAAGTTTTTCCCACGGGGATACAGTACGTTGACTACATTTTATTAAGAGTAAAGGGTTAGTGAAAATCAGGTTATTGTACGTTGATAAATTATAATTTTATGTGGGATGAAAAAGCTAGATATCCACCTGAAGCACCAATCAGTATTTCTGCAACATTTTTCGTCCTTAAAATTTTCAAATTGAAGGCAGTTTGTTTCAGGTGTCATGTATTTCAATTAATCACTTGGAAAAGAAGCATGATTGATTCATTTCCCTTCTGAAGGAAGGGAAATTTTTAAAATAATAGATTCCTTTATGTTTTCTTTTTCAATTTACGGTAAGTTGAACTTCGACTGTCAAAGGCAGAAAAAGGAGACGGACCCGTGGCCCTGCCTGTTACCCAGGGTTCACCTTTTCCATGTGACAGCGATAAATGGTTCACAGAGAAACGTCCCGCTTCTGCTTGCTTCCATCGCGACACAATACGTATAATGTACCTATTTTTCATTCTCTATTACACAAGAGTTTCCAATTCAGGCGTTTTATTATAAATTCATTGAGATCCACTGTTTAAGTTGGTTACCACCTACAATTTTGTTATTTGTGAAAATCATTGTTGTGATATAATTACCGGCAGTGTTTTTAGGGGTAATAGAAACGAATTTAGGGAAACATGATTTGATACTTCAAATTACTAGGACTACAAAGACTCTAAATCGTTATTGTTTGAGTAAGGCTAAAGTACATTGTTTTAAAAATTATGCAAAATATGTTAACTCTGTTTGGACGAAACATTTAAAAGTATACTAGGGTAACAAGAAATGAAATGTGCAAATGTCATTTTGCATAAAACTGATTAAGAAATATTTATCTACCATACTTTTCATTAAAATTTATAGATGGGCTGATATTAGTCATGAAAATACTTAAATTACATTGACGAAATTCGAATAAATATCTCATAATACCTTTATCTTAAACAAGCATTTGATAATTCCGAATAGATAGCTCTGTTGGCATGCATTATATTTCCTTTTCTATTATGACTATAATTGCCAAACTATTCAAAATTTAACTTCAGAGTCATATAATTCAAAAATCTTTGCCATTCCTCCAAAATTTGATATGGATATTGCAACTTGAGACTCCAGGGAAGGAGTTAATATATTATGTTTTATGTTTAACGACATTTAATAAATTAATTGGTTCTATTCTCATTACGGTTATTAATTTCTCTAGGAAGCACTGGTCATCATTTCTCAAAAATTGACTTCTTCTAAGATTCCAATTATTTTATACGTAAATCATTCAAAGGTACCTCAACCTTCTCAATATTATATCTTTTGTTAAAAAAAGCCAGCTTAATGTTTATGTATTTATTTTCAGTTACCGTGAAATCATCATCTCGACTAATGAATATTGTTAGAATCTTTTGACAGAATATTTAGTTTTACTTCATTCAATGATTTTATCACGAAATGCCTAACATCTAGGTGTACCTTTTATTGCTAAGATTAAACAACATATGCACACGAAACCATGTCAATGTTAGCTTCACTATAGCATGAACAAGGATTTTTTATGAGTGTTTGATTTTGGAATGGGGAACCTCAGTCTAATTATTAATATTCTATTATCATATGGAGTAGAGAGAGTTTACAAGCTGGGCGGGGTTACAGTTCCATCCATTCCTTGCGCATATACAAAATTATGTAAAGGAAAAAGAAAATATCCATTCAAGAAAGTTATAAAACATTTGCAGGAACATTTTTTACCATTTCTTGCATATTAAGAATTTGGGTTTTGAGACTACTTACTTATTTTTAAGCCACACAACTTTTCATTTTATGTTCCTACTGCACTCCCTACCCTCATCCAAAACACTTTCTAATAATTGAGGTGAACTGCTTTACCCGTTCCACTTTTTCCCTTAATTTTAATGTTTTTTTTTGACTTTCTGTTTTAATAATATACCTTAGTGTACCTAAGAATATGCCTTAACTCTTATGCTATAGCTATCACACTGATTCTGCAATACGCTAGGTTATCATTGTAACCTTTTGAATGGCAGAATAACTAGTGATAGGTCATTCGAAATTCTAACGGATTTGTAGAGTTTTCCAGCTACTTTCACTCCGGTGTCCGGCCCTTTTCATGCCTCTTATATGAATTTCCTCCATATTTTATTGAAAAGAACAGGTGAAAATGGATGCTACTGTCTAACTTTTTCTCAAAACATTTGCTATCTCTACTCTCCATTCTCTATACATATTTATTCATTCTAAGTAGTATACAGATTCTGGAAAAATCGTTTATCTCTCCAGTCTACTCTTACCTTCTGCAAAATGTTCATGAATTGATTGCTCTGTGATTGCCCAGATTGCTCTGTGAAATACCCTCTCATAAACCGCAAAACATGCAAATTCATTCCATTTATATTATAACTTCTCTTCTTTTGGTGACCTCATCATGCCTATGGTATTACGTGTACCCATCCTCTTTATTCATCCTGTTTATCTTCTCCCGAGTACTCATTTGTTTCCTTCTGCATCCTTTTTTTTATGATCCTAAGCAATACCATTGCCGCGAATGATATTAATTTCAACTTAATTAACTTCAATAGAATTCAGCACTTCACGTACATGTTGCACGTTGTCGTCGGTTCTTGACGTCGACGACCGTCCAGGGCGAGGATCGTCCTCCACACGCTCTCGGTCATCTTTCAAAACTTGTGTCACTTAAAAAACATAGTTTGTGACATTTTTTCATCCATAAATACTCGGAAAATCATACACAACGTATCCGTATCCTATTTCCCCAGTCCAACGCAAAATTTGATGGCGTGCCACTGTTCAATCGTTCGCTGTATTTTGTACTTGCATTGAGTCACTCGATAGGCGTCCATTAAAACCACAATCTAGCGTTAACGAACTATTGCAGACCATTGGCTTTTGACGCGTGCTGAAAATCAGACACTCCACCACCGAGCCTGTATGGTGTGAGTGCGCTGCAACCTACAGTCACGTCAGGAAAAAATTGTTTCCGATACTTTTTGTACAAACCTTTTATCTACGTATGACTAAACACCATCCTTATGCTTTCATACCAAAAATTCATTAATCTGAAATGAAAGCAAAAACTTTCCTTTACCAGTGAGCATTATTTATGCCCAAATAAAAACGTTAACTGGGCCCTTTTTTCACTCTAGGAAATAGACATTAATTCAATGGTCTACTCTGAATCACGTTTCGCTTCGTTATTCGTAGACAGAACTCTTAGTAGGCCGCATGTCAATGTGAAAGAATTTCCTGTAGTAAATCACCGTGAAATCAGTCTATTTTATCCACACATTAAATTTTTATATTTATTAACTCAGACCTTAATACCTAAGAAAAAATAGTTGTCGTGGATGATATTGCGAGAGTAAAATTGAAAATGTAAAGAACAGTAGGTTCCTATTTATCCTTGCTTTAGCGAAATATTTGTGCTAGACGTTCAATGATTCATGAAACAGCATAATTTATTAATGGATTAGATCTATAGTTAACAATTTTGATTATTTGAATAACATTGTTCATAAAATGTCTCTAAAGTTCCAATTTTTTATTTTTTATTAGCTGTAAATTATATTTTACCCCTACTCAATTAATACAAAATGCTTATGAATTTGGGCAAGGAGGAACAATGGCCAATATCGTATTTTAATCATTGGGCTAGGAAGTCCAAATACAGAACGAGGAAACAAATTTGAGAAGCAATAGGTTTGTGTAAGTTAAGTGTGATTTTTAGAAAATAATTGATAAATTAGTTAAAGATAGTCAACTTTAGTCAGTCTTAATCCTGAATGGAGTAATTAAACGAAGTGCAATGACTACGGACTACAGAAATAAGTACGTTACGTGTTTTATAAAGACACAAATAGATTATTTTTATTTAATTTATAATCTAGGTACTCGTATTTAGTCAATATTCAAAGATGGACTGTATGTGTGTCGCAAAAACATGGGCATGGAGCAGGCATGATAGGCGTTGACTGGAAGCTTTTAAAATTTGTGTGTGGAGAAGGATGGAGAAGGTGAAGCGGACAGAGAAGAAAACAAATGAGGAAGTGCTAGGTATGGCAAAGGAGTAGAGGGGATTGTTGAGAGAAATCATAAGGAGGCAGGAAATATGAATACAGAGCATATTGATTGGTAGTGGGATGTTGAAGACTGAAAGAGGGGAGAATGTTAGGCAAACAAGGAAGGGTCAGGAATAGGATAGGGATGTTAGAACGAATGAAACGAGGAAGTATACGTAGATTAAGAGGCGCTTAATGTAAATAGAATGCTGGGTTGTTTTTTGTTAGGAGAGACAAGAGGATTGTTCGGTAGTTTGTGTTCACCAAAGTCCACTTTAACTGGTAGATTGCAATAATAAAATTAAAAGATAGAAAATTAAGCTCATGTATACAATCAACTAGAGGAAATAATGGAGAAAGTTACTGGGAAAAACAATTGGGATTCAGTGGTGGAGGAAAGGATATACACGTGTGAGATGAAGGAATATATTAAATAAACGGGAAGTATAGTGGTGACAAATTATTATATATACATCATTTAACAATGGTACAAGCATACACGTACATTGATATCAATGAAAAATTCAGGATCTTGCACATGCATGTCAAAAATATAAAATTGTCTTTCGTTATGTACGTAATCAGAAAATGATACAGATTCCTGAAGACCGAATAAAATTATGAAGAATATTTTTTTGTTTTCGGAAAGTAAGTGAAAATTTAGTAGTATTAAAAGTGAGAGGGTTCGAAATTAGAATATGTGGCATTTAATGGAGCTAAATGGAAATAATAAGGGGGTTAGTTGATAAACGTCTAATTGAGATCAAAGGGATGAAAAATAGTAGATGTAAGGTCGGAAGGCCTCGAAAATAATTCAGGAGATCCGTAGAGGAAATAAAAGGAATAGTAAACATGAAATTACAGGGACGGTTTGGAATGTAAGTGAAATGACTAGTAAAACGTGAGTGAAAAGGAGCGAACGAGAAGTCGGGGTTCATAATGTGCGGGCTCATGAATAATTAGCTAAAAGGAGAAATATTAGGTCAAAATAAACGTAGGAATAAAAAGAGCAAAGCAAAGGTAGTAAATAAATCAGAGATAGTGAAAGGATTCCAGATTGGGTTCCAGAAAAGCCGCATCTATTGAGAGAAATAAAACTCTCTATAGAATATCAAGACGTAAAAACTGCTGAACTAGATTATTTTTTGGGAGTAATTACTCAAGAATGCACGTGAATTTGATAAAATGATTATTTTAAACCAACTGCTAACATTTATCTTTAAGGAACCTCATCTTGTTTAGGCTCACGAGAAAATATCTCATGTCGAAAGAGATAAAGCTATCAGCATAAAAGAAATGTATTGAAAATTTAAAATATTTTATTTCCCGCGAGAAAAAGGTAAAAACTAATAATCTTCAAATAACGTATTGACAATAAACTACGTTACTTTATTTAGTTGAAGATAACATTTCATTTTGGAAGGAACGGTGATGATTAAGGCCATGATAGTATTAAGAACGCCAAAAAATCGTAAATAATTGATATGTCACAATGTCTCTGTTCACATCGTTTTATCGACGAGGATATCGAATGAATAGAGAAAGAAAATTCAAGAAACATATCATATGAAACAGCTCATAGACCAAACCGGAGAGCTGGATTATTTTAGTGATTGGGGAATATAAATTAATTCATAGTGTCAGTTACCATCCTCGTTTCTTAATTTATACGCCGTGAAAATAGAATAAGAGTAAAGGAGTGTTATCGAGATGGGATTTTTTGTAGACGAGAGAACAATCAAATCAAATAAATTTTTATTTTTCCTATCAGCCAAAGAATCGTAGCCATTGTTGAGTACATTAGAGGTACAATGAAAGGCATTGAATAAATCAATATGAATCGAAATATTAGAAGAACAAGTTAAGTGTTAAGGCAGCAGGGCATAATTTAGTGTACGTCTTGAATATCAAGTATTTAGCAAGTTTTTGGTGGCAAATGAAATTTTTGCTGATTTTATAAGGAAAATAATACGGGACGCATTTGTAAAGAGGAGGGAAATAATTCCATTGGCATTTTTTTCGTAAATGGAAATTAGCAGTAAAAATGTTGCGTGTAATAAGGATGATGCATACGAGTATGAGACGATGCTTTTCAGTTCATATTTCTTCCCGTCCACCTCTCCGATTTCGTATACTCTCTTATAATTATCTTTATCATGTATGTCTTAGGGTACACCTCGGTTTCCAGAAGAGGCACTGAAGTTTCTATATATTCCCATTAAGTTTATCAATTACTCTTTTCCAATTTGTTCTATCCTCTTTTGTAATACGTAGAAGTTGTTCGGAAGTGCTTCAATAAAAAAGTTATTAATTTACGACATTATGTTTTGCACAGTCAGTATGCTCGTATGTATCTTCTTTTAGGAGGCCTCTGGGTTTGTGAATCTTTAATATATACGCTCAAGTTATGTTTTTGCATTTATGTTGACTCTGATGTCCAATAGAGAATATATTTTACTTATTTCAGCAGTAAATTGGGCAATTTTTTTGTCCTTTTTTCCCTTTACCCAGGACATTATTTTTTTACCTGATTTTTCTAAATACTTAGGGATTTCTCCTGTGTTGTCTCCAATTTATTTTTTATCTTAGGTGTTGAAGAAAGGTAGAAGTTAAAGATTGAAGTATATAGTAAGTGTGAGAGTGCAAATTTAAAAACAAAGAAAAGTACCCATTTCTTTCTTTATCACTGCTTCGTCACTTCCGAGTACACAGCTATATGTTATTATCCGAATCATTTATTTATTGATAGTTTGATAAAGCCATTCTAACACTCATCTTTAATATTTTGGCACATTTCAGAAACAGCCAGAAGAGAGTAGCATTGTATAATGCTTTCTCAAATGTCACAAATGCTGTGGATGCCATTTGTTAGTTTTCCTTTATGATATATGTTATTGCATTTGAAGAATAATGTAGGTTATTCATATTCCTACTTCCATAAACAAAAATGTGGATTCATCTTTTATTTACTATGCTTTGAGTTCCATACTGCAGTGTCACATCCGTTCGATAATATTTCCTCACCTACAGTAAAAATAATATCGTGGTGAACCGCACTGGCTACTCACGCTCAAAAGGCCGCATTTCCTTCACCCAAGTGATTGCCGGACTATTTATTAAATATCAAACATTATCCAAATAATTCCATTGTAATTTAGTTGTTAGAGTAATGCGCACAATTTTATAGTGTTTCACTTTCAATGATGAATCTCTGGAATGGAGTTGTGCTTAGAACTAGTTAATAATGAGGATTCTTACATTCTTCCCAGTGTGTTTTTGTCGAGTTTTGTCGCTGTTTTCTGAATTAGACCTTAGACCTACCGACAATAGTGTGTCCATAAAACTCCTAAAGGAGGGTGAGAGACATTTTAATACGCAAGTATTGACAAAAATAATTTTATTTTCTTTTTCCTACAATGAAATTTGAAAAATAAATGAAATTTTAAAATAATTTCACTGATTCATAGAATGCATTGGATTTTACAGTAGATAGTTTTATGCTCAGAGGAGAGCAAGTATTGAAAAATAGTTTCGGGTGTCTAAATAATTTCCGCCCCTGCCTGCAGTTCGACTAATGCGCAACCCGGTTGATGCCCCTAATGATATTTTAAAGTGTAAAAGTGAGAATTTAGCAAATACTCGGTGAGGTTCTATTCAGTGATTGAAAAGATAAGTCTATTTGTGATGTTAACCCGCACATACTAATTGGAAATATTCTGCGAAACAATATTTAACGGAAATCTGTGCACCGAATAGACGTTAGGGGCCTTCCCAAGCCTGCCTTTAATAGGCAGAATACCTTGAATGAATATGCCTTCTCAACCTAAATGGAAGGAACCTCACATAGAAAGAACTATCTACGAAGTCCGAAGAGAAATCGTTATGAAGAAGTTATGTCCGATATTGGCACAAGGACTGCTTTGGAATGAGATTGACAGGGAAAAGGATAGCGTTTGATTGATAGAAGGGGTAACTGGAAGGGGTTAAGAGCCAATCTTAGTTTTGATAGCCCGTGATGATTGATGCAGGGGGAAATCTGTGCTAAACGCCTTAGTGATGCAGATGACGGTAAAGACCATCGTCATTCACGAAAGAAAAAAAAATACTCTAAATTCCAGGATGAGAACGGACCATAATTACTCTCAATTTTCGGTCGTCATTTTCCGAACCCGTATAAAATAAAGCCACCCGGGGTCACTTGCATGTTGCGCTCGTCTTTATCAGGCCTTGAATTCATCGTAATCCGTGCGTAATATTCTTAAAAGGAGTCCCTTGACTAGCAGCGCATTAACTGTACATGACGGAACCGGCGCAGCTAACTTTTACGTACAAAGTTAAAGGGTTTCTAATCTGAATGCAGAGCCAGGGCAGGAAACGCTGTGGCAGTGGGAGGAATAAAAGTGAGCACTGCTCATCGTCCTTTTCAGAGTCACCACCAGAGGCGCCCTCGTTCCGCCCATTCACGTTTCTTTACCCAGGAATCGCCGAGATTTTGAGATGTGTGTGAGCGAGAGAGAGATAGAGGGTGTAAGGAGAGAAAGGGAGATAGTTAAAGAGAGAGGGAGAGGAAGTAAGAGGCTTATGCCGGCTGAGGAGCGAAAGAAAGGCACGCGGCGGGTTTGACGCACTCAACGAGCTATTTCTCCGGCTGTATAAAAGCGATAAGCCCTATCGTTTAACTACGTTGAATTACTTATTATAAAGAGCAATAAATGTATTTGGTGGGGACCTATGGGTCTCACGAGGATGAATCGAGAAAGATTAGGTGAAATCGTTAGAGGTAATGGAGCTAATTTGGAATTCTTCATAATGAATTAAAGCTAAACCAACGAATCCATATTCATCGATGCATGGATCTAGAGGATGGAAAGGAGAGAAAAGAATACGTTTCTGGGCGTATCTGTTTCTTTTCCTGTCCGTTTTAATGAATTTGCGAAGGCCTTATTACATTATATTCTTTTTGAATCTACAATATTCATATTATATTTGTAATGGTGTATGATTATTTGCAATAGTCCTCGGAGCGTGCCTGTTATTTACAAATAACCTTAATTTTACGTTTTACCTTTTAAATTTACCTTTTAACCTTTTTTTACAGCCTTGCTAATACTCCATACTATGGTCCTTTTTATGACTGCTTCTATGAAAAACTGCCCTTGAGTGAATGTCCAACTGTTTATTCTCTTTATTTGCGCTGATTTTATGTAGAATTCCCTCTTCTTCAATTTTTCCAGGGACCTCTTCTACAGTTCTGTCTATTTCATCTTTACCGCATATATTTGTCTTTATTTCTTCTCTAATGTTGATATCTAAAACGTCTCAGTCACATGAAAGTACTGTATACATAGATCAGTATAAAATGTTTACTGATTAATTCCTATTAATAAGTCCAAATGATAAGTCCAAATTCATTCAATTGAATTATTACATGGATCAAAGGTAGGTTTTCGACGGCCCCTAAGGACTATTATCTTCTACATTTTACAAGGGCTTCCTTTTGATTACCCTGTATTGTTTTCTTCTTCATTTATTCGTGAACTATTCTCAAGAATATTTTATTGCACTTCCTCTTACATAAGTCCATCCATTTTAACTTTGAGGAAATGATATTCCAATATATCTATGGGTGGTTTATCTTTGTATCTTTGAGAAATGAAAGATTTCGACGATATTTTACTTTTCCTTTCCCTTAATCTTTTTTTGTGGACTCTTTCACGGCGTAGGATGGAGTGGTGCTGGTCAGCTCATTCCTATTTTAAATGCCTACTCAGACCGACAAAATCCGTAATCGAATTGGCAGTTTGATACACAATATTGTGGATGTAATATATATTCAAGGAACTGACAGAAATAGAATTTTTCTGCACTGTGTATTAAAGTAAATGCGACCGGTTTCACCTTAAGAAAGCATCTTTTGAGACCATTCTTAAACATTGATCTCAATATATAGGAAGTGCGAGCAGGAGAGGAAGGAGCGTTTTTAGGGGTAATGGAAGGTTAAGGGGAAATAAAGTAGATCACCGGGCCTAGGGAAAACGGTGGCTAGGGTAAGCATTGTCGAACAAAGGATACCCGTCGTCCTGGAAAAGGAATACCGCTGGAGGAGAGCATGATGTAATGTAAACTTGCAGCTCTTTCAAAACTATGAGGTGCCAGCCACATTTATTTAAACCATGAGATTGGAAAATATGGTATTTAATTCCTTTGAACAATTAAATACCATTTTAAAAAGTGTTCCTTCCAATAGCCCGCTATTGTTTTCCTTTCCCCTTTTAATTGTACCGTTTATGGAACTGAGAAGCCTTATGTACATATTAATCTATTTAACGTCGTGCTTAAAAGCCCTTCCTTTCAATTTCTTTCGAAAATGGGAATCATATTTTCACCTCTCGCTTAAATGCGTATCCTTGAGTGCCAATTGTTTAACAAAGATATTCTCTTTTGGAATAAATTAAATGCATTTTAATCATAAATATAATTGTAGCATGAATATAACATACACATTTAGGTAATTAGTCTTTTTGTAGATTATTTTAGTAAAGCACACTGACACTCTTCAAGGCATTGCTGGCGCCTGTTTAAGTAAAACGTTTTGAATCTTTTTTCGAACGCAAGTTTCTCACCAAAGAAACAAGTTTGAATGCGTTTTAAATTATTATCCAAATGTTATTATTTTAGTGTTTCTAGTATGGATAAACAACGTTATGATTATCAACTAGTCAACATTTTTGTCTTTTTCGAAATGGTTTTAGGTCCTACTACTCATCAAAATATTTAAGAATATTAAAATAGCCACAGCGGCTAATTGTGAGCGTGGAGTAGTAGAGGGGAATTAACCGGCTCCATTCGCTACAGTCTTTATTTTTGATCAGGCATAGAGCTTATTTTATTCAATTTTCATTGCAGAGGAAAATAAGTGTGATCATGGTAAAGCAAAAGAAAACAATATCGAATATGAGAGTCGGCGGTCCTAATTTCGTCCACGTGTAGTTTTTTCCGTCCATTTGTCACCGTGGCACGCTCTCCTTGTTCCTTAAAATCCTCCATCCATATCTTCATAAATAGTCCCGCTTCCTCTCCCTCCCCTCCGTGCCTATTCCTCCCGTCCGGCAGTAAACTCCACCACTCCCGGGCGCGCCCTCCATCTTCTTCGAATCCTAAAGCCCGCTTTTCACCGGGCCAACAATCGCGTCCCCTTTCCATCTCCCCCTCATTCAGGTCCTTTCATTCTTTCTCCCTTTGTCCGACAACATTCACGCCGCCACCGATTCAAGAGCGCTCACTTCTCTCCCTCTCTTTTTCTCTTCCCCTTGCCCCCTCAACCAACTATTCTCCTCCCATGATTTCACCCATCTCCACCGACGCAACCCCCTTTTTCACTCACACGGTAGGGTTGGATATAAATATTTTCCGCGAAATTTTCCCTGCACGGAGGCGGAGCAGGAGTCGAGCTCCAAATGATCAACTCGAGGCCCTCGTTTTTTTCCAACATCCCAGCCACGCCGTCGTCTCCCAGGCCGTGCCGGGCCGCCTACACATCCAAAAACTTCCTCCCCCCCTCACCTCTCTCGCCGCTTTCCCATCCTGCCCCGCTCAGTCCCTCCCCCTTAACTGAATGTCACGCCAAATACCCTTTCGACTCGTCCTTTCCCCACTTCGCTGCCCCTCAAAAATCCTCCTTTCCCTCCCTCCCTCATCTCTCTCTCACACACACTCTCTCTCTCCCTTCCCTGCCTCCCATCAAAACGCCTTTCCTCACACCGTCTCATTAAATACCTCCGAGTTGCAAGAC
The DNA here is from genome assembly GCA_037158775.1 of Hetaerina titia. Taxonomy (NCBI): domain Eukaryota; kingdom Metazoa; phylum Arthropoda; class Insecta; order Odonata; family Calopterygidae; genus Hetaerina; species Hetaerina titia. Next base: position 46,932,609 of record CM073775.1, read on the forward strand.
TCCTTCGTCCCCCTCGCTCATAATTACACTCTTTTTATGGCCTCTCCGTTTTCCCTTTCCTCTCATTAAAAAAAAAGAAATCCGGCCGTTCGAGAACACGCCATAAAACGCGCCCTTAATCCGTTCCCTTCAACCGTCCCTGGGGTCTCCCCGAAACTCGCTCGTGGTAGTACACACTGCGGCCTAACCTGTTCCTCCCCTTCATTCCCACCGCCATACTATTACAAGTCGAGAAAACATTTTTGCCTCAAACTATAGTCTGAGGCTAATTTAATGCACTCGTGTCTCCTCAACCGCGGAGTTCTGTGACTCCCTGAAAGATTCCGATATTTTGTAAACCTGCAAGCGAAGGTACGCTCCCCCAGTCATTCACAAACGGCCTTCCTCCCACGTTCGTAGCTTGGGACCCCTGAATGAGTCTCCGCTTCGTCTGAGCTGTTCGTCCTCCAGTCCCCCCACGTTCTCTTCCCAAAGTCGTCGTCCTCAAACCCGAGGCTTGCAGTGCGCATTCAGGTGAGAAGATGTCCGAACGTTTCGTCGTGCGTACGCTCCATGCATGCCGGTGGGATATGAAAGGCCTCCAGCCGCCGAAGCCGTGGGATTAGCATTGAGTTCATCCTCCTCCTCCTCCTTCCTTTTCCCTCTCCCTCACTCTCCAGTCTCCCACCGTACGTTGAGCAAGCACCGTGTGCTAGGAAGGTACTTCAAGAGTCGCTCCCATGCGTCACCACGATAAAAACAACGGTAATTGGTCTCTTTGCGTTCCGATTTCGGAAGCGAAGTCCAAATTCCTCTCACTCCTCTCTCTCTCTTCGATCCACATCTCCTATCCTTAAGCGGAATCCTAAAAAGGGAATTGGAAGATATGCGAGGTGTGTGTGTGAGTGTGTGTGTGTGGGGGGGAGTGAAAACTTTTGCAGTAGTCATTTTGAAAAGTATGAATAACCTCCTTCGTCATTAATCACCTTTCGTCATCTTTTATGAGTGATAAAAAGAGAGGCTGTAAAATTTTCGCACCGGGGTAACCAGACCTTTTAATGTCTTTTCATGAGACGTTAGACATTTTAAATCGACGGATGCCAAATAGTCTCCTTAAGATTTATTGGTTTTTCTCCTTTATATATATATATATATATATATATATATATATATATATATATATATATATATAGAGAGAGAGAGAGAGAGAGAGAGAGAGAGAGAGGAGAAAAACCAATATATATACATTTTAAATAAGAACTCTTCCTCGTAAATATTTCACGGCTCTTTATCGGTCTTATTCCATAACGCCACCTGCGTAGATATTCGCACGCGCGCTTACAAATACGAGTGATTCAGGAGAAAGTTCAGTGATATCTCACACACTAAAAACGTTCAGACGTTACGAATGCAACCGTTGAAATTATTGCAAGCAAATCAATCACACAAGGCTGGTCTGAAAAGTTTCCGACCTAACAAAGATACAAAACATTTTTTCTGAAATTTTCTGAGTCGGAAATTTTTCAGACCACCCACGTATTTCATACGACTAGCTCATAGTATTGAGTCATTTATGCTAAATCAATAAAAACTTATTTAAATCTGACACTGCCTCTCTTTTCTAAGTCATTTAGGATGTGTATGGGCGTGCCTATTTAGTTCTTTCCCGTTCCCGCAGATTAAGTTCTTTCCATGATATTTTAAAAACATATTTTTGGAAAGGAATTTCTGGTAAGCTCTTGTTGGTTGTGCCAAATTCAATTAATTGAAATTATTTCTCCTACCCATAGTACAAACACTACCACACTACTTCCGAAGGTGATTACCGATTCTCCCTGGATTATACGTATCATACAAGAAAGGCTAAGCACCTTTGTTTTCTAAATGATATGCTAATGATGGATTTCACTTCATAATCATACTTCTTGTAAAGAATTAAACAAATGCGTGAAATGAATATGAAAAATCAGTGGATTTCAGAAGAATAATGAGAAGTTTTCTAAGTTTTGGCGATCGAATATCATTTTTATCGTATCATCTAGAACAAATTAAAAACACAACTTTGTAAAATAATAATCGTTCCCACCAATAATTTCTTCGCCATTTCCTCTCAAGGAGTGCTATATATATGCCATGCATCTACCCAATACCAAGACTAAAAATGTTCACATTGTGCCAGTAGTTTAATGTTTGGCATGGAACTCGATGTTTCACAGAAATCAATATGATTTCGCGAATTGAATTTCTCTTAAACCTGTGCATGTTTTGCTGTGCATGTTAAACATGTGCACCTTGTTGCTAATAACATAGTATACAAGTTTATAATCATCCAATGCCTCAGTATTACAACGAATCACTTCCAAAATAACAACTTTCGTTACGCATTCACACGTGCCTAGTTAAGCGGTTGCCGCCTCTTAAGCATGACTTCGAGCAAAGTCGCTGCCGCATATCCCATTTATTTGGTGCATGGTGAAGCGCAAAATCCTCCTCACCGGCTTTTAGTGGTAACTATGATCACAGATTCATTACAATCGTTAGTCTCTAAATTATAGCTAATCTTCAATTCAATAATTCACATGCTATAACTGATGCTGATGATGTGAATGCGGTTACGGCAGTCAAATTCGAACGGAGTGAGGTTGTCAACCAAACATGACAAACTCTCGAAAAACATAACAGGATATTCATCATTTCCATTTCACCAATCGAATTTTGATGTTCGGGGATCTTTTCCATTCCTTTGTTCTATGTATCCAATATAATATAGCTATGATGCACAACTTCATAACATGCACTTTGAGTCAAACTTTTCGTATCCATTTAGTCCATTTTCATATCGTCTAGCTATTTGCAGCCGGCGTATTTACTTCATTTTGTTTTTGATCCTAATAGGAAAGGCGACTTCTGCTCCGCTAAAAAGGTACTTCCTCGTAGTATGAACGTGATTAGAGAGTCTTTTTTGTAGCTGATAGTCCTACTTGCCCCAAACCCAAAGATACAGGGTTTAATCCGATTTCAGAAATGGGTTTTTGTAAACAGGTATATTTCGGCCCCTCGGAAACTTGATGACTAGCGTTAACCTTCATGGAGGGAGCACTATATTAGTCTTTAAATAAAAGTAATGAAATATTGGCAGTCAAGTTTGACCGGGGTTAGGTTGTCAAGCAAACATGACAAACTCTTGAAGGGCACAACAAGATATTTATCATTTGTATTTCATCAGTCAAATTTCAATAATCGTGGATCATTTCCATTCCATTTAAATCCAAAAATTAAATAATTTCTTTCCATTTAGCAACGCACTCTGACAGGAATATGTTCGATTTGAATTGAGCCAATCAAACCCATACACTACGCCGTTGTGAACACATCCACCGGGAAAATATTCACTCAAGTGAAGATTTTCTTTTTTAAAACCTGGTGCCCTCATGAACAAATAACATTTATTTTTGTGCCATTCCGTAAATAATATGCTCCGCAGAATGAGAGAAAACCAAGTTACTGTTTTATAATAATAAAATTGGGAAAAATTAAATTAATTAAACTGTTGAAACACATGAGCAAACGTAGGAATCCACATTAACTCCGCAAACTCCAGCATACAGGCATTTAAAAATATATATATTTCATTTAACATCCTACGAAATGAGTTGAGCATGCTAACGAGTTTTACAATTTAGAAAAAGTAAATATACATAGCAGAGGGTTAAATATGATTAATTTGGACATGCTGTAAAAGGTAGTGAAAATCGAAAATAATGCAATTCTATAAACCTAATACAGACGTGAATTACAAAAGTGCAAAAATTATGTATATGGCACGTAGATACTTATTCAATTATTAGGAGTTAACTCAATCATGTCATTGACGTTGATATGAACGCTTCACTTCAACATCGTAGCTTGGATAAACATGTTAAATGAAACTGATGGCACCACTATTTAATAAGGTAACTTTTTTATTGAATAAAAACTCTTAGCCGTTATTAAACCTGTTTAATCATATTAATATTGCGATAAAAACTTCAAATTTTAAAAAAGGCTAGTAATAAAAACAGCAATATTTGCATACAAAGTTTAATGAAATGTGACTTTATTTTTTAAGTTACGTTAAATAGCTTATATTTTTAAAATTATATAACATACCTTTTTTAAATCATTACACTATTTACTTCTATGCCGGTAACCTCAAGTCATTCCAGTGCTACCTCCAGACGCGTCTGTGTATGTCGGAGGGCTGAATTTTATAGATGTAACTTTTGTGTCTGACCAACTTAACCTATGACTTTGATCGTCATTGTATTTGAAGGTATTACAATTAAATGGAAATTGTAGAATTAATTAAAATTGATCATTTTAGGTTTTTGCGTGGAAGATTAGTCAAATCAGCTAATCATTTGCTCAAATTATTCTTACTTTAAAAAAAACTTTTCAAATCCTCATGTTTGTCCTTTGAGAGACATTTACGTCAATCTCCAGTTGGATTAGCGGACAGAATGGGAATACTGCCACAAATTTCAACTTTTTCGTCACAAAGGACGACGTATTAGTCCTCCTAAATGAAATCTATCAATAACGACTTGCAATGTGTTCTCTCAAAAATTGGTAGGTACCTGACGTGAGCAATGGGTGATTTGTGAGAATATTTGTTTTTAATGAATTAATGCGTGAGTGGCCTTTGCCCAATTGCCCCTGAGTAATTACTGTCGTAATGACCATCGAAATGTGTGCGCTGAAATGTTGATAATATAAAAGTTTTATCGCCCAATTATCTATGTAAATCCTGTGGCCCAATGAGAAAAACCAACGATTCTGTTGCCCGACGACCCACAAGGTTCCCTGTCCCCATTTGAAAAACGTCGGATTAGGATGAGAGCGAATAAATTATTGCTGTCCAATAAAATCAGCGAACAAAGTGCGTCGTTTTTTGGTTGGTCGACTTCCCTCAGCTGACGTTTTCAGCCAAGATATGTAATGATTCTTCCAATAAATTTCCACATCTTAGAGAAATTTACTGGCTACCCATTGAGTCATTGGCCATCATGTTTAAATTTAACGAGCCCGTTTGTTCAAATGGATGCTACTTTTATAAAAACGTTTTGGTACTGATTTATCTCGACCTGCTTGAAGACATTAGACGCAGTAGTAACTACATCTTATTTTTGAAACTGAAGGACAGCTGTGGCTTACACATTTCTAAGGATTTTTAGCAAAAAATTAAGCTATATTGACGGGATAGTAGCAGTAATGAAATTTCCCAAAAACATGGCATACGTTTAAGTAACCATCGAAAGAAAATATTACTTATAAATCATACTTGTAACACAACCTGCAGGTTACTATCATATTAAAACAGAGAAAGTGAAATTTACATATAAAAAATACCATTCCGATTTGCAAACTGACCGCGGAATAATAATAACTGACTCGCACGATTGGCCTTTTTCGAATTTTCACAATCAAGTACCTTCTTGAAAGAAATTGTTTCTTAAGCTTTTCCTCGATGAATTGTAAAGACAAGCACAATCATAGATTTCAAAATCTTACAAGCCTTTCGTAACTCTTACTTCGTCATTTAGAGTCACAATTTATATGAAAGTCCTGTTATATTTATGTACATCTTACAAGGGTGGTCCTCGTAATTGCTGGAGCATCGACCCGGAAATCAGAAGGTTCGTGGTTCATTCACCGCTTCAGGAAACTTTGTCAGCTTGGAAACCCGAACCCTTTCACTTATTCCAATAGCCTTATGCTCATCCTTTGTTTTTATCTTTTCTTATAAATATATATATATATATATATATATATATATATATATTACTATATATATCAAATATTTGTTCGCCGTGTGGCGGGATTTCGTGTTTGAATGTGTATGTATAAAAATGTAACTGTATGTACACATATATATATATATATATATATATATATATATATATATATATATATATATATATATATATATATATATGTATATATATATATATATATATATATACATATATATAACCTTTAAAATGATTTTACATCCATAATTCTTATATTTGGCCATCCAAGGCCTAAACAAATTTATAATTTTCCTGGAAATTAAATGTTGACTTTGAAATTAATTCGGATGAATTCAGTAAATGAAGCATTTAAAATTATTCTAACATTAAAAGTACGCACAATGATGCAAAAATTAAAGTCTGAAAAAATCTTTTGTATTTATATTCCACCTCAAATCTTTTTTCTTCCAAACAATTGCAATGATAATTTTATATGCAAAATGAAAATCATTTGTCTCTTAACAAAGTACGAGTACATCATTCAACTAGTGGGAGACAAATCAACCAAAACTTTAAATAGAAACTTTCATGACGCAAATAGAACATATGGTTGGAATGAAGGCAATATGTGAATGTTCATTTGATTAGACGATTATTACCTCCGCGATTGAAATTTAACTGTCATATAGTTGAATTTTTTTAATTCTTCATTTTTACGGAATATTTAACGTCGTCTGCGGATTAATTATATGAATCGAATTATTCTTTGCTTAAAAGTATCAAAAATAGAATTAAACTGTGTTCGAAAATGGCCATCGTATGACAGTGTACGTATACAGTGTACTCGTATATCTTTAATGATATTCTGCTAATGAGGACCCTTAATTTATTTTTTATCGATTGCATCTCAAGTGTCCTCAAGGTATTCCATCCGCCTTGGGTTTGTGGCAACAGTTTCATCAATGGTATTTTTTATAAAATTGATATTATCCGTTCAGACTAGATTTTAAAATATATTAGTTAATTAAATATATAGAGGAATAAAATAGCATCAACTCGAATGGGTAAGGAGTTTTATCATCCATTGAATTTTGTCCATTTAACATTTTGAAAATTAATTTCTGCTGCTCTTCAAAAGTTACATAAATAGCTAATAATCATTAATTTAGGTCACCTACTTAAATAATTACCCAGAAGGTTTGCTTGAAGTGTGTGGATTGAACTCAGCTATTGCTAAGTCCGATGAAATGCATAATGCACGCATCAAAGTAAGGAAACCAGTTCCTTTCCCTATGATAGTAAATAAATAATTTTCTATATAATAACTTTCCACTATTTCAAGAAACTGCGACATATGCCGCAACAGTAACTTTTAGCGGAGTCATTCGCTACGTGTAGCATTACAATGCAAAAATTTCAGAGGGTAAAAATCATTCGCCTTGACCGGGATTCGAACCTGGATCCCTCTATGTCTTAGTGCTTTAGCCGAGTGCTTTAGCCAGTTAAGCTACCGAGGCGTCCTCTTAAACTCTGAATTTCTTGTGTTTTGAATCCCGGTCAAGGCGAACGATTTTTACACTCTGAAATTATTGCATTGTAACCTTCCACTCTTTATTCTGGAAATTTATTTCACCCATTTTCGAATATTTTTTATTTCATTTCATTTTGCTCGCCTTCCACGCTATTACTCGACTCCATGGATGATATTTATAGAATGAAAAGAAATGTTCATTGTTTCAAAAAATGGTTTTGGTGCTCTTGTCGAATACCAGCAGTATTTCGTCTTGAGAAAGCACCGCTTTCCATACGTGACGTAAGCTGTTTAGTTTTCCCCACAAATCACACAAAGCTAACGCTACCCAAAAAATTAAGCATTTTGATCAAAAGCAGAATGGCGCTGCGCATTGTAATCTGACGACAGGAGACGCGCACAACTGAGATGCCACGTAATTAAAAGCGCTCCTTTCAAAGCACACAACCTCGTTTAGTTCGGCTGACATTGGCACATATATCTCTCAGAACTGGCCCCAGGGGATGCATATACCTTGGGAGACCTGCTACGCCTCCGTTTCCAACCTCTTACCGCACAAGCGTATTAAGATGCTCCAGATTAAGCGTATTAATCTATTGCGGACTATATATCTTACAAGGAGGCAAAGTTGGACATCTTCGCTCCTACCGACTGGATTCGACCTCAGCTATAACCGAGGCGGTAATTAGCAAGAGGAGAGCAGTGTATGAGAGATAAATCAATTTTCTTGAACAAAAGTACGAAAACAAAACCTCAGTAATAGAGCCCTTATCTTGGAATGGCTGAATTAAACACCCTTTGAAGCTATCTCCGTGATTAATTTTGAACTCAACGAAGCAATTGAAGCAAGAACGAATACATCGCGTGTATCCTGGGTGATATTCCATAAGCTGTGAAGTATATTTCTTTAATAAAACTTTCAAGAATAATAGGAGTCAGAATGAGGTCACACTATGGGTCGGTCATGTATGCGCGCAGCAGAAGGAAACCAAAGCATTAACAACAAAAAATGTTAAATGTCAATCAATAATTTCGAAACAACTGTGTGAAATGAAAATAACGGATCAAAGAAATCCTATATTTTTTCTAGATTTTGAAATTTATTTAACGTAATTTTAAACTAAAGAAAAATGTTCCCAGCTTCCTTTGTTGAGGTTAGGTTAGTGCAGAGGCAAGACATCAAGTTATGATTTTTTCGAGGGATCTCGAATATTTTATTGACTTTTTTGACGCATAAATCTTAAATATTAAATTATGATTCCGCCTTTGCAGTTAGAATTATGTTGAAACAGTTTTTTTTAGAAAATAGGGAAATAATTGGCATATTTTATTAACCTACCCCTACAAGTAATATTTTTTACTAAATTGCATTGACTTAACGAACAATCTGCAAAAAACATGAAAACTAAAAACATAAATAATCAAATTTATTGAATATTGGCTATTTTTTCAGAATAATTCTTCATGATGTCTTCTAGAATTGTAAACAAATAATTTATATATATATATATATATATATATATATATATATATATATATATATATATATAACGTTTATAGGACAAGACATTCCTTTTCCGAAATATCAGCGGCTGAAAAATCATGAATTGATTCATATATTAATGCATTTTAATTTGCAAAACTTTACACTTATCTTATAGAAATGGGTTTTCCAAATTAGATTTAATTTTGTCCAGTTTTTCAAAGTAATAGACAACAGGAGAAATAAATGCCGAACCCTCAACTGTTTAAAAATCAATAGAAATAGCGCTTCATCCTACATTACATCCGGGCCAGAACGTCGCGTTCAATTAGAGGCTGGATTTTCGTTAATGAAACAATTTGAATGCTGACAGCTTTAAAAAGGGAACATGCCGGATATAATGGAATATGGTCTTTTTGGAAAGTTGTCATCCAGCAGCCGCAATCCACTTTTCATGCACGCATTTCAAAGACATTTAAGCTGGTATGCATAAGAGCCCCTTTTTGATGCATTATAGTACATTCGCATTGCGGCGTCTTGATCACATTTAATAGGATTTTATAAAATATCCAACAACAATGCTCTCACAATGTAATTGAAATGTCCAATGAAAACAGGCGAGAATTACAAATTAAAAAGCATTAAATTTGAAGAATATGAAATGTTTTTTGTCTTTTATTAAAAAATATTATGTTATGATTTTTTTCAAAAGAAAACCTAATTATTAAATTGATATTTTTTTAAGAAATGCAATATTATATTTTTATTCTTGGGTTAATTTTCCTTTCGAGCAAATTGCAAAACACATTTCGGAATACTCAAAGATGTCGTGTTTTGATAATATAAAGGTAACTCAGGAATAAAATAATATCTACAGCACTCTTTTTTTAACACCAACCACATACATTCCATATTGGCGTAAAAAACTAGTGTAAAATAATCATTAAAATCAGTTCAAAATCTATTATATATTCTCACTACAATCTCAAGCGTTTTGAAAAAGATTCTTGGCTAAGGAATCTGAAGAAATTCTTGTTTTACATCACCTTCCCAGAAGTTGTCATGGCTCCACGAATTTCACCAGGATTCCCACAGGGAAATTTCGCTTGCACAGGAAAACAAACCGATTTCTGCGGAGCACCAGTAATAAATATACAAGTCACTTTTCTCGTCTACTTGCGGTGGGAAGACGAAGCACCCAGAAGTTTTTGATGGCATTAAGCCTCCTGCCCGCCCCCTCTCTATCTCCGTCTCGCCTTCCTTCGGAACCCCTCAAACATGCCCCTATCCCTCCAGCCCTACCGTCACACCCCACACCCCACTCCCTTGTTTTGAGGCTAATGCATCCAGCAACGCGGCGTCGCTGGCTCCTCCTTAAACCGATGCATTATGAAAGAGCTGTAAACCCATCGGATTATGCACGGCCTCTTTGTTTTGATTCCAAGCCGCGGCTTCCAAAGTGAGGGGCGCGCATGGTGTGGAGCGGGAAGAATTTCGGTGGTAGGAGTTCAGGAGAATTGGGGTTGAGGGGGGAGGAGCTTTTCTGGCGCGTTGGGGCGGATTAGCGGCACTAGAAAGCATTGCGGAGATGCGGTTGCGGAGAAAAGAGGGTTGGGGAATCGAAAAAAAGGGTAGTCGAGACGTGGGATAGGAGTGGGGGTGTCAAGTGGAGAGATACCTACGACCTTGCGAAATAAAATAAGTGTGACTCCACTTTTCCGCCAAAACTTTTTCCCCCCGTGTTCTCTAAAGTCTACCCGAGTAAGGGAAAAGTTGAGATGGCAAGAGGAGGCCGTCTCTATCAGGGTTTGAAGGTTTGACTCCGGTGAAAAAAAGGGTAGAAAAATCAAAGGAACATCATCATGATTCAATTTACCTTGATTTTTTACCTTTTCATTTCTTTCTTGATCGAATGGTCCCACGAGTGCGTAAGAGAATGATTTGAAATTGCAAACATGAAACAAGTCGCAAAAATAACTAAGGATCTATGTGAGTGATTGTCATCAAGATACTAAAGATTACTTGTAAATATTTTTTAAACATAGTAAACTTTTCCTCGAATCATGGAGTTAATATCCCTTGTGTCTGATATAACACGTACAATACAAAACATATTGCCAGGTGTCTTAAACCGTTGATGTGTCTAACGCTCCACAGGTTTGGCCAAAGATGATTCAAACTTTAGGGTCAACCAATCCATGGCTGTACAGTGTACTAGTAAATTTCCTATGGTATTTCTTCCCCCATAATGGAGGTTTGGAATCATTAGAGATTACTTTTCACGTACTCTTTTATTTATCCACTCACCATTTCAGGCGACATAGAGACGCCTGGTCTCTTGGATCCATTAGTAGAACGTAGGTTAATATTGGATCCCTATTTTCTTCGCAATGGTTCTCGTAGTTCAATCCTAACTTTTCTTTTAGTTTTTGTTTTAACATAAGAAAATAAAATTTCGTGTGCAATTTAGCGGGTATTCTATCAACTATCTCGAAGCAACTAGCATTTTCTTCTGGTCGGCACTGAATCCTCGAATTATGTTGCTACCCTATTCTCTATGATAATATACAAGTCTTGTACATGTACATTTCACATTTCTAGTTCATGGGAAATGTCTACACTCAACGGTTAATTACAAGAAGTCCAGTTATTGGCCGCTATCTGTTTGACCGTAAGGATCTCTCTTTTGGTATTGGCGTCTGGCATTGGGATGTGGCACAGTAGGTACAACATTGAGAGGAGGAGCGCTGTTTTTGGTGGAAATTATGCATAGAGCGTTCATGGATAATAACTTCGGAGAAGCACTGCTTCCTGTAAATCACGAAATTAAACCTCTGGTTGTGAATTTTAATTTCTAGATCGGGAAAATTTAGTTTCCCTTTGTTCTCTATTTCCATTTAAAATTGAATATTTACGTCTTGTGAATTTAGCACTATTAGTAAGGTCTTTAGTTGTTTTGATGTTCTGGACCACACACAAAACACGTCGTCAACGTAGCGGTACCAATCGAGTATGTCTTGAGTCAAGGGATGCTTTGATGAAAATAAGTTCTTTTCAAATTCTGGCCTATCCAAATTAGTCATCCCCGGATCCTTCCCATTTCCCACCCACTGACACACCAATTACATAACGCCCTCCCCCCCGCTGCCATCCCTCCTCATCTCACTTCCACTTCCCCTCCCCAGCCTACCCCTCCCTCGCACCTTCCCCATCTCGCTCCCTCCGGTGATTTATATACATACTTGTTCTATATTGCCACTTGTCACCTGAAGATGTTGCCTTACAACGAAACCATGGTCGTGCCAAATAAATATTCATGTGTAAGCTGCAAAGTGCGTCCATTTATTACAGTCAAAGGACTTGGCATTTTCAATCTGCAGCCCAATTTTAGCTTAAATATCCAAATCACAGAGCGTAGAAAGGCGCAACAGACTTCCTAAAAGTGTAAATGGAATTTCGCTAAGTGTCATGCAAAGGTCGACGGTTCTGTCTGGATTTGCTACCAATATTACCTGAGTAACTTCCCATTGAATTCAAATGTGAAGTGTATCCTGAATGTTTTCATTTCCTCCAGAGATAGTAGGAATTATTATTAGTTAATCTACCGGATAAGGTAGGTTTTTGGATGGACACAGCTATCAAATAAATATTTTGTTACTCCAAACAAAACCTAATCCAGCAACCTACTCTACATCAGCTCCCTCTTCATCTCTGTGTACTTCTTTCCTCCCTTCATCCCGTCCAACATCCCTATCCTGTTCCTGCCCTTTCATCGCTTTCCTCCATTATATTTCCAACATTCTCCCCTCTATTATCTTCTTCAACATTCCACTACCGCTCAATACGCCTTTCATCCATTTTTCCTGTCTCCATAGGATTTCTCCCAACAAACACCTCTCCTCACCCACCATCTCCAGTACTTCCTCATTTGTTTTCCTTTCGGTCCATTTCACCTTCTCCATTCTTCTCCACACCCACATTTCAAAAGCCTCCAATCTACGTCTATCCCCCTGTTTCAGTAACCACGTTTCCGCGCCGTACATAGCTACGCTCCATATCAAAGTTTTTACGAGTCTTTTCTTAACCTCCCTACGCAACGTCCCCGTCATCAACTCCCTCCTACTTGAGAAAGCCCCCTTGCCTAGCGCAATTCTTCTCCTTACGTCCCTACCACTTTGACCGTGTTGGTCCAGAACACTTCCGAGATACGTAAACTGTTCTACCTGCTCTATTTTTTCCCCTCCTATTTTAATGTTTAGCTTAACCTTCTTCTTCCTGGAAAATCGCAAAACTTTTGTTTTATTAATATTAATTCTCATCCCATATCTATTGCACTGAACCTCCAATTCACTCAGCAATGCTTGCAACCCCTTGCCTGACTGAGCAACTAATGCTTGGTCATCAGCGAACCTAACCGATTTTACGAATTCCCCTCCGACTTTCATTCCCACCTCCAATTCTTCCCATGCCTCTTTAATCATAGCAGGAATAGTCAACATACTTGGAGCTTTCATCGCTAAACTGTGATAGACAATAGTTTAGTTGAACAAGTAGGTTGATCCTGTACACTACCCACTGACAAATGAAATACTTCAAAAAATATACTTTAAATACAAAATGAGCAATACCAACAGGTTCATTCTCCATTCTCTGCATCATTTCAATCACTAATGCAACGGTTATGTCTACATTTATTTATTTACACTTCAAAATATGGCTAATGGACTAACATAAGTATATTTTTTAATTAGTAGTTGTTATCAGTGAGGTGGACTACGCTAATGGCATATTTTTGGCCTTTGACGTGGATAGGTTAAGTTGGCAAAGACAAGTTTATATTGAGCTGAGGACATGTGGTTAGGCTCATTTAGCCTTTTGCTGGTTTCTTAAGACTTCAGGTCTCTACATGTTAAAACTCCATGCGGCGGTCTTTCTACTAAACTCATGAAGCTATCTCACAGGAAAGGATCAAAATAGTAGGTGACACTGAAAAATTTAACGCCTCAAGGATTTTAACTCTGAATCTTGTAATGGAAAGTTAGTACACGATTTTGAGCGTAACGTTTGTAAAAAAATGAATTATTTTATGCGGGAATTTCAAACTTTGAAATCTTAAAAAATGCTCCACTGTTTACCGTAGACTTTGTCACAAAAGATACCCTTTCTTAAGATAATTTCTCTGCATCGAACGTTACGCATTATCGTATGCTTTCATGTTTTTTATAGGGAAGCCTGTTGGTGCAAAACACGAGCGCCGGTGTCATAATGAGTGGCACGAGCCTCGTACTGCAGCGAGTGAGACGACGGCAAGCTGGAGACTACCGCTGCGCCGCTTCCAACTCCGAGGGGGACTCTATGAGTGATCAAGTCCGTCTCAGAGTACAGTGTGAGTGCTTTAAATAAGTTGAAAGGATTTTATTTAATAAGCTCAAAAAGTTGACTCTTTGTCTTATTTTTCCCTTTTCATCTTCCCTCTCTAACATCTAATTAATCATTCGCTAATGTTCCTCGTGTAACATCATACACGTGTCATATTTTGGATCAATGTTTGCTTTTTCTCTAAGTGGTTAGCTTTCGGAGGAATTACAAATAATATGTTTAAAACTTGAGTGATTAAGATGTTTGTCTTCTGGTATGATTTTGCAAACTCGTAAAATTTAATGCAACATATAATTACTGTGATGGAGGTCATCGAAAATTTATTTGATGACAAAATTAAATATGGAATATATAAATGTTTCTTTCGATGGGTTAATCCTTAATACGGCGGCAAGTGAATTAATGTTAGTGATGGAGGAGAGGAGGTAAGTGGAGAAAGTTTGAAGCAGACAAAAAATGGATGGAGAAGCCGTTGGAGAAAGGGGAACACCAAAGACTTTTTACGAAAAATGCTTTGTACGTATTCACAGAAGAGGGAGTGCTAAGTGCATGGGGAATGAGGGCGTAAATTTTGAAGTTTGAAGGGGACCAAAAATTCGGAGCAGATGAAAACGACAATGTTGTCGATATATTATTCGTTTACTGTCGTCGTCCTCTGATACCAATGAGTTAACACTTTCATAATATTTTTGTACATATTATTAGTAACAAATTAAAGAAATAAGAAAAAGGGGTTAATTTTCAAAACGCATTGCTAGAAATATTTATAAAACGTATGTTTAAAGTAAGTGTGGACCATCAACTTTTAATAATGCCCAACATATTTTTTTATTTTACTGAAAAGTATGTGCGACAGTTTCCAGTTTTAGTTCAAATCCCACTTTTAGATGAAAAGCCATCGATGATGACAGGTTAACATTTTTTGGGACGATGAATAGGAATTAGACCCAGAAGTTGATACAAATAATGGAATTCACTAACATGAACATCGGGAATTTTATTAAGAGTCGTAATTGACTAGATGGCATGAGGAACTAACTACTAAACGGAAGATTGTTTAGAGTTTAATATGTTTATTCAATTTGAAAGTGTCAAGGTGGGCCGTTAAATTTCATTGGAGGAAAGACCCTATGCCGTTAAAAGGAAGCAGTTAAAGATGAACAAAACCTTGAGGGTAGAGTAGATGAAGGGACAGTTTCTCTAACAGTCGCGGAAAACGTTAGGCCTGCTTACACATGGACAAAAAACACGAGTAGTAGTCATGTTGTTTGTTTATTGATGCGACATTTTCGGAGAAAAGGCGACAATGATACGCAACTCTTGCATGGTAAGTATGGTAACCCATTTTCTTGGAGGGGTTTTAATAAAAAAAAGTCGCGCGGAGTATACGAGTGAATTACGTATGCAATTCACCCTTCAAAAAAAGGTGAAATCTCCTCGTAAAAACCGGGCGTCCACTAAAAAATCGGAGAAGGTGAATATTCCGCTGGGGCTTTACGCTAGAAACCCCGATTATGTAGTCAGAATGTAACCCTGTTTAAAATTTGTCTTTCGGGAATTAAAAATTCCACTATTTCGTAAGGCATGGTTTTACATCAGAATTTAGGGATGTTTATATCAGAATCTATGCATTCCTGTATTAAATTTAGCAGTCTCTCCATAATATTTCCTTTCATTTAGACGGAAATGTTTTATCTTTCCCCGGGGAATGCAATAGTCAATCACATTTCAACACAAACCTCTTTTCACGTTGGTTGCAAAGAATATACCGTTAAAATGTTGATCAATTAAGTTATTTTTCAGGTATGGTTTTATCATCACCTAAAATTTTAATACAATATATATAATTACTGCGATGTAGGTCATCGAATATCTATGCAAAAATTCGGTGAAAAAATTACTCTCATTATAATTAGTAATATAGTATTATATTTCCACTGCTCCCAAATTTTGTTTTTCCTGCATGTAGGTATTCACCAGCACTCCTACCTCTTGGAAAAACTTAAGCCTCGCAACTATCAGAATCAACGAATTCAGCTGATAGCCAAAGAAAATATTCTCTTTTCCGTCATACAATCGAAAAGTTTCACTAATTTAATATGCATTTGAATTATTATTGCGTAAATAATTAATTACTTTATTTTTAACCAATACCACGTCAATCCCGGAGAGTTTCTTAAATTTAAATATTAAAAAAGCGCGCATTCAATAATTAAGCGTAAATTTCAGCTTTTCCTTAATGAGTAAAATGTTCGGCAATAAAAAAATTTATTTCTTCAAAAGCAAACAAAAACAAGTCCAAAGTAAACACCATAAAATATTGCACGGATTGCACTTCTTTATCGTGGACAGAATTAAACTTATATTAAAAACCATGAAACCATTCAAAAATATAGTGTCGTCGATATTCATGAAAGATCCTACTAAATCTATAGTATAGCATAATTGGCGGGAAAATGAAATTTAATTTTCTTGATTCAAAAATATTTTAGCATTTGTAATTTAGTAATTGGCAGTGATTATTAGTTATAAAATGTTTCAGTAAATGTATCCTTTCTTACATCATCTTTTAAGCATTTATAAATCCGTTTCGTAAGCAATTTGCCTGTACAGAGGTTTCAAAGTGAATTCCGTAAATTTCACATAGAATAGGTTGTGACTATGGACTTGGATTAAAATCAGGTTTTCAAAACGCCCGAGCGTTCGAATAGTTCATAGAATACTTTTGCTCGTAATATTTTCTTTATTTCGAAACATTAATGTTAAAAAAATCATTACACCTCGGTAGTACCAATTGGTCTCAGCTTTTTGTGCCTTTTTTAATATGATTTATAATATTCATAACTTGAATCCTTACCATATCTAGTGTTATTCGTTAATATTAACGTAGTTGTTCGTAATTTTTTAAATATTACATCATTTTCGTAAGGTAGCTGAGGCATATCTTAATTCATCAAAATTACAGTTGAATTTATATTTAATTAGTGAAATGATACAAATCTGTGTCTCTAGACCTCATATCCATGTATTTATATTAAAATTGAACATTCATTCAGCACTTTCGAAATTAATTGTAAATATATAATATTGTAAAAAATATAGGCTGTAATTTTGTCTTCTATGTTCGCGGTAAAGCCGCGATTGCGGTCTAGTGAAGGCTAAGTTAACTAAACGATGAAGTAAAATTTACGAAAGTAGGCCATTTATTTCTACAGTCAGATCCCTTGAGTTTTCCAATACCGATCCCACAAGTCAAGCTTCCTACGTACTTTCAAAAAGTTCTATTTTAATGGATTTAGTCAGATTTGATGGTTTTGGTCCCGTAAACATGGACTAAACATGGTTTAAATAATAACACATCGACTGTTCAAATATCACTGGAAAGGTTTCCTCTTTTTTCAAGAATGAATTTACTTTATACATGCTCCAGTTTGCTATTAAAATTCTTTCATTAAGATTCTAATGTATGTAGTCAATGCTTAATTTCTATAAAAAGCGCATCATTTAAGTGCAGGGACACGTATATCGAATTTTAGTAAGGAAAAGGTCTTTGTGCTCGGTGAAAGGGTTAATAACCTTAGGCTTTACTTTTTAATATAAGAACCCAATCGAACAAAACATTTAGCTAGTGATCACACTCAACAAGACTTCCTTTTTCAATACAATTTCAATCTAGATAAAAATTAAGTCAACATTTTACATACCTAGGTACTATCGCTTCAAATCTTGACTATCCAAGATTTCATTGTTTCTAATCCAAAATAGACTGAACGGCTTCACGCGTCAACTCCCAACTCGTAACCTGGTAAAAGGAGCCATTATGTTAACTTCATTTGATATCATGCAACGTAACTTGAGCGCCACAGTTATAAAATTTCCTCATCTCCTTCTTAAGTCCATTAAAATGAGAAATATCTGGAGCTTAAACGAGACTTAAAGTTCTAAAAACGTTTGGACGGTCGATATTACGATTCCAAAAGCAGTTAAATGTGACCGACAGCATTTTTGAGCTAGAAAAATTGCCGGATAAAAAGAGCCCGCTATCCGCTCCGTTGCAGAGTCGAATGCACGTCTCCACTATAAAATTCCGAACTCTTATTCCATTCAGCAGTAAAAACGGTTGGATGAGATGAAAGCTACGGAGCTTCTCCGGAGAACTCCTCTTATTATTAGATCAACTCGCTCAGCCCGAGCACTATCCTCCCGGCACTCCAACAATAAGAATAGCTCTTAAGAAACGCTTTTGTTTAATACCGTCTTCATTATCCTTACTCGAGACCATTCAGCCCTTTCCTTCTTTGCACATCTTACATCATCTCTTTGCATGCGATTCGGGATACACGTCACGCTCGTTCGCAAAAGACGTGCCCGCGTTGTGAGGAGGAATATAGAGAGAATTTCGCCCCAGCACGGTAATTTCTTAATTGAGAATATTTTCCGCCTCCCGATACGACAGGTCCAGAGTTAAAAATTACACTCAAGTGGAGGGACTCCCGAACAACAGTAATATATAAACTAATGTTTTCCGTGGATTAACACTCACGGCATTAAATTTACGTATATCTTATTTCAGAGATTCAATGAAAACCATGGGCCAACCAGGAACTTATTCGAATAAAAATTGTTTTTTAAATAAAAAATTCATTTATTTACAATACGAATAATAATTATAATAAAGTTTTCGGTCCCTTTAACATTTTTATACTTTTGTAGGTGCGTTAAAACGTGTAAAATTTAGCATGTTTCTTGATGCATCCAGTGAGTAAAACAATATGAGGCACATTTAAGTATTTTTAGTAAAATAATTTACCAACTATGAAAACACAATGAATAAAAAGTAATTGTTTAATTTTACAATTGTTAACAATATACATTTTGTAGTCAGTTATAATAAGTTAATTAAATCACTAAGAGAGCCTGTATTTCATCCAAAGAGTTTTGGGCAAGATCCATGATTCATTCGAACCCGTAAAAAGTGTTAAGGTGTATGTGCACCAAGTTATGTCGTCTCCTACCAAAAGCCTACAACTAGTTTTGTTTTTGTGTCTATGTGTACTTCATGATGATACTTTTTACATCCATTTTATGAGAATTTAGAGCGCATTTCGTATACGATAAACAGAGATATTTACAGGCCTGTTTATGTAGAGCCAAACTTTCGAATTCAGGTCGTAAATATCGGCGCCAGTTTTCCTCAAATGGATATAAATTTATGATCATTTCTCACAAATATTCCATTAAATTGTTAATTTCGAAAATTCGTAGAGATGGAAAAGACTATACCATGAGAAACGGGTATTTTAGACGCATGACGCATACACGACTTGGGATCCAGTCACTTTGGTTTATCAAGCGTGTAACCTAACAAATCGCTGTGGCTGTTTAAAAAGTATTTTACTCTGTCTCTTGGTCCAAAGACCAAAGTCGAAGGTTCAGCTGGAGGTTTCATCAAATATAATGGTTTGTTCCCTTAAATAGTCTATGGAAACCAAGTGCAAATCTCTGGGAATAAGGGCAGCAAAAAATATGTCATCAAAAACAGATGGAAATGTATTTGTAATACCGAATAAAACTTGTTAAAAAGTATTAAAGAGGCGGAATAGGAGAACCTCTACGCTAGTAACTATATTTCCTCCTTGAACTTTTTCCCTTGACATGGATATACTTGACTCTTAGACCTAAAATTTTAGGCTGGAATTGTAAAATCTGAGGCCGTACTCTTTAGGGGACATGATGATATAGGAGAGCTTGAGGTATTACAAATGACGTACACCTGAAAGTAAGGTACAATTACTCTCCCATCCTTGTGCTGGGTAGTGATCCTCGTGAGTCCCATTCAAACACTCGGAGATTATGGAGAAGAACTCTTCAGGCAAGGACCCAACAGCATATAAAATTAAGAAGTAAAAAGCAAAATAAAACTTCGCAAAAACACGATTGCTCTCTCACTCGGGTTTGTTCATCATAGTGGCCCTTGGAGAGTCTAAGCACAGTGTGCTTAGTACACACAGGTTTACATGGAGTTACTCCCATAGAAGTGGTTAGTCGATCATACAGAGAAATAACACAAGATGCACTAAACAAAACACAGAACACTCGTATAGAAAAAAGGAATGTCCAAAAAATATGACATTAGGTATTTTCGTTTACCGAACAGGTCTCTTCAGGTAATAAATCCTCAAATGTGTGTTTATTTTATTATTGCTTTTCATAATTATGTTTTCCGATATGCTTTAGGGTATAGAGTTCATTCATAAACCGCATGTTTTTCGGCCAGTTCCGACTCCTCTTCCTGCAGGTATGTGATGTACGGTCATAAATATTAAAGCCTCACATTGACACCCCGTATTTATCCATTTATCCTCAGAGCATTTTTTTTCAAAATTTAAATAACATTTAGATAACGTTATATATTTAAATAAATACTTATTCCACTGGCTTGAGCATGGATTAAATCAATTTACTGATTCTGACCACGGAGCATGTGGGTAGGGTTTCTATCTGATTTGTCAATCTAAAGGTCTTATTTTCTCATGGGTATACTAAGCATTAGGAAATTCTAAAAATCTAAATCCACTTTTCTCATTTTTTTTTGTAAATGTGCTTCTCGTGCAAACTCCGGCTCTTTCCATCTGACACCAATCTATGCGGTTCCCCTTCTCTCATGTGCTATTTCTTCAGATGAGAATGGTAGAACTGAGTGTTGGTGCTAAATACTCTCTGTAAAAGTGAATACAGGGCATGTTCAGCCCCAATGGAATGTTTGGAGGTTGTGACAAGGAAGAATGTTGGATAAACGAGGAAATATTAAGGAAATAATGTGTTTTTGGACGGAATGCAGGGAGGCAGAAAGTATGTGGCACTGAAAAATAGTTTATTTAAATGCATATTTCAAGACTATTTTTTAATGCCGAGTGAGGTGAGGCTTATAAATGCTACATTAGTTAGGTTAGTGGATTCATAAAAAAATTACCTTGACTGGTGCTCTGTGTGAAGCATTGTCCTTCAGGTCACAGTAGGCATCATTCAAAATTTCCCAGCATTAATCCTGATCTCTCACCTTTGCCCTTCGGATGCTTTCGTTTACCTTGGAGTGATAGGTCTATAGACTATAATTTAACGTTTACACGTGTTTTTATGCAAGTAGTGTACATGTAGTCTATGTTGAGTGAACCGTTATCTATGTGGCCTACGTAATATCGAGGCGAATTAATGAATTGATTCTGTGATGATGTAATTGAAAGATCAATATACGGAATGGAGTTTATTGTTTTTAAATATCTCCTCCAAACATAAAATTAACTGAATTAACTGTAAATTTCCATTTTTAATGTAAATATGCATTGTAAAAGATAGTCCTTTCCGTCCCTTTATGATTAACTATCACTTCAGTACCTGAACATCTAAACATCATTTTCAATTTTGCAATAGCAGTTGATTTATTTACTTCACTTAGCTTGTCTTCTGTTATATGTTACCCAATTAAATCGAAATCATTAGCAAATTTATGAGCTCCTCCATTACAATACTCCTTTTTTCGTGAGATTTTACAAGTATAATATTAAATTTGTCTTTATAATTACCAATTAATATACGAGAATTCGTAGTTGAATTTCCAACGTCGTAATACGCATTTCGTTGGCACCAAGAGCCAGCCTCAACTCTGAAAAACAATCGAAAGGCATGAATTTACGCATAATTTATATATTGTATGTATTCTATGCGTTTTACATTGACGACGTATTTTTGATACATAGACGTCTTTATTAAGTATTCAGCCATAAAGCTGTTTTGTCGCAGCTCCATCTGCATTTCTCCTTGTTCGTTGCTCTTTCCTTAAGTTCTCTGTACGTATTTCATCCGGTATCTTCCATTAGTTACTTTATGTATTTGCATCAGGACCTTTCTTTGCCGTTCTTACCCTCCACTGTGCCTTCAATATTAGTGGCGAGAAGCCATTAATGTCTCACTGCATGTCCAATCAATGAAGTCCTCCTCTACACTAGATGTTGCCATATTTCCACATTTTCCCGCACTCTTCTTAGTATCTCTTCACAGTATTTTATTTTATCAACCCATCTAACACGTAGCATTCGTCCGTAGCACCACATTTCAAAGGCTTAGGATTTCCTATTGTGTCCTGTTCGGATGTTTAATATTGCGCATCCATCCTACACTGAACACGCACGTTATAAAGAATTTCTTATTCTTATTCTGAAACTAGAGTTTCTTTTTATAGAATGTATTTTTAGCTTTTTGGATTCCACTTTTAATGTCCCATGTTCTTTGTTCTCCACTTATCTTTCGTTATTCTACTGGTTAAACATATATATCCTGAGGCATTACCTATTTCTCATCCTTATATGCTTATCCTTGTCCCTCCGTGTTCGTCTTTTCTGTTCACCATCACCTATATTCTTGGCTTATTAATTTTCATATTATACACTTCGAATATCCTCTCTATAATTGCGAACACCCTATCCATTTCGTTCTTATTTCTTGATGCAACTGCTATATTGCCTGTAAAGCGCAGCTAAACTATTTTATTACTCGTATTTTACCCTTCCCTCTATAATCGCACGTATTTCATCTCATTCATATTGAAAACATGCACCAAAATTTATTGAAGGCTATATTTATAGATGAGCATAATAGGAGATCAAAATATAAACCCGGCGAAACCATTAACCAATTTTGAAGTGTTATTGACCAAGGTGGTCAAAGTGGTTAGGGCACAAGAAGAATAATTGTATTAGGCAAAGAAGCTTTCGCAAGGAAGGGCTTGATGAAAGAGACGTTAAGTAAGGCAGTTATGAAGAGATGTGAACACTTAATGGAACGTGGAGCTTAGTTATTTATGGTTCAGAAACTTGGTCGCTGAAGCCAGATGTTAGACTTATATTTGAGTCTTTTGATATATGGTTGTGAAGAAGGATAAAAAAGATAAAATTGGAGGAAAGGATTACAATTTACGAAGTAATATGCATTGGTGGTGGGCAATTGGTGGTGGGAGAAAGGATTTCTGGGAGAAATCCAAAGAAGTCAGGAAAGATGGATACAGGGCATTTTGATTGGCGATAATATTTTGAAGACTCTGAAAGAGGGAAGGACATTAGGTAAGTGAGGAAGGTGTAGGAAAGGGAAAGGTGTGCTGGACGGAATGAAAGCAGATAGAATGAACGAGGAACTGAAGAACAGTTTATCGTAATGTGAAATGTCAGATTGTGCCTTGTTAGGCCAGGCTAAGAAATGTTGGCGTGTTCAGTCTGTCCATGCAAAACGGATCATATGCAGTAATTAACGAATTAATAATTGTAAATAGTTTCTCGAGTGGCAATCTAGCCATCCCTTTGTCTCCCCCTCTTCTAGTCGCCCCAGTGTGCGCCACGGGAGGACCTAGTGGATTCGGCGCTCCCCCTTGGGGAGGCAGCGTCGACATGGGCGTCGTGGTGGTAGGGGCGTCGCTGGAGGAGAAGCTGAACGTCAAGTGCGAGGTGGCGGCCGACCCGTCCGACGTGGCCTTCGTGTGGCAGTTCAGCAACTCGGGCGAGGGTTTCGAAGTGCCCTCTGGGAGGCATGCCTCCAACGGCACCGTCAGCGTCTTGGCTTACACCCCGAGGACGGACCACGACTACGGCACGCTCTCCTGCCTTGGCGCCAACTCCATCGGCAGACAGGCCGCCCCTTGCCTCTTCCAAGTGGTTCCAGCAGGTAATATACTGGGTAAACGAATAATCGAAATGACCTAAGAACCTCTGGCATTTTCGAATTAGCAAATTGTAAGTAAAAGATGAGGCTATTGTTGTCAAATTTCATAGCACTTAGGATTTGGCTCGAGAAACAGATAGATGTGTGCAGAATAGTTTGAAAACAGTGGACCACATTCCACTCGGTACCAGTAGAAGAACAATTACCATAAATGAGGTATTGCTGACTTGTCTTCTTCATTATTTCGTTGATAATATTGGTAATGTCCTGTCTGGGGTTTCATTATATATTCATAGGTTTGAAATCGGGGTGGCTCCGGCTCTTGCTGGAGGTTCTATATTCAAATCAGGGTAATACCGCTAAACATCATTCTAGGTGTCCCTTAGTTACATAACGTTAACATAGTCATTGAAGAAGGACTTCGTGGTGTTCATTTTTGCGGATTTTGAGGTGTGTGATACTTTGACTAACGTAGACGGAGGAGCAGAGAATGCATTTCAGTTGGTAAATTATATTACTATAGGGTTATAAAGGGCGTAAACTGTGGTGTGAGAAAATCGGTGGGATGTGAAGGGGGAGAAGAGTGGTGAGATGGGCATGTTTTACATTTGGGTCGATTGCAAGGTGTCGGTATGGATTTGTGGGTAGTGAAGGATTTAGATAAGGGCTTAGTGGATTTCAATATGTCAGAGAGATCGGCGGGTCGTATAAAAATGACAAGGGAGTATTGAGGTGTGGTGGGTCAGAATGGAGAAAAGGGTATTGAGGATATATTTAATGGACTGAATCCATGGAAATTAAGTTGTACAGATGGAGCGGGTGAGCGAGTTATTGTTTTGGAAAAAAACGGGAGTGTTTAAATCCAAAAGGGATTTTGGGTATCAGCGGTTAAGGAGAGAGTTGTGTAAATTGGCGAGAAATATATCAATGGATTTGGGTTTTGTTACAGACTCGGCGACCGCAGATGGAGACTACGAAAGAGAGAGTTTCATGTGTGATGGGTAGCAGCTGGTTTAATGGAGGTGCTGTTGTTTATTAGTAGGCTTTATCTGGAGAGAGCTGTGGAATTTTTTGACTGGTGGGATATATACCGACTCCATAATAACCCACACACCATCTGTATCTGCACAACTTACCTTTCTGCAATTCAGTCCTTCAAACTTATCCTCGAATGCCTTTTCCCCATTCTGACCGATCACAAAAAAAAACGGCTAACATATTACCAAAATGCCACTTCATCACTTTTAAATGACCTATCAATCTATCTGACATATTGAAATCCACTAAACCCTCATTTAAATCCTCCGCTATCCACAAATCCACACCTTCCACTTGACCCAAATATAGAATACAAGTATATCTCATCTTCACCACTCCCCTCTCTTCACCACTTATCAATCCTTTCCCATCCTATTCCACTCCCTCATATACAATATAACTTACCAACTACAACGCATGCTCTGCCTCTCCTTCTACTTTGGTCATTGCATCGCACCCCTCAAAATCTGTGTAAATAATCATCGTGCTTCCTGCAATCCTTAATCCGCATAAGTCTCTTTACCAATTCTCAAATTGTCTTCCGTCTTCAATTACCATTTTTCCGGCTCAACTCCCTCTTCCATTCTCCCTAAGAAACATTAAAGCTCAAATCCGTCAAGCCGACGTTCATTTCCATCCTGAGAGAATTCTCGAACCTGGGCCTTGAACATTGTCTTCTTGGTCAGTCAACGAGGAATGGGAGGGGTATTCTCGCACTCCCCTATCCCTCCTAAACTCGCCCCTTAAAACCCCCTTTCTCCCTACCCCTTATACAAAATCTGCCCTCTCCTCATGTCAATCACCCGTGCTCTATTTTATTCTTTCCATTAGAAAAGATGGTTCTGCCACAAAAATATTCAAAAAAGCAAAGTTTTGAGTGTATATTTTGGGTGTTTTGCCATTACCATGTCAGTCAATATTAACTATGATTAACATATTGTATGCATATGCATATACATAAATACACATGTGTATGATATATATGTTACACAATTATTGAACTTTATTATTGAGGGAGACACAATTATTAAATAAATATTTTATGACTCCTAAAAAAAACTCAATCCAGCACCTACTCTACATCAGGTCCCTCTTCATCTCTATGTACTTCCTTCCTCCCTTCATCCCGTCCAACATCCCTATCCTATTCCTGCCCTTTCCTCGTACCAGTCCAGGGACTTTTACGGGAAAAATCCAAAGGAGGCAGGAAAAATGGGTGAAGGCTTATTGATCGGCAGTGGGATGTTGAAGACTGTAATAGAGGGTAGAATATTAGGCAAACGAGGAAAGTGCAGGAACAGGATATAAATTGTGGACAAGTTGAAGGGAGGAAGGAAACGCAGAGATGAAGAGGGATTTCATGTAGATTGCTCTTTTGTGTTTTGTTATGATTCACAAAATATTTATTTGTTTGGTTGTTGTGTCCATCCAAAACCTATCTTAACCGGTAGATTACCTTATAATAATAATATGTATACACACACACATTCGGCGAATAACTTCTGGAGTGACGGCTACAGGGTGATATATTTGGGAGAAGACCAGAAAGTTGCAGGAGTAGGCGTAATACTCACAAAGAAATGGGCGACCAAATAATATTGTTCTGGCAATATAATGAAAAGATATTGATGATAAAGTTAGAGGCAGAACCTACGGATACAGTGATAGTAGATGTGTATATGCCGACGTCCAACCATTCAGATGAGGAAATAGAGGAAGGACGAATAGAAGGAGACCTCTCAGAAAGCCAATTTGGATTCAGGAAAACCCGAGGAGTAAGAGAAACAATTCTCATCCTCCTATTAGAAAAGACTGAAAGTACTGACACAATGTTACATTTCCTAATAGCGGTATTAATGACAAAAAAGAAATGGGTGTGTGTCAAAAATATTATTATTTCCCTAATTATACCTCCTTAATCAGGCATATAATCAAGTGTCTCTCACAGTAATAACCAGTTCTTTTGTCTTTGAAATGGCCAAGTCGCTACTGCCATTCAAGTTTCGAAATGCTGGTTGAGGTTTACATGAAATGAGTTCACATACAGATGGATGACGACCATAAAATTGCATTCGGTAAGGACAGTCTAGTTCTGATCTCAAAGTATATCCTGCCTTCCACCACTGTAGCTATTGTCTTATGAAATTGTTATTTTCAAATGACAATTGGTGGCATATCTTTTTTATCAATAGAATAAACTAGTAAACTCCATAGTGAATAAAAATAAATTAGCAATGTGAACTTTATTCAATTTATGTCATTAATAATTCTATCTTATCCAGGCCATCCAAATATGACATCCGAGGGCTTCTATTAACCTATCTGCCTATATTCGAAGGTCGTCCGGCGCCGCTGAGCAACTGCACGGTGGGCAACCGCAGCGCGGACTGGGCGGAGGTGGAATGCGCTCCCGGCTTCGACGGAGGCCTCCCACAGGCCTTCCTCCTCGAGGCATATGATGCCCGCTCCACTCGCCTCCGTCTCAACGCCACTCGACACGATGCTCCCCTCTTCAGACTCACGGATCTCGCCCCTGGCTCCTCCCTCAGGCTGGTCCTGTATGCCGCCAATGCCAAGGGACGCTCTGAGGCCACCATCCTAGAGGACGTGTCTCTGTGGGATGCAGAGGAACGTACTGGTAAATCACTCTTCCAGTCACAAACAATAAGATGACTGTACATGCAGTTGACAATAGAACTCGAGGGGTTGTACACTAATGTGAATTTCCATTTTTATAGTACTTATAGAATATGCATTGTTCTGAAAATAACTCAACTGTGAAGTTGGTTATCCAATATTGGGCATGAAATTCAATTTGAACTTGGAATAATGTTGCAAGTTCTGCCAGTAATAATAGCAGATATGTTTGGTGATTGAATTGTGTGATTTTAAGCACACTGACAGCATTCAATATAGTAGCGCAATAGGTATGGGTAGTCAATAACCCTATTTTGTCATTACCACTTATGTATGTACATGGCAGATGGAAAATGAATGTTCTTATTCCCTCATTTGAGCAATCCTGTAGAGTGTTGGTATTTTATCAATTTTAATGCCCTTATACACTCTCCAGACTAGCGTTAAAATTCATCAAAAATACTACCAACCCCCACTACTTCCTGATTCACAGAGCATAATATACTGATCCTAAGAATTGGATCAGTGCTATAAAAATAAAAAGTGATTATCATCCACATATCCTCATAACTTTCCACAGTTTTTAAATGAATTAAAGTGCAGTCGCAAACAAGTATGTAAATTCTCTGAATCCCTTGCTTGGCTGAAGGTATTTGAAAGTCAGTATTTTATCAAACACGAATGACCACCATTTGGTACTTTATGGTTCTCAATAGTCCATACAAATCACTTTAGATTAGGAATTTCTTGCATGAATACATTTTGATTTCTGCAACAAGCATATCATTAATAAGTTGTCCCTAATGCACACCAATGAAAAAATTATGAATAACTACTAGAATTATCCTCAAATATTACAGAAAGGTCCCTGGTATTCCAATTTTTCTCATCATAAACAAGTGTTATCTTAGGGAACACCAAATCATCTCAAAAGGAGTGAGGAAATTAATTATGATGACATATTAGAGTATTCTTTATTTTATTAATTAGGTACAATTGTAACTGCTGCAATGTGTGTTGTAGGGAAGTTTCTAATTTAAAATACTTATCACTTGAGTATTGATCAAAAAATTAGTATGGATTGAATGACGTCCAATATAAATGTATGAACACCTGGTTAATGCCTTATATATAACAGTATACCCCTGTCTTGATTTCCTTCCCAGAATCTGTGAGTGCTGCTGGCTCAGGCACCATGGGTGCCCTCCCCCTCCTTGCTCTTCTCCTTGGTGTACTCCTTGCCCTCTCTTCAATGACTTTGGTGGCAGCCATGGCTGCCCGACGCCGTAGAAACTCTGATCCACCCAGTTTGCCCAATGGTGAAGCATCAGTCCCATCATTACTCTACCCCAAGGCACCTCCCCCTCAACCCATGTCATCACAGCAGCAGCAGCATCAGCAGGAGCAGCAACAGCACCAGCAGCATCAGCAGCAGGACCAGCCCAGAGTGGACACAAGCAGGGGTCGGCTGATGGTGTCATATACACTGAAGGCAGATGAAAGCAGAGCAGAGTGGGTAGGAGGCCAGATGACGCGGGGACACAGTGAAACACCAACACCTGATATACTAGTGGATAAGCACCATGGTGAGTGGGTAGTATTTGCTATACTTTATAAAGTTATTTGTTTAATTTATATCATTTTTGTATTTTTTATGGTTGGAATTCGATGGACACCACATAAGCATTTATGCTTCAAAATTGATGTGGGGGCTGAAGGGTTAATGATTTAATAGCAGTCACCTGCTCTTGAGTAACAGTTAGTTTACCCTTTTTGTGCCAGCTTCTTTTCCCTGATATATGTAAAAAAATACCAGGGATGTTTTGATGAATTTGTAGGTTTGCACTTAGAAATTTATATAAAGCCTAATATGAATTTGTTTTAGCTAATTTTTTGCATGCACTTTAAATAGTTACAAGTACGATAAAAAATTCAATGATGTTGTATCTCATCTACACATTAAGAAAATAAAATTAATTTTTTTATTTAATCTTTCACTTTCAGATTAGAAAAATTTGTCATTAACATTTTTTTACTTCCATGATTTTGTCATAATTAGTTTCTCCTACTAGCACTTAGCTCACATTAAAAGTTTAATATTTTTTTGGCATTATTTTTTGAATAGTTACATTTCACTGTCAGGGATATCCCCGCAAACATTTTCCTGGGAATCAGCTACTACTTCTCACGTGCCCAAATTGTCAAAGAGAGAACTCTAGGAAATAGATATTCTTTGTTTTTTTGCAAAAAAAGTCCAACAGAAAGAATAACTGAGTAATCATTATCACTGCTAGTCTTTCCTAAGCAGCACCAAAAGGGCTACAAGCCCATACCAGAGCAAAGATAAAATGTTTCATTTCCATTTAAATGAATTATGAAGTAGCATCAGGAAAATGTTTAGGACAAGAAAGATGGGGTAAATAGTGCTTGCTACAAAGACTGCCTTATAGTAATACAAAGGCTAGCTTGTAAGTACAACAGAGACACATGATAAAATGTAAGCTTATATACCCATATAATGTTGATACAGCATCTGCTATGCAGGAAAAGAATATATGTTACAAGGCAGAAAACTCATTATGTTCAAATAACCAACATATGAACATATTAAATATACACAACAAACAAAAAAATACCGGTCCCGGTATTTTTTGTTCACATATGAACCTTTTTTTCAATTTCATAATGAAAATTTGTCAGCAATGATAAAAAAGCATAAGAGATACTGAAAAACTATCCACAAAAGCTTTGTGACAGAAAAGTAAAAGTACAAGTGAAAAAATACCTAGCCGATAGATTGGCCCACTGGTATTA
Organism: Hetaerina titia; assembly: GCA_037158775.1. Taxonomy (NCBI): domain Eukaryota; kingdom Metazoa; phylum Arthropoda; class Insecta; order Odonata; family Calopterygidae; genus Hetaerina; species Hetaerina titia. The sequence goes on from CM073775.1 coordinate 46,962,949, forward strand.
AAAATGTTAAGGAATGATAATGCAACATGCCAATATTTATTTTTGTTTTTAATTGGCCAAAAGTGCCAAAGAAACACTTGAATTGATTCAAATTGTGTATGGTAATGAATCTCAAGAATGTTTGAAGTGGTAGGTAAGATCCATGGTGGTGTATATAGCCTTGAAGTTGATCCATGGTAACAGTTCAAATTGAAGATCATGTTCCAAAAGTGACTAAAATCTTTTAAAATTATCATTTAATGTCTGCCAGATACAACTATTAGCTAGCTGCCAGGAGCTAGCTGTTATCCCTGATTCGATTTTCCAGCTGATATTTACTGAAAATTTGAACAAACAGAAGGTTGTTACTTACTTTGTACCACACAAAATGACTGATATATAATTGCATATTATAGTAGAGCACTGCAGGACATAAAAAGGGTGGCCAAAATTGATGTCAGACTTCATGTCAGCCAACATACATGGTGATGAAACATGATATTTTAAATATGAGCGATCTACCTATCACTAAGGTTTAGAATGGAAGAGTCAACAAAATCCAAAACTAAAAAAGAAATTATTCATGATAAATTCACACCAACAGTTCAAACAAAACGAACTCAATACTTGGGTGTTCTTTGGCTGTATATTAATAGCCTAATAGATAATTAATAGAATAATAATAATAGGATGCCTCAACCTTAATCCAAATGCCAGGAGCAAGGGACATAGTCTTTATTCCATAATATGACAATGATTTCCAGGAGTGCTAAAGAAAATCATATCACCACTTCCAGCATTACTTTGATTCACATTGAGTCTATTATGAATGAAAGAGAAAGCAAACAAAAAATAACTAATTTTTTGCATTTAATTTTGTCTCAGTCACCTTTTCCATTGGAAGAACTTTGTAGAAATAAGAACCACAAGGATCATGAAGAAATTTCATGCAAGTCACACAGCAACCACAAATAGCACACTGCTTGCCTTATTTTGATTTATCTATATCAAATGGTACTTATTTTGATTCTGTAGTATGCTCAAAAAGGACTCCTATGCATTACAAGTTGAGAGGAAGAAGGGAATATATAGTTAGTTTAATGAGAGTGGAATGAAATTTGGGAAGGTAAGAGTGAATCTGAGAAGGTAGTAGTTATGCCATTCAAAAGATTCCCTTCTATTAAGAAATTTAACCATGATGTAACAAAAATCTGCCACAGTGATGACTAACCTGCTAAGGAAGCTTCGAAAGTTTCAAAGATTTGAATGCCATTCTGCCAGAGGGAATCAATAAATTAGCTCTCCACAACAAGAAAGATTTTTGGGGTGAATTCATATTTTTGACTAAAATATTTAGTCCCATTAATGCGAACATTAAGCATCCTGCCTACTTGCACAGCTAAATATTAGAAAGTGTGAGTTAGTTGGTGTTTGAAATATTTATGTGGAAATTAATTTTCATTTAATTATTTACCATATTGTTATATTTTTAATTAAGGTATTATTTTGCAATTAAATTTCACTAACAAAATTGTGGTTTTAGAAAAAAGAATATTTTTACATGTTTCCTTGAAAAAGAACAATCTTCTTTAATCATTTAAATAATGTTTTCTCATAGATGACAAAAAAGGTGTATTTTAAATATAACTCCTTGGGTTTTGAGAACAAGGAAATTGATTTTGTTAAACTTGGGTGTGCCAGTGTAAGCATTAATGTTGCCAAAAATTAGTTGGTATGAAATACTTGAGGAGAACCTATTTGTCTTAAAAATAGAGAAGATATTGGCTGATAAATGAGTGTGATGTGAAAGAATTTAATTTGGAATAACCAGTAATGGACATGAAGAAAAATTGTACTATGCAATTTTAGTCAATATATAGTTATGTTAGTTCTAAATTGACCTCTATTTTGAACATCATTCAGTAGAGTGAAGACTCACCCTCAAGTATATATATATTCTTACATACATATCCCCTCCCATGGACTACAACCTTGTCGTGGTGGAAGGGCTTGTGTGTTCCAATGACCCCTAGAGCTGTGCTGGCGGGAGTAAAAATAATTACTCCTGGAAGGGTCACCCATGCCAGATAGGTCGAAGGTTAGGAGCCAGACGAAAGGTAGTCCACGCAGCGTCTGTCCCTCAGTGAGGCGGCTGCAATGGCATCTGACCCCAGTGGGGCGGCCATTAAGTGATGGTGTCACGTTAAAAACACTATTGAGGAAGGCAACGGGAAACCACCTCAATTATGATTCCCAAGAATATAATGATGGGCACTATAGATAATATGAGTCCTGGCAACTACGGGACTCGGCCCAAGAGGCCGTGTGTCGTGCCCGGCAGCGGGAGAGGCAAGGCTTCCGCGGTCGTCATCCCACGAAACCCTTGCAGGGAAGAAATAACTGCAGCAGGACAGAAGACTCAGAAGAAGGCGAAAGCAGTTAGAATAGGAACCTGGAACGTCAGGGCAATGTTGAGGAGAGGCAAATTAGAAAATATTAAGCGAGAGATGGAAAGAGGTAATATAGATATTTTAGGTCTCTGCGAGGTGAGATGGAAGGATAGCGGGGATTACTGGAGTGACAGTTATAGAGTGATATACAGCGGCGGGGACGAGAGCCAACGAGGGGTTGCCGTAATTTAAATAAAGGGGTCGGAAGAAGCGTAGTCAACATAGAGCAAGCGACAGATAGAATTTTACTCGAAGAGATTAAAGCTGAGCCGACGAACTTGGTCATTGTTCAGGTATACATGCCACCGAGCAACCACAAGGAGGAAGAAGTCCATAGGATGTATGATGAGTTAGAGGATATCATCGCGAGTGTTCCTGCAGGGAAATATTTGATAGTGATGGGGGATTGGAATGCGACGGTAGGCGAAGGAAGAGATGGTGGTGAGGTGGGGGACTATGGGTTAGGCACGAGGAATGAACGCGGGGAGAAAGCAGTTGAATTCTGCAGGAGACAGGGGTTAGTCATCACTAACACATGGTTTAGACACCACAAAAGGCGTAGGTATACATGAAAAATGCCAGGTGACTCAGAAAGGTATCAGTTAGATTATATTATGGTTAGGCACAGGTTTAGGAACAGTGTGATAAATTCGCACAGTTTCCCAGGAGTGGATGCGTACTCTGACCACAATTTAGTTGTTATGAAATGTAATGTTCGTTTCAAGAAGATAAGGCAAGGGCGGCGGGTTAGGAAATGGAATTTAGAAGCAGTAAATGAATTAACGAGGAAGGAGTATCAGGAGGCTGTAGAGAAAATGATGGATGACAGTAAAGAACTGAGTACTATCAAAGAAAAATGGGAATGTATCAAGGAAGGGATACTGGAAGCCGCTAAAGACACTATAGGAACCGTTAACGGGAAAAGGATAAGGAAACCATGGGTAACGGATGAGATGATTGCAAAGATGGATGATAGAAGAAGATGGAAAAATGTAAACACAGAGTTAGGCAAAATGAAGTACAAAGAGTTAAACAATAAATATAGAAGGGCCACAAATAAAGCAAAAGAAGAATGGTGGAAAACGCAGTGCGAGGATATGGAAAGTTTACAGAAGAAGGGTGAAATTGGTGCTCTATACAGAAAGGTTAAGTTATTATCGGGAAGTGAGAAGGCAAGATCTGTGCTAACAGTTAAAGATAAATGGGGTAAGATAATAGTTGAACCAGGAAAAATCCAAGAGAGATGGAAGGAATATATAGAAACACTGTATGGTAAAGAACTTAGGCCGACAAGCTTAGACATAGAAAAGGAACATGACGTAGAAGAAGATAGCTTAGGTCCAGGCATACTCGACGATGAAATAGAAAGGGCATTAAAGGAGATGAAAGCAAATAAGGCTGTGGGGGTGGACAATATTCCTGTAGAAATGTTGAAATGGTTAGGGAAAGGTGGGAAGAAGGCCATATATGGACTGATTCGTTGTATCTATGAGGAAGGAATCTGGCCGGAAGATTTTGTGAGATTGGTGTTAGTTCCTATTCCAAAAAAGGCAAAGGCTTCGTCATGTGAGGATTACAGAACAATAAGTTTGATATCCCACGCAGCTAAAGTTATTCTCAGGATCATCAACAAAAGGATAGAGAGTAAGGCAAATGATTACTTAGGGGATGATCAGTTTGGGTTCAGGAAAGGAAGAGGTACGCGTGATGCCATTGCAGTAATGAGATCACTAGTCGAGAGGAATATAGAATACAATCAGGACGTTTTTGCCTGTTTTGTAGATTTCGAAAAAGCGTTTGATAGAGTGAATTGGGAAAAATTAATGCGTGTATTGCAGAAAATAGGAATGGATTGGAGGGACAGGAGACTGATCCGCAACCTGTACATGTCTCAGACTGCTCAGGTGCGAGTGGGGAACGGAGAGTCCGGATGGGCAGTGTTAGGAAGAGGTGTAAGGCAGGGTTACCCATTGTCACCGGTACTGTTCAACGTATATGTAGAGGAAATGATTAAAGAGGCATGGGAAGAACTGGAGGTAGGAATGAAAGTCGGAGGGGAATTCGTAAAATCGGTTAGGTTTGCTGATGACCATGCATTTGTTGCTCAGTCAGCCAAGGGGTTGCAAGCATTGTTGAGTGAATTGGAGTTTCAGTGCGATAAATATGGGATGAGAATAAATATTAATAAAACAAAGGTTATGCGATTTTCCAGAAAGAAAAAGGCTAAGGTAAATATTAAAATAGGCGGGGAAAAAATAGAGCAGGTAGAACAGTTTACATATCTCGGAAGTGTGTTGGACCAACACGGTCAAAGTGGTAGGGACGTAAGGAGAAGAATTGCGCTAGGCAAGGAGGCTTTCTCAAGGAGGAGGGAGTTGATGACGGGGACGTTGAGTAGGGATGTTAAGACAAGACTCGTAAAAACTCTGATATGGAGCGTAGCTATGTATGGCGCGGAAACGTGGTCGCTGAAGCAGGAGGATAGACGTAGATTGGAGGCTTTTGAAATGTGGGTGTGGAGAAGAATGGAGAAGGTGAAATGGACTGAAAGGAAAACAAATGAGGAAGTACTAGAAATGGTGGGGGAGGAGAGGGGTTTGTTGAGAGAAATCCTATGGAGGCAGGAAAAATGGATGAAAGGCGTATTGAGCGGTAGTGGAATGTTGAAGAGGGTAATAGAGGGGAGAATTTTGGGCAGGCGAGGTAAGGGTAGGAACAGGATAGGGATGTTGGACGGGATTAAGGGAGGAAAGAAGTACACCGAGATGAAGAGGGACCTGATATAGATTAGTTTGCTAGGTGGGGAGTCACAAAATGTTTATTTGATAGTTGTGTCCATCCAAAAACCTACCTTAACCGGTAGATAACCTAATAATACATACATATCTCAGTCTCTAATTACTAATTTTTCATCTGTAGATTACTTTGGTACTTAGCAAATTAAGGCAAATGCAAAAAATAATTAATATTATTTATATTTTTTACCAAATATTTTTGCATACATTTTTCTATGATTATTTCCTTATGAAAACAATAATTCATTCAGAAATGTATTATACTGACTGATGCTTAAAAATTGGTTGACATACTAAATGCTCAACGTTCATACTCAATGTTCAACCTCCATCCTTCCAGGTGTGGGAGCACCTGAAATGAGTTTTCCACTAAGGCACTGCAGTGGTCTGCAGGTTGACCATGGAATGCCAATTTCCAGAGCACCACCTCCTAATCAAATGGCTCATCCCAGTGGAGTCTACTCAACCTTATACCTGGATGATAACACATTAGCAGAAAATTTACAGGTGAGAATGAAACATAAGAAGCCATATATAATTTAATGTGGATTGGATAGATATTGTTTTTCTTCCTCAAGAATTCTTTGCCATATGTAAAATTTGCATGTCATGTAAAATAAGCATTAGAAAAAACATATTTGGTATCCTTGTACTGGAGTATATTATTATTATTATTATAGCATTAGTATAGTATTAATACTATTTTATACAAGTAAATAAGTATTCTTACTATCAAATATAATTTCTACTTAGTACACCTAATTTTCAGTGTCTGCATGTAATTGTTAGTCCAGTAGGTAGAGCATTGGACTATTGACCAGAGGACCTAGGTTTGATTTTGGGTGACTCCTTTGGGTACCCTCAGGTTCATCCAAGCAGTATGATTTTTTGGGAACCAGGTATTCCTGGGAAAGCATAGGCAGTAAAAGAAAGGAACCCTGAAGTATGAACTGTACATGCCTTTAGCATTAGAACTAGGCGAGCTATTAAAACAAGCTTCAGGTCGAAAATTTTGGTGGTGGTGATTACTGGGTATTTTCAACCCCTAGAGTAATCTATAGATGCCTAACTTCCCTGCAAATGCTTATGGCACTTTGAGCGAAAGTATAAGAATAGTTCCTTAAGCCAATGAAGTTATCAAAACATCATTTCTGGGTGAACGATATTTAAGATTTTCCATTTTAATTGCTAAAAACTTACACTATTGAGGGTAAATAATGTTTTTAACATATTCTTCATTTAAAAGTACAGTTATGGCTAAGTTGCCATTTCCCTATTAAAAAAGATAAATTCAGGAATTGTAATGTCTAATTTTCCTCTGAAACTATTTCTTTACAATAATGTGTTGAAATCATTTCATGAATACAATGTTAAATGTTATGTTGTTTCATTGTAGTTTAGTTTAAATAGCAGCTCAAAAATGTTAATAGGTTTAGCGGCAAGAAAATATTCATTTTTAAAAACCACTGCTGGACAGCATACAAAAACATTTGCTTCAATTAAGTAATCAAGTATTCTCTTTGGATTACAACATTCTCAGTAAGAATTATTTTTGCTCAAGTCCCAAACAAATTTAAATAATTTAAGGTAGTTTAAAACAATTAGGAGCAATTATCCCCACAATTTGTGGTATTTAGAAACATTCATTCAATAGTAGAAGTGTGATTTGGCATGATTTTATAGCAAAAAGTGCAGGAGAGAAAACCCTGACAGTGCAGTTTGCATGAATAGTTCAACCAGCAGCTTTTGCTTAAATTAATTACAACTATAATTATGAAACTTTATCTACATCTTTTCTTCTGCAGCATATGAGTATGTTACTCTCCCCAAAAATGTCTACATAAATTCAGTTAGCTTACCACAGCAAGAAATACCCTCCACGGGGTCATTGTTTGAGATTTCCTTAAATAATTCACTATTATCGCACCCTCTTTCTTTGGTATTCCGTTTGGGTATTTTTATCATTACTTAATGGTTTTATGCCATTCAAGATATATTTTCAATAGATACAAAATTAGCATCCCTACTATTAGTCAAGCCTGGCTAGACTCAGCTAGAAAGCTAATCAAAATGCTCTGAATCCACCTTTCTTGCTTCCTTAGGATTTCTCCCAACAATCCTCTCTCCATCCCTTAGTACTTCTTTGTTTGTTTCTTATCCATGTATTTCACCTCTTCATTCTCAATGTGCTCATATCAAAAGCATTCAATCTACACTTATCAGTAAGTGAAAGTATGAATCAGTGATGCAAATTTTTTAATATGAATTAATGCAAATTTATGTATACATTGTTTAGGATCATCGATCATGTTCACCTCTTTTTCTATCGCGGAATGAACCAACCAGGATTGCGAACTCAATTTTTAAAAGTAAAAAAGATTGAAAATGAATTATTAATTATTAATGATACAGACTTAATTCCTTTTTACTAGAAATCTGTCTAGAGACATTTGTCTTCACCAAGGAATCAAAACTTGGAACAAATGTGACTCAAGGTGATCGTTAAATATTATTTATGGGAGGGAGGAAAAGTATTTTTTGTCTACACTAGTAGGGAATGATTAATTCCCTCCAACAAACCCTTGCAGTGGTTGGCAGGGTACCATGTATGTATGGATCACTATTTTTCTTGCTTCAATTAAAATCATTTTTGTTGAAAGAGTATTCCTGTTCTTTCTATGATTTATTATCCATTTCTCAACATGTTCACCAAGCTTTGTCCATTTTGGAACATGCCAAAGCAAAGTGTTTTTACTCCTATCTGTATTCATTAAAACAAACTTCTGCTTTTTCCATTCTAATATTATTGTTCTAGCAAGAGAGGGGCTAAAACTCCTTTTATCTGCCTTGTTTTCATCTCTTGAAGCGAACTTCATGACATCAAGTTTAATGCAATACTGTATGACAGTCTTCTCTCTTAGATCCCATAAGGTTATTCTAATTTCAGCATTTTATGCAACACTTATTTGGTCTTCATAAAAGCAGATATGCACACTAAATAGAAAGGAACATATAACACACTGAACAACAAAAACCGTACTACTTTCGGTTGAGTGCCAATTGGCTCCTTTGTAATGATGCAGATGCAATGTTAAGTGGAGGAGCAATATCCCCATTAGCTCATAACATAGAAGTTTAGCAGAAGCACCACATATGAGATGAAAATAAATGTTTTTATTTTTAAAATTTATGATTTATTTGGGATTTTTGTAGAAAGTATTGTCAAGAAAATATGAAAGCTCGATTACTGATTGCTGGCTCAACACGTAGTTGTTGTCAAAATTATGATAAAGACAATTATTTTTTCTATGCTTGAGGAGGGATAAATAGTCAATAGTGGGTATTTTCCCCTCCAAATATGCTTATGACTTAATAAGATAAAGTCATTACCATATACTCTTGGCCCAAAAGACATAAGCCTCATTTACAACACATTTTGGAGTGAAAAAGTATGTCTTGTGGGTTGAAAATATGGTATGACCAGTACAGTTTATATTTATATTGGTGAGATAAATATGCATATTAGGTGTAATGATTTTTGTAAAGAGTATTAGTAAAGAATGAGAGAATTAAATAAATTCTCTCATTATTGATTAAGAGAATTAAGTAAAGTCATAGCATGTCGATCCAGGATATAATTTTTATTAACTCCAGGGTTATGTTTTTCACACTAACAGGGTTCTTAATGATGAGGATTTGTCCTGACTTTTTTTTCTAATATGTAGTGTTATATTGCACTGTAAATTTAATCAAGGAAAATGTATGCTGACATAATACAATAGTAAATTTCAGATTGAAAATAGTGCATGTGACCTTTGTATTAGTGCTAAATTATTAGCAATGGAATAACATGGTTGACCATGGTATCCTCTACAGCATATTCCATTAACATTTATTTGTATTGCAGGCAGCATCATCAGTTGCCCCAGATAGGACCACATATTTGCTCCCCAGGACAAAAGGAAGAGATGAGAACAGTTCATTTGTTTCCTATGAGTTGAATGGAAACTTCATCAAGGAGCAGCTATTATCAAATGATGTGCCTGAAAGTTGTGTATGACCATTGAGGAAGAACTGTTATAGCAAATTGAACATGCTATGAACCAAAATACTGAGTGAGAGTCATTAATGATGTGGTTAAGTGCTTTGAAGACTACTTACTGTTATAACTATGAAATTTTAAGAAAATTTTCATACGGGCTGTGGCATGATAGTGGTAAACTATCGTTACAGCTCATCATATTTCAAGTACAGAACCAAAATAGTCCTCAAAGACAATGCAACATGGCTATTAAATATTTATAAAAGCCTCCTCGTTGTTTCTTGACTCAAAAACATGAACGTAAATAGTTAAGAGCTCAATGCTTCCCACGTGTTACTTCCTAAAACTACATTCTTATAGAAAATTGTACTAAATATTTTTAAAGATTTTCAAATGTATTGAAAAGTAAAATGAAATAAAACTCTGTCAGCTTTGTTAAATTTTATTTTATTTTTATTCTATTGACTTAAGTATGTCATGTGCATCCTGTATAGAATAATATACCATGTGCAGAATCCTCAGATTGGCAGAACTTAGCACAGATTTGTGATCAAGTCTCTTGGAATAATTAGTTGTGATATTTTTCCAATTGTGTACCTCAATTCTTCTTTTAATCTGATGTTTTCTGAAAAAGACATGGCCCATGAGTGTCAGATTCCACCATAGCCACCTCAATGAGGAGCCTGCAAAGACTGCCGTGGCAATACTGTGCAGCCTATCATTTACCAGAATCTTACCCTTTAACATTTCTGGCATGGAAAAACCCTGACAGGATCAACCTTTTGTTATAGCCATCATAGTAACAACAGTTACTAGAATACCCAAAATCTTCCACCACTTAGTAGTAGTTGGTTTGACATTTAAAATTTTTAACTTGTTGCATCTTCACGATTTGTGCATATGTTATACATACCACCCAGTCAGTTATGCTACTTTGGGTATGCACATACTGCAAATATTTATGATTTTCAAAACCACAACATCTAGAAATATTCAGATTAATTTGAAAACAATATTTTTTGCGCTTTGTATTCTTAATGACATGCATTGATGGCACCAATACGTATGCACCGAATTAGAAAAACAGTAAAAAATACAGAGGTAATGTGAACACAAGCATACTATTTCCATGTTCACCAAAGTCTCAAATTATATTAAAACAAACACTGAATAAGAGAGAATAGAAAAATATATTTGTAAATTCATTAATTAAACCTGGTAAAATTAATAAATGAAGAATATTTATAACAGCATATGAGGGTTAGGCAGCCAAAAACATTAAAAATTGCAGTTTTACTAATGCTAATAGAGATCAGTACACTATACTGACTCCTACTTGTAAGATGCATTAATTTATAAGCCACCATGAATAGCCTCATATTATCTTTTCTGTTTTCTAAAATTGAAAAATAAATCTTCTGGCTTCTCCTCTTTTCATTTCTACTTGCAAATTTAGATTTCAACCATGCATTTAGGTTACATTTTAATCTGAGACTTAAGCAAAGGCAAAATTTTGTGTCAATACTTATTTTTTATACATTATCACAACACAAAATTTATTTTAGTTGTAACTGAATAATGTATTACATAGACACCTACCCATGCTCCCTTGGTAGGAACTTTTTGCCTATGTACAGGTTATTTTTAGTGCTATCCATTAATATTGTTTTATATTAATTATCCATTATTAACATTATATGTCCATTAAGATTAATAAATAAAGGAGCGAATGATATATCTTGAAGAACATGCTGAATACCAATGATTAAGTCATATTTTTTATTTATTCCATCATCTTTACTATAATCACCAAAAATTTAATTAGTTTCTTTGATCAATAATTCCAACAAAATCTCAGATTTCATCAACATATGTCCAATCAAGATTTTTCTAGTGTATCCAAGATTCTAGTGCAACTAAATATGTCATAAAGTGCAAATATGATTCCAATGTTCAAGTCTAAATTTTACTCTTTCATCTGAACTTTATTTAAATAATTTGAAGTTTTGTAAGGAAATTTACATTCTAAAAATATTTATTCAAAGGCATCTACCACTATTAAATGGAAATTATTATTTGTTAGTCTTTCAACTGTTTTATTTCCATTATCTAATGGTCATGGAATGATCAGTTATTTATTATAATCAATAATATTTTTTAGAGTGACTTATGATATCTAGAGGAATTTTAGGGCATATTATGGCTAACCATTACCTTCAGTTAACATGACAGGATAATTAAAAGGTGTGAATGTGTATTCCTTATTTCAATATTCATTAATATATTTCTTTAAAGAATGATGCACCAAAAAACTCAGGGACAAGCCTGGTGATGTGCACATGGCTTTACTCCATAAGATAAATCCCTTGATTTGAATAGTCCTCTTTTTGTATTGGCAATAGCATATTTGGAGATTGTTTTCATTTTCTCTGCACATTCTTCCCTGCTTATTTGAGGCCATTTTGTATGAAAATATAGTATTTATATCCTATGGATGAATCTTTTTATGTAGGTATCTGTATTAATATTATAAAAACTATTTAATTGAACACCTTAAGAGTTTCTAATCAAGTGAGATAATTATCACACTTGGATTTGAAGGAATTCAAATTTTAACATTTCGATATTACAAAACCCAGGCTATTCTGTCTAAATCTTGAAAAGAGCCTGTCTTTATTCTGATATAATTATTAAAAAATCACCAGTACTTGTAGCAAGTATGAATGCATACTGTATTAAGAAAACTAGCCAAATAAAATTCAGGATTAATTCCACTAAAGATAATGTCATGCCTATGACTGTGGTCTCCAAAGTCTTCACAGATACAGAAACTGTATTTGGCCATATGGTGCATTATGCACTACTGTCTCCTAATTTTTGGTATGCCATCATTTTAGGCTAGTGCATCTGATGGAATGCATGGGCCTTTGATTGATTCTGTGAAAAGAATCTAAGAAGAATTTATACTTTCTTTTGTATTTTGTAAATGAAATTTTGTACATGCTGAAGTTTGTGTAAAATGTCAAGGTTCCAATTTTTATATTATGACCTCTTGCACAATTCCCACACCCATTCCAAAAACATTCAGACAATCGCCATTGTCTGACATTAGGGAATTTTTGGATGCAATTTCTGTGCTTGGATGACAGTGCCTATGCAAGTGTGTGTATATCTTGTTGCATGACTAACACATAGAGCTGTGGGTTTGGTAGGCATAACTAATTATAGTCTATTATATTAGTGTTTGTACTTGTAAAAACTAAACTGTGTGAATGTGTGGTGATGAATCACTTTGAACACAATGAGAATTCAACCAAGTGAGGGAGACGAGAAGTAGTCAATAGAAGACCTAGTGAACATTGTCAACATATGATTGGCACATGGACACATAAAAATGTAAACAATGGACTGTGAGATTGATTATTATTAATATAATATTGCCATATCATCATGTAGAAGATTTTTTTACGTAAGTAACAACATATCTATATCTTGAAAACTATAGCTGATAGGAAAAAACTAGTGTCATAATTGGATTCAGCACCCCAATTGTTCTTTAAATCAGCATTAAAAGCTCCGGCACCAAAACCACTGTTGGCCTGTGTTATTAATATAATATTCCCATATCATCATGTAGAAGATTTTTTTACGTAAGTAACAACATATCTATATCTTGAAAACTATAGCTGATAGGAAAAAACTAGTGTCATAATTGGATTCAGCACCCCAATTGTTCTTTAAATTAGCATTAAAAGCTCCGGCACCAAAACCACTGTTGGCCTGTGTTATTAATATAATATTCCCATATCATCATGTAGAAGATTTTTTTACGTAAGTAACAACATATCTATATCTTGAAAACTATAGCTGATAGGAAAAAACTAGTGTCATAATTGGATTCAGCACCCCAATTGTTCTTTAAATCAACATTAAAAGCTCCGGCACCAAGACCACTGTTGGCCTGTGTTATTAATGACTACAATGAATGGTTTCATGTTTTAAAAGTGTCATCTGTATGCATGAATTTTAATGATCTGAGTTATTGATCATGTTCAAAAATATTTTATGAATGTTCATTTAGACTATGAAATTGTGTTATTGGATTATAAACTGAATAATAAGGTGGCCTGTGAATGTTTTTACAGGTTTCCCTTCAATCCATCCAAATATCCATTCAAGAGCAAATGACACGCCAAATGCCTCTTCCATTAAAAAAGATTAAATACAAATTTGAAATAATAGAAAACTTTGAAAATGCAATGTGTTTTTTTCTGACACAATAAATTTACAGTTAGGTAGAATATAAGGCTATAGTACTGAATATAATAATGCCTGAAGTAATGCTGAAATAGAGGATACCATTTTAGGTGTTCCCTCATATTCGTTTCAAATCATTTAAGATATGTTAAATTCATTTCCCACAATAGGAGGAACTTGGTTGGGAGTGTCCATATAGGTTAACAGTTGCTTCCCTAATTTTTCAGTGTTCTTTTGAATTTCAGATATATTACTCCACAGGAACGTTAAGTAAAATATATTATCCTAAGGGCATCACAACATATCACAATATATATTCACAAGGAGGGAGTTGATGACTAGGATGCTCTACAGGATAAGGATGTAAAAAAAATAGTGAAAATTTTGGTATGGAGCATGCTTTTGTAAGGCAAAAACTTGGCCATTGATGCAAGATAATTGATCGAGGTTGAAGGACTTTCAGATATGAATATGAAAGTGACTGGAAATGTAATATGGAAGGAAAGGAAAGCATGTAAAGGAGCACTAAGCAAGGTAGAGTAGGAGACAAGATTCTTAAAAGAAGGGTAGAGGAAGAAACTTTGCACCTCCACATAAAGATTTACTATATTACTTCACACGACCATGGTTTTGATCCTGCACATCATCATCAGGTATCAGGATGATGATTCACCTGATGATGATGCACAGCATCAAAACCATGGCCAAGTGAAGCAATAAATCTTTATGTGAAAGTGCAAAGTTTCTTTCTGTACTCTCATTATGAAGGAATTCCACAAATTTAAGCCTGAAACTGTTATGTTCTAAGGAGAAATCCAAGGGAGACAGGAGAAGTATAAACTGAGCATTTTGATTGGTGAAAGAATATTGAAGACTATAAATGAGATGAGAATTTTAAGCCAGTTAAGTTGCAGAGGAAAAGTATGGGTATGTTAGATGGAATGAAGAGAGGCAAGATGTATGTGGAATTGAAGAAGGGTTTATTGTATTGTAGGTGTCAGGTTAAGTTTTGTCAGGCAAAGCTAAGAAATGCAAGGGTGTTACATTTGTGTTTTACCATAACTTACTTTAAGTGCTAAACTACTACTAATAATATGGGAAAAGCAGCTGAATGAATAGATATTTTAATGTTTATGTCAGTAATGGCATGCAATTGCCAAGGTGAATGAGCTAAAATTAGGGGGCATAATACTAGAGTGGTAACCCATCCCAGAAGTGTTTTGGATGGTATGGTCACAATACTAAGGAAGTAAAAAGAATTGCATTGGACAAAGAACCTTTTACATAAAAGGCAGTGAGAATTGATATTGGGGTTGTCTATAGCAGATGGAAATCAATTACTAACAATAAATTAACAAACTGAATGGAATTAACAACAGAAAGGTGCATTGTATCTCACAGCATTGGAAACTACAATTGATTGTAGTTTCCAATGCCAAACTTATACATGCAAGGGAGAAGAACATAATGAATACATGTATGTGGGGTACTTATTGAATATGGTTTAAAGATTGAAAATATGATGATGAACATAAAAATATTCTGCCACCTCTTCAACTCCATCCTAAAATGCTATCAAATGCTGTAGAATCACTGAGCAGAATATACTAGAAACAAACAGATGCCTTTGGTAATACAAATAATAAGACCATTATTGATATTCCCGGCCATTGCAACTATGGCTGAAATGACACTGTAGTTCTAAAGAGTTACCCAAGTACTTCAATTGAGCAAGAATGTTTAAAATATCTCCTCAATCGATTTTAAAGAGATCTTCTACATGCCCTTGATGTAGATACCTTAGTAAAGGAGATTGTGGAGACAAAGGATATGATAACAGTCCTTGTACAGGTTAGACTCACCAAAGCATGATTCTTTTTAATGTTTATTTGATGTAATAAAAATATAGATAAATATGGTAATATATTTTTCTTAATTCTGTAAATATTCTTCCATTTTCTTCTTTCATTCGCCTTCCTAATCATTTCTTCAGCAATGTGTGGTTTCTTAATCTTTTTTCTACATATAATCACAATTATTTCATTTGCTGCTTTCTTAGTTCCTTGTTTGATATATTTACATATTTATTCTACTTAACTCATTCCATTATCCTCCCTCAGAATTTTATTAGCTACCTCCTACGACTCCCTTCCTTTCTGCCCCAGCTAAGTGTACAGTCCATTTTCTTTTCCATACTTCCCCCTATTACATTTACTTGAAATTAATGTTTGCCTTCACAAGCCCTAAATTGTGATCCAAATACACATCCCATGAAACTATGTACAAGTAAGTTAGTAAGAAATAAGTACACGTAAGGTTATTACACTATTCCTTAATTCATGCCAAACCATAATGTAAACTGGTACCTCCCTCTATCCCCCAGTATTTTCCTTTGTATGTACCTGAACTCTGGCGTTTATACCTGGTACTAGTTTTAATTAACAAGAGCACAATATAACTAAAATATAATAATTTCAAAGTATAACAATTTGCCTTGAATTTGACCAAAACTCAAACCTGGATCCCTTGATGTTTGGCTTTCAGCCAGATAAGCTACCAAGGCATCCTCTTACACTGAAATTTTGTATTAACTCTTTTCTCTTATCTCCTAAATAATCATTTCAACTTACACTTTGAAATTTCATCAGGGCATCTTGTCTCTTTCCTGTAATAATACAACCCCCTAAAATTTCAGAGTGTGAGAGGACACCTCAGTTGTTAAACTAGCTAAAGCATTTAGCCCGACATTTTGGGGTCCGGGTTTGAATTCCAGTAATAGGGAATGATTTTTATGCTTTGAAATTTCTGCATCACTGGTACCATTTCTGTATGTATGCTTAATATTCACAAATTGGGACAACTATGGAAAATCAAATAGTTTTATTTCTCTTGTACCTCCATTTATAGACCTGAAAGTGAACTGACCAAGGGTATCAATAAATAAATAATACAAGCATGCGACCTATTCATAAAGTAACAGGGCTCCTCCTCTCCTGGCTTTTTATGAAATCAGTTTTATGCTGTTCCAGACTGAAAAAACAAGAGAAAGTTATTTAAGAGTATATTTATGTCAACCAAATATCAGATTGAAGAACATTAATTAGACAATTAATGTAGAGATTGAAGTCAGGGAATAGATTCACCTTAGTATAATGTGAACATGGCATGTTTTCCAACAGCAAAGAACCATTTTGGATTTACAGATACAAAAATCAAATGTATGCTGCTCCAGTAACAAACTTAATTTGGAATTTCCACTCTATACAACAATGGCATAGAATAGCAAGAAATATCAAAATAATCTTTGAGGAAATGAATATTTCTGAATATTATGGAAATTCCTCCACTTTTCTTTGTACTTACTAATATTCTCACAGTGCTGAGTTTTTACATTTTGTGATTATACTCTCCTTGGTAAAATATGATGGTGCTCTGATTTCTCATAATAAAATTCTCTTACATTTTATACTCTTGAATTAGTTTATCCATCAATCTACTTTTTTAATTACCTTATTCTCTACGTATGGCACCATAGCAATACGTTTACTTGCAATGGATTTTATGCAGTTCTGAATATGATGAAAATAAAGAAATGCATATAGCCATCACTATATACACTAATTCATTTCCATAATTTTATCCTGAAGAAAAATCTTAGGCAAGCCAACAAAACACAATCAGAATAAAGTCTTTTCTTTGTTTCATTATATTAGCTTTTTCTCTCAATTACTAGCATACATTTCAGTTGATTTAGAACCACATTAGTGAGAAACTCCTTTCCGGGTAAATAGAATGAAATACATGTGCTCTATATTACATATTATCCCATGCAAATATACTTACCTATTACATTGAGACCAATATGAAAATATATCTTTGGTAAACTTTCTACTCTTATTTATACATTATAACTAAGGGCACATGGGCATGGCCACAAATACAGTAATCAGAACTTAATGAGTTCCAGGTACTGATTCATCATGGTGTTTTTCTTTAATTCATAGCAAAAAAATTCTGACAAGCTCAAGGTATATTGTTTTTCCTCTTTTCACCTGATGCTTATTGGTAATATAACCTAAAATACTTATTAAGATTGAAAATAAAAATTTTAGAGGACAAAAGAAAATTGCTCAAATTCCTTTATATTTAGACATTTAATAAACAAGAATTAATTATGCACTTACAAATTTCAAATATTACATAAGTAATTGAGCAGTAATTGGCCCCAAATTAATTTTAAATAATTTATAAATATTTATGTACAAAGTAACATATAACATATTAAGGGCTTGGGCAATGTAATTACTTAATTACATTAATATATTTTATTTTGTAAAAATGTTAATTGAAACATTTTAGAACTTAATACATTCATTTCTAAAGCAGAATCATTGTCATTACAATTCTGTCCCAAATTAAACCTAGGAAAATATATTTTCCTAGTTGCATAAAAACCAGTGTATAAATGATTTAGTTTTGGCAAATATAAAATCAGAAGAGGCATTGAAAAGGGAATCTGTGAATTTCTAAAACTGTTTGTTTTGAATGTAATAGGCCCTCAGTGAGCAAAAATATGGGTACATTAAAGATGCTGCCATGTGTTGATCCCTCTTCTTTACCTCATCTGTGATATTAGGGAGATTAATGACAACAAATCATTAGTGGTCGAGGAATGCTATGAGACTACCTCCAAATTAATCTTATTGATCAATTATTTATTCTGTTATGGGAATAGAGAGACCACTGTAAAACAAATGCTCACTCAATCATTGTAAACAACTACACTACTAATACAAAGATTCAGAAATACAAGAAGTCCCAACTTGCATATTTCTTCAAAAACTTGAAATAAAATTAATATTTCAAGAGCGAACATCCCACTTGATGATGATCATCGGTGCCACAGGGGTATATTTATTTATTTTAAGTGTTCAAATGTACACAATCAATTATTTAATCAGAAATCTTACATTGCAATATTATAGTAAATAGGATTTAAAATGACTTGAGTGAGTACTGTACCACATACAAAATAGAATCAAATTCCCTAAGAAAATTTTCAAATTCCTTGTGGGCACATGAAAATTTTATTAAAAAAAAAACTTTTTAAATGTTTTATTTAATTATGGTAAAATTGTGTGCATGGTCCAGAATGTTGTCAATAACTTGCAATTTATGTTTGACATGATGATGCTCCTAAGTTAATTTGTCATGAACTTTTACAAGGAACTCATACGTTGACAATTATCTCTGTAGTTACAAATTCAAAATAACTGTGTGAGAAAGGCCTCAGTAGTTTAATTGGCTAAAGTACTTGGCCAGACATCGAGGTATCTGAGTTTGAATCCCGGTCAAGAGAATGATTTTTAAAATTTGACATTACAACATCTCTATAGTTCTTCGTTGGTCAATAATAGCAAGTTCATCTTCCATGAGCTTGGCTTTTAACTTCATTAACAAGTTAATCAATGTTATTTTAAAATGGAGCTTTTACAAGCCTGCTTTTTAATTGGTCCTTTTGAATTAATACCATTTCACAACCAGAATGGCTGCCATTTTGAATTACTGTTGATGCACACCTTCATCTCCTGGTGTATATGATAAAACAACTTTCAAGGCCTCATGTACAGCCAAAAGAGCATTCTTTTCAAGAGAGTTCCAAATAGTAGCCATGAAAACAGTGAAAACAAAGAGAAGAACAGCAAATCCCCGCAAAATCATAATAATAACTAATATTAATGATCCATCTAGGCCAAAATCTCCAACACTAGCTACCAGAAAAATGAATAAAAATGCAGAGGCCATTGCATATGTCTTTCGGTCCCCATTTAATACTGACAATGCTTTATAAACAACAGAGCGAGCTTCCTCTAAGGTTTCCAATTCTTCCCTTTTCTTTCTTGCCATTGGAACTGAAGTAGCTGCAAACATATTTCACAAAAAAATAAATGTAACAAATATTGAAAATTGACCCTTGAATATTTCAAGAATAATTCATAATTTAGCCAAGTGAATAACTATGACATGGCAAAAAAATTACATTTTATCAGCTCCTCAGATGCTGGTGGTGTCACAATCAAAGCAGCAGACACAGCCTCATGATCAGAATAACTGAAATCATGTCCCTCAACTCTATTTGGAAATGGAAGGGAGTATGAAGACACTCGTACCTGTGTAGATTAAAATAATTTAGTTTACTAAGTGAAATACAAGAAAACATTCAGCAAAATTTTGCAAAACACTGTAAAGGTATATTTTGTAAGGATGACACCTTCAAACATAGTTGTACTTTTCCAGATGTCTTCAGATATTTATCTATGAAAATATGCCGGGACTTTTCATTATTATGAGCCATTAGGCACCTAAAAGCATGCTCCCTAATGCCTAACCACTTTGAACCTAGCTTATATTTCATCTCTTACTTGATGTTTTCCAGCTTCCTTGCCCTAGGTATCATCCTAAAATTCCCAAGTCTCTATTTTCATGGTGTCATTTCTCAAGAGTGTTTTAAATGTGCCACCATCACTGACATGGCCTCCCATGTCCTCAGGTGCCTTTGTACCCACCTTACTGAGGAATAGATGCTATCCTGAGGACTACCTTTCATCTGACTCCTGTCTAAATTAAACCTTCAGTTTTGGCAGCAAAAATTATCCATCCAGTCCTTTCAAAAATAAGCTATTCAAAACACTAATTGAAATTTCAAATATGAATGCAAATTGCTGATAGCAACATGGGAAAATTTCCAAGAGCAAGCAGACTAAAGAAAGGAGTTGTTTGATTGGGAGCAATCATTTGATCAAAGGGAAAACAAGTGAAAGAGAAAATCATATGATAATTTCAGAGTAAAGGCTAGCCCACTGCAGCACTGTAATTAATATGAACATCCCAAATACATTTGGTATGATGTACACATGTGCTAGGTAATTACTGGAACAGGTTTTATGTTCATTTGATGGATGTCTTGGAGAAAATTATAAGAATTATAAATTTGCATGTACTTTTAAGAAATAGGTCTCTGGTTATAAAAATATGCACTAGCCCTTCATATTAGAAAGAGAAAATATGTGCACCTGAAATCCAGGACTAGTTCTAAACAATATGTGGTCAATTCTTTTGCCTTTGGGATGAGCTCTCGCCAACTTTGAGCATGCATAAGAATTTCGAAGACAATCACTTGTTCCCATGCCTCCATCATTTTTAACCTGTAAATTGAAGAGTAGATAACAGTTAATGCATATGCCATACTTTGAAAAATGATGATATCTGTCCTTAACAAATTAATCTCCATCTAAAGAAGGAAAATTCATTCACCTGATGGTAAACTTTGAAAACTCATTATAATTTCACATTAGCACAAGCCATGGTCTTCTTTAAATAAAAATGGCATACTTTTTCTCAATTAGTCATAAAATCATTAAAACCATCCAAAACTTACATTCAATAGATAGAATGCCTGGACAAAAATAATTAATTTTGTCACTACTGCTATGTTGTTATTCATTCCACTTCCCTTAAACTCAAAAGGATATTAACCTTCTTAATAAAACCTTCTCATGCATAACATTAAAATTATGGCACTAAAAAAGTCTTAAAAGCATCAATCAGCATACACATTGTGAAAACTCAAATCTAAATTTTTGAAGAGAAAAATAAGAAAGTATGCAAATTGTAGGCCAGTGCATATTTGAGGTCAGGTAAGAAAAAATTTCAAAAGATTATTTTGATGCAAAACCAATAAAATACCTTCCGGGATAACAATGAAAGAGATATTATAAACTAGCACAAATTATTTATGCAAAAATATACACCACATTAAATAAAAAAATCATCACTATAAAAAGGTTGAAGTATGACGAGTGATACAGAGATCTGTATTAAAGTAAGGTGAAATATCAGCTACCATTTGGTCATAATTAAGGATTCTTGTTCTTTGGCAAGAAACACTATACATTTACAATTTCACAACCACCAAAGACCTCATATAAAGAATGAATATGGGCTACTTTTACACTGTAACATATCCATCAAGATTTATGAGATTGCTAATAGTTTTATTTACTGACTTATTGCTAGCATTATAAAATGGCTATTCAAACCAAATTCGGTTTCTCTAGTGCTCTTGAGTAGTCTCAAGCTCTCTCTCATGTTCAGAGCCACAAAATTTACAACTTCGGATGTTATAAGGCATTTCATCATAGAGAAGAAAACAAAGAAAGTACTGAGCATTGCTGGGAGGGCAGAGAATTTTTGGGAGAAAATCATAGGAGACAAGAAAATAGGCATAGTATTTTGATTAGTGGGTCGCGGCAGTCCAGGGGGTAGAGCGTTGGATTACTGACTGGAGGGTCCCAGGTTCAATTCCTGGGCAAGACACTGTGGGCATCTGCAGCTCCACCCAAGCTATGTGACTTTTCGGGTACCAGATCTTCCTGGGAAACCATAACCAGCACAGGGAAAGGAACTGGCCCCCCTACCCTGATGTGTGAATATTCACACGCCGTCGGGCTTAGTACTGGGTGAACTCTGCCATCACTACTAAACCAACCTTCGGGTTGATTAGTGTGTTTATGGTTTTTTTATTTTGAATAGTGATGGAATGTTGCATGAAATGAGGGGAGGTAGAAGGTACATACATTTGAAGCAGGGTTTATAGGGTGTAGTGTAGGAATTTATGTTGTCTTATTATTTGGTGGCTTAGTATGTTATGCATGTCTTGTTATGTGCAGTTAGACTTAGCAGTGGTTAGTATGTTTGTCCACCCAAAACCTAACTTAAACTACTCTAAGAGTATCACAATAATAATTTCACTCCAATGAAAAACTATATCAGGTTTTACATTATAGACACTAACGAGTTATTAAAAGGTACTTTAAGTATTCACGCTTCTTGGTGGCATATCTTGGTACGTATTTCATAGTATCTATTTTGATGGGATAGAATTATTGATGTCATGAACCATTTTTACTATCATAGCTAGTTTGCTTGACAAAACACTCCAGTTAGTAAATGGTACAGAGGCTTAAAATTGCTAGCTTTCATGAATAACAATATCATTCCTCTGTCTTTATAAATACAAAATCAATTTGTAACACACATTAAGTATCTCAAAATATCAAATATAAAAAAATAAAAATTTATTTGTAACAAAATTAAAATATCGCAAGAAAACCATGTAATTGTGGTGCCGTAGTCCAGGAGCTAGCAAGCAAAGCTGATCACAGGGCTCAGGTTCAGAATGCGAGCACAAAGCAAGCACCCTAGCTTTACCGTAGTAGTGAATTTTTTTTTATATCAGGTCTTTTGAGGAAGCAGCAGCTGGTACAGGGAAAGGACGTTCCCCATTCCCTGATACGTCAACTTCTGATGCCGCAAGGCATAGTACTCATTAGGCAAGTTCTACCCTTAGGTGAGTTCTATCAAACATAGACTTTGAACAGATCATGGTGGTAGTGCATCAATTGTATTAATCTCAAAATAATATCTTTAGCATACTGAT
Source organism: Hetaerina titia (assembly GCA_037158775.1). NCBI lineage: Eukaryota > Metazoa > Arthropoda > Insecta > Odonata > Calopterygidae > Hetaerina > Hetaerina titia. Next base: position 46,985,971 of record CM073775.1, read on the forward strand.
CGCCTTGGAATATTCGAATTTTATTCTGTGAGGTACAAGTCTTTAAATGGCATGCATAACAGTTAATTAATGAATATGATGGTTTATATAAGAAATTCGTAATGACAAACATTTCAGATTTATTTATGGAGGATAAGTAGAATTTATTTCATTCCCAAACCCCTTTGAGCAATTGTGCATGGCTTACAATAATGATAATGGGCAAAATAATACTTACCATAGTTGCAATGGCAAAGCTGTCCATGAGATCCGCATGTTGCTCCAATATTTTGAAGCATAATTCGCCAGGCACTGTGTTGAAATCTCCGGCTATTATAACTACATCTGCATGGGCTGAAGTTATGTAAACGAATTGAGCAGTATCAAATGCCTGAGAAACTCGATGAGCTAAATAGTTGTTCCTTCCTTCGCAGCAATATTCTGCGTGCATCTAGAATTTCAGCATTAAAAGGGACAACGTAAATAAAAAATTGGGGACCTTAAGTAGTTATAATAAACACTAAACTAAGATTGTTACAGACACTTACATGTGTGTTATAAACATTAACTTTCAAGCCATTCACGAAAAATGTACAGAGAGCTATGCCTTTGCCAGCAAACCAGTCTCCGTGTTGTACTTTGTGAGCATAGCCATTCAGTGGCCATCGGTGAAAAAGAGAATTTTCAATGGAATACTTTGAAAAAACGCACAAACCTGATCCAACGACACCACTATCGGAGGGATAAGAAAAAAATGGTTTATTGATTCCAAAATGCACATTAATATAAAGATTAATTAAAGTAATTAGTACAAAATTAATTAAAGTAATTAGTACTAAAAAGACAGGATACCTGTGAAAGTAATGGGAATGAGGCAAGACCTTGTTTGTTTTGGTCTTAATCAGAATATAATCCCGCTCTGTCCAAACCTCTTGTAAACAAACAAAATCATAACTTGATTCTGAAAGTTTTTTAGCAATTGCATTTATACGAACGGCGCGATTTTTCGAAACAACTGGTATTCCCCTGAAAAATAAATGTTGCTGAGCACGATTGTGATCGGCTTTCTTCATTCAAATTTTAAATAGCTTACCAGCAATTTAAGGTGAAAATGCTAAGGTTTGTAGTCATTCTACAATCAATCTAAAACAGAAAGTGGCACTAAACATAAAATCATTTACAACAAAATAACTTCCAAAACTATCTTGATAACATTCTTCCGTCTGCTACAACACGTTATACGGTTTACATCTGTCAATTATTGTATGGGTACCATGTGTTCGATCACCCTGCCCTCAGTAGACAATAGATAGAACTCGAAGAGCAGACACAGACTTAAGGCGCCAAAATTTAATTTTGATACGGTTGATTTTTTACAAACTACGACAAGACACCCTTAAAAATCGGCTGTTTAAGACAAAATTAAGTTTTGAATAAACAAATTCAATTGAAGGCTATAATTATCTGGCGCTAAGAAGTCAAAACAGCAAGTCATTGGGGTGAATTTACACGCTGATTCAAATAAAAACAAAAATTGGATTTCCCTCTCCCTCCACCATACCTATACGTAATTCTAAACAGTAAAATTTTAGTTCCGACACCACATGTAAAACAAGATGTAACTGCATTTCATCAATTTCAACCAATTCACACCCCAGCAGAAGAACATTAACCATAAACACAGTATTGAACCCGAAGGTCGGCTAGGTAGGTGATGGTAGAGTTCACCCAGTACTAAGCCCGACGACGTGTGCAATTCACACATCAGGTTAGGGGGGACAGTTCCTTTTCCTGTACCGGTTATGGTTTTACAGAAAGATATGGTGCCAGAAAAATCACACAGCTAGGGTGGAGCTGCAGGTGACCAGAGGGGCTTGCCGGGGTCCTCCGGCCAGTATTCCAACGTTCTATCCATATTACTATCCATATCCATAGACTACCGCATATATTCATTCAAAACTTATTTTAACTAACGCTCATACATATGCATATGAGAGAAACTAATTTGCGCAAGCACGTGTACCTACGAATGCACTACATGTCTACGCAGCGTTTAATCTTGTCCTTGCTTTTTTCCAAGACTTCCGAGTTTTTTACTATTATTGGTCCTGATTGACTGAGGAAAGTAGAAATAATGATATTTATCTCTACTAGAGCCCATCTCTCTTATATTATCTTTGTGGACTAACCTACCGAAAGAGTATGGGACCATCATAATACCATTGGTGTCATCATTGAACTCGTGCGTTCTGAAACTTGCCAAAAGTCTGATTCTCGCATAGCTCGATGCTACGATTTTCTAAGCTATTTCTATCATTGGTTAGTTGATACGTTTTCAAAACGTTATGGCTGAGACTAGACTTTTCGTGATAAAAAATGTAATTGTCGCGAATCTAAGATGATAATATTAAGACACCAGCCTTTTGTGAATCATCTGCTGGAGTCCTAATGCCCCCATCCCCTTTCCCTTGTATCTACTCATATATTTTTCAATAGTTGTACGTACAGTTTTTTGAATAAGTTTATTGCTGAATAAAACAAGTATGGTCTGAGTAAGAAATAGCCAGTAAGGTCAATTATATTTTATCTACATCCCCTTTGACAAATGTACCTAATTTTCCAATCCTGGAAGGAATTTTCTAATATTTGGAGTCTTATCAGAATAGAGAACATTATTGTGCTTTATTTTTTTCTTAAAAGTTCCAGCAGTACATTTACTCGCCCTGCGGCCCACTTCTTACGCTATTTTATCTGCATGTAATTACGTAGGAATACGAATGCGCCGCAGGGTAACAAAGTGTTGCCCCGCTTTCATCCCAGTAAAGTTCCAAGGGGAAAAGCGATTACCATTTACAATTAATGAATGTCGAACAAAGCTAACGAGCTACTAATCAACATATTAATGCGGACTTTGCAAACATAATTACGTAGTGATCCCTGGAGAAAGTCCCTGCGTCGAACACAATGGAATCAGTTCCGTCGCGACCGTTGCGACAAGCGCCTTGAGTGTTTTTTTCTTACCATACGCCTATATTAGTTGAGGTTTGGAAAAATTGTCGATATTTATCCATTCGTTTCGGAAGTTTCGACGACGCCATTCGTCCAATGGCAAAATATCACCTCATTCACTCCTTCCTACTAATCACCGTTTTGTACCAGTTCATCTTGGCAGATCAACTCAATTTTACGGCGTCTAAATGTTCTTTGCCATTTGCTGAATTTACTGAATCGGGCACTATCAATCACTCCCACAACTTCAACTTAATTACGGCCGACTGGAATTCTTGTCCAAAAAATCGAAGTAGCAGCCAAGTTCATTTCCAAGATGCATCCGGAAATCAGTCTTATACGACTTTCTCAGGTAAGCAATATCTGTTTTGGAGAAAAACCTACATAATTTCTCAGAAGAGGTATTTACTTCGTCATTCTTCAGCTTGCACTTCTATCACTTTTATTAGCTATACAAGATTTATAAAATCTATATTATTCATAAGATTTAGGTCGGTGGGGCATGGAGAAGAATTTCGGAAATAGAGAGAACCCCATTATTCTTTAATGATGCATACTTTCTACCAGTTTCATGTCTTATAGAAAGAGTATCTTCCGTATCTTCCTTACTTACACCGCTTGCACAACGTTCTCCCTTCTTTAACGGCCTTCCCAAGCACTATCTTTCAATATTTTTTCCATACGCTTTTCTGACCTTTCCGAATATCTTCTTAAAGTGTTGCACAAAACACAGAAGAATATCCGGAATAATCCTATATTCCTTTTCATAAATTCTCATTAAGACAATTGCGTTGTTTCCTCCTTCTTTAAGTAAAAAAATGTTCCCCTAGTTTTCTGTTTACACTACGCATTATGTAATCATCCATTGAAGATTATCAAAAATATCCTTTCCGTATGTGATGTTGAACTTAATTTTCTCTAGGCTTTTTTTTCGAGATGGGGATCAAAATTGACGTTAACAGTCTTCCACTAAAAGAAGGACACTACAAACGAAGTCCTACAAACGAAGTACAAACGAAGTACCTACGAATATGGTAGGAGAAGAGATACGGTTGACAGATGAAATTCGTAAATGCATAATAACTTGATAGAGAAATTGTTGAGAGGTAGTGGGTTACAGAAGGCTGTATGGAGGGGAGAAAGCTTGGCAAGCGATAAAAAAGAAAAAACAAACTTTTTGGTCGGGATGAATGCTGATGGTTGAAACGGGAAACACAAACTTTACTAGATGCATATTTCATTTGAAAAATTATATAATACTTGAATTGGAAGATAAGGGTGTGGTCAACTTGGGGATTTTCATAAGATTTTCAAAATTACATTCGCACAGCTTTTTTCGAGAGGAACTGTGCAAGTACAAAGCAGATCTGGTCATTGCCACTGCACGAGGGTTTGCGTAATGTACATAAAACTTTGGAGACTTCCAGCTCCTGCATCTCGAACATAATCAATGAACTGCGGTGAAAATGTCACTGATCATGAGCGTATTAAATCAGTAAGCAGTAAAGGTAGCAGTACTAGTTATCAGTAAGTAAGTAAATCAGATCATGTCCATTTAAAAGTTTAAGAACTTCGATACACTCCAAAACTCTAAAATCCATCCTCTTTACAATTTCATGACATTTCTGTTTCATAAGGCAAGTGTATAAAAATGAACAGTGTTGGACATTTTTATGGTAGATTTAGAGGGACACTGATTTGGAAGACAAATTTGTCAATAAAATAGGTATGTTATACAAAATTCTCCCTATGACATATAAATCTGAATGGTCAGTCATGGAGTAAACGAGATTTGATGCCATTAGAGGAGAGTATGGGGAGGAAGACCATGAGCTTTTCGCTAAAATGGTCTTTAAAGTAATTTGAATTTTTTCCTAGGTACCCACTGTTTAATAAAACACCAGAGTTGTATAGCAGGGAGATATTTCATGTTCCTGCCGGTTATGTGATTAAGCTTTGTATTTAGTAAGTAAAAGCGGGCATGCTAGACAAATGGGTAGATAATTCAGTTCTCCATCAGAGGGTTCTAGGTTGATATCCAGGTGATACCTCGTGGTGGGAGGACGTGCTTAGTCGAAGCTAGGGAGCTTCAACTAAGTCGCGTAACTTTATGGATACCATATGTTTACAGAAACCCAAAGGTAGAACATGAGATGCGACTAATCCACCCACCTTTCACCATCTCTTTCAAACCAAACTTCACATTATTTAATGATGTTTTTCAATCCAGTGCAAATTTGACTTATCTCAATTTGGAGAAAAAGTATAAACATTACTTCACAACTCCATCACCAGTGACTTACTTCTCAGCAGTCATAATACACCTCAAAGATAAATTTTAATTAATTGGTTGACTCATTATCTGCATACAATTAAAAAAAATTAATTTTTATAAATAAATAGTCAAAAATAAGGTTTTGAAAATTTGGGTAGCCTTTTTAAATCATGCTATTATGAGACTTATCATTTTTACGAATTAATAAAATGTTAATGCTCTAACATTGTTGCATAATATATTTTTCTTGTTTCTTTAGATACAAAGGTGCTTACCTTGTCCCAGCATAGATCGGCAATTCATGTACTTCCGGTGCTCCCACCATTTGCACCATTCTATTCAGCATCTAATGAGATCTGCAGAAATCACAGCAAGATATTCCTCAATGAGGTCAAGGAGTTAAAAATGTGGGCTCTAAAAAGTAAGTACCTAACATCATAGTTCTAAAGTGTCCCACCGTTAAATAATGCATCGAAGGCAGATATTTATAATGATGAAGAAGGTTCAGTAATTTTATCAGAGTTTTCTAACCTAAATGAACTAATGGTAATTGGAAATATAGTGGAACCTCTTAATACGAGCATAATCCGTTCCGCGACATTTCTCGTAAAGCGAAGCACTCGTTTAGCAAATTTTTTCACATAAATTAATGTAAAATGCTATAATGCGTTCCATGCAAACAAAATAAATTATGTACAAGGTCCATTCAAAGAAAATTATGTGTACATTGTTTAGGATCTTTGATCACGTTCACCTTTTCTTCTATCGCGGAATGAAGTACCCGAGATTTCGAACTTGATTTGTAAAAGCAAAAAATTATCGAAATGAATTGTTAACTATTTATGATGCATACAGGTACTTAATTCCTTTTTTACTAGAAAGCTGTCTAGAGACATTTGTCTTCACCGACGCGACGCCTCCAAATTTGGTAAAAATGTGGCTCAGGATGATCGTTAAATAAATTTAAAACGCGCATCACCACGACGATGCCCCATACGCATTTATTTATTTTGGTCCGAAAACAGCACTTTTGGCCTTTACATCGGACAACAACGACAACAGTAACAACAATACAAACACCCAAGCTCAAGGTAGAAAAATCCCAAATCGAACCCGCGACCCTTGGATATCTTGCAGACGAGGACGTTACCCCGCCACCACCGGGGCATATAAATCATTCGCATGGTACGATGCAAAAGTTTCCCTGGACTTCCACATCTCATTTCGTCAGCTGTTTTGGACTAAACACTTCTTCAAGGTTCATGAAGTTTCTGAATGATAAACAAGCAGGGGTTTGATTTTCAAATCGTCGCTCGCATTTGTGCGTGAGGCATGCTATTATTTTGCAAAAATGCGAACTGCACAAAACCTTTCACTGCCTTGTGGTAGGGTAAATCATTTTCTTCTGCTGTTTTGTGTGCGAATATAGGTCCTCTTTATCATCTTCTTCCCGAAGAGAACCGTCTCGTCACAGCTCAAAGCATACTATATTGTGGCAGTTAACCCTCAGAATCTACGAGTTTCTTGAAGTCACCGATCAAGTTCTCTGGAACCTATAACTCAGAGCTTGCTACTTCACCATGCCTCACAACGCAGTGGATGATGGTTATTCTCGTTAACTTCTTGAACCACACCCGACTCCCCTTAAGTACTTTTTCGGCCGTTGATGATCCTTGCATCTAATTAACAAGGTCGACGAGAATCACCCTTACCACAAATTATATTCGTGTTATTGGTATCGCATTGCTTTGCTTTTCGTTTATGCATATGGGAAGCAGACTTTCAACATCGATGAGAAGACGCAACCGTTGTGTAGACCCTCCGTTTGAAGTTAGTCTTGTCCGTATTCTTGAAGAAAAGGACAATCGTGTATGTCGATTAATTGATGTACGTACTAGATCAGTCACGCTCTTACATTGTTCCCAATTTTCAATTTTTACTTTTCAGTTCTGCTGTTATTTTTTATTTTTATTCTCTTGTGGCTTTCTTTTTATGTTTTTGTCTTCGGGATCGATTTTTAAGCTATGCACAAAACAATATTAAACTTTACCCAAAAAAGTGACTAATAATATGTTTTAACACAAGTTTGGAAAAATGTGTTCACTAGCGACGCTAGGATGCTAGCGGAACAAGCGATAGAGACAAGCTGCAGTAGCAGGTGCACAATTAATCCAGGAATACCCCCTTTTTTTCTTCTCGTCACTCGTTATGCGAAAAGTCACCTCTTAAGTGAATCGTCTCCAGGGCCAATATTTTTGCTCGTTGCGCAAATTACTTGCTGTTATAGGTGCTCGTTATTCGAGCATCCACTGTGTTTAGAATTGAGGACTAAATCTCTCAATGTGGAGACTGGTCTGGTCATTTGTGCTTAAAAGTGCACCCCGAAGCAATAGTCCTTCAGTGCAACTTTACAAGAGGATTTATATAGTATGAATAAACATGATGCTCATGGGTACTTAATGTGAATCTATTTGGGAAATAGATATATTAATTCTTAATTCTTCAAGTGTATGGTATAAATTTATACTTCATCTCTTCATTATTTACAAAATTTGTATTACAGAATTATAAAGAGGGAAATTAGCACAAATAAATTATGTCTATAACCAACAATTTTGTGTTTAAATCAGTAGAAAATGCAGGAAAAAGTTTTACCATAAATTCCCATATCAATGCTCCAATGTATAATCCTAAGTTGCATGTTTTTTGATGAACTGCATATAGTGCAGGAAAAGGAAATCACCCCTCTCCCCTGCAATGAATCTGTGAATTTCACATACCGAAAGCCATAGTTTGGGTTAGACACATCCTCACCCATCATTCCACCTTTGATTTGAAGACTAAAGACTGTAAGACTGTTTGTTGTTTAAACTTCAGGATTAAGAGATTCAGTCTAAGATCTCAATAAAAAGAAGTGATTTGTTGGTTGAAAATCTCAATCTACTTTTGAATACATGAGTATTCTATAATTTGAGTTGTGAGGTAGAGCGTACACATAATTACCTCTTCTGCAAAAAAACATTTTTGGGGCTCTACAAGAAATTCAATATTTTTATTATACTATATATACAACATTCCAAATGTATCCCAAAATTTCTAATTGCATGTGAAATTCTGCACAAAGCATGGCTATTGATTGATATCCAAATTTTCTCAACCTTTTTGTATTCCTTAAAACTAGTGTATGATGCCTCTGCCAAAATTCCATCTGGTCTACTAAATGGGAATGTGAATCAATATGGTGATTTTGATCAGTGTATTGGCATAGAAGTGGCTCTGGACCAAAATTTGAACTCATTAAAAAATAATCAAGTTCAAGGAAAGTACTGTCTCGCTTACATTGATGTCAAGACACAGGATCTTCGAAGCTCTGAAATTATGCAACTTCTTCAATCACATTACATGATAAGGAGCAATCTAAGTGATGTGAGTATTGATACAGTGTCAAACTAACTAGCTTTGCATAACTTCATTCTAATACTCTATCCATAATAATATTTGTGTATGAATTTTTACTTGGATTGTAGAACCATCAAATAACTTTACAATTAATTCTCAAATGATTTTCTGCATGTTACTGAATTTTATTTAAACATTTCTTTGTTTGTGATTTTAGATTGATCTTAAAAATTAAATGCCCTATATATCTGATCTTGAATTTTGGGCCTGTGGAAAAATATTAAAAATGCTCTTGGAATTTTACCTTTCCTAAATATGTATAAGCCTATGTAATGAGTCTTGAATATTTTTTGGAGTGACCAGTTTCTACTACAAATGGTTTATCATTGGTTTAAGAACTATTTCAGTAAAACCTCAGTTACTTCTGAAGAAGAAACAGGAAAATCAAAGAACATTGAGGAAATAATTATTAATGCTCTGATTTTACAGAATATTTCTGTAGTTCCCTTTTGTAAACTACAGACAAATGGCCCTTATGATAGTCTGGTAACTGATCTGTTGTGGTGTGGTTGAAGGAGTTTGTTGGTAGCTTAAATTAGCAAGAAGTTCTTGTATGATGGAACTTAATACTGCACAAATTAGCTTAAGTGTCTCAATATGGATTATGAAGAAGTTTCACTATTCTGTTCAGATGACACCTTTAACAGTCATAGGCTAACAAAAACTGATGAGTATGGCGGCGGACTAGAAAAAAAGATTAGTTCTAAGATGGGTCAGTTGAACACAACTTTCTAGGGTCACAACTTGTAGATAGTGCAACACAAAGTAGAGGTAACATTGTTTCAAATACAATCTATCTCCATAGTTGAGAGGATTGATGTAACAAATGAAACTATTTTCTATTGTGTTACCAAGGGGAAATACTACCAAATTGGTCATTATTGTGCCGAAAAACACTGAGAGATTTTGTGAGATGATATGAAAACAATCAAGGAGGATATATCCAAGGGAATAGAAGCACATTTAAAAAAGCGGATTAAATGCAAAAAATTCAGGGTCTTGAGCAGACTGTTGAAGGTTCATTCAATTACAATGATGGTAAGAACCAGAAGGGTTGATTTGGTGGAGTCCCACTCACTTCACGACTTTGGGGTAGAGGCTATTTTTAAGCAAGTAAAAATGCTGTCTAATTAGTGAGTTTGTTCATTGAGTCTGTATCTTGAATTAACATGAATGATATAATCTTAATGAATGAAAAAGGAAAACTTTGTTCCAATCCACCACTTTATTTCAGGTACGACTAGTTTCAACGCTACGGCGTCATCCTCAGGTAATAGCATTGCTGCTGTAATAGGTAATCCTCAGGCTGTAGCGTCGAAACTAGTTGTACCTGAAATAAAGTGGTGGATTGGAACAAAGTTTTTCTTTTTCATTTATTAAAATGAACTTCCACAAAGTTGAGGCTGAAACTATGGAGTTGATATAAGCTTCTTTAAGAACAGATTATATATTAACATGACCATCTAAGATATAACCATATAAATATGGCATTTTGGATTTCAGCCTGGACACAGACTCCCAAGGTTTTCTTCCATTAACTGGGCATTTTGTATCCCATCATCATGTTCTGCAAAAGATTTGGAAATTGCAGTGCAAGATGCTGTAGACACCTATACAGCCGGATATGACATGAAATTATCAGTTTCTGTAAATCCTGAGATGTGCTATACAAAGGATTCCTGGAAGGAGAATTTTAATTTATTCACCATATTATGCTTGTGAGTACTTTAAGGATATTAATAATGTATATGTGTTACATAAACTTTATCAAATTTGTTTGGTATGGAATTTGTGCTGAATGGAAAATTTGATTCTTGAGGAAAACAATGTCTAATCCCTATGGAGAATCTATGTATTTTTATGAGTAATAGGTAAAATCTGTCTAAATGGCCTAATGTTGATATAGAGTTCGTAGAGACTTGCAATTAGCCTTATTTTATCTGAAATTAGGGAACCAGAGATATGCCCAATTCATCATGGAAGTTTGGGGTATGTATACTTAGCTGTGATATAGTGATGGCATGGCAGATAAGATTTTTACTTATCAACCTTGGATGAGCCAGATTCAAAATATGATGATGATGGTGTGATAAGTCTAAAGAAACTGGTGTAAATGCCTTGTCTGAATGTGCTTTAATACTTCATTACCTTTAAAATCTAATGTAGGAAAATAAATTACAAAATTATATGGAGAAATTCTGCTGGGAATGCATGAAAAGTATATTATGAAATACAATCCCAAAATTAATACCTACAAAGAACTCTGGTATACGTTAATTTAATGCATGATAATAAATTAATAAGGTATGATATGGATATGCACCTTTATTGTGAGCTGATACTGGGCCTGAGGTGTCAGTATTTTAAAGTGCATTTATCTGTATATTATGAAAGTTAGAACATTGCCTCAGAGAATTTTCTGCAAAAATATTATTTTTTATTATGATTTGCTGAAAACTTCACCTGCTTTAGGTTACTTACTACCCTTAGAAAGCATTGTGTTTTGGAGCAATTAAACAAAAAACATACCCCAGTCATATTATTATATAGCACCACTGCAGAAAGGAATGTACTAACTTTTATTGTGTTTACAACCGTAAGTGGGATACCCTGAGAACCCATGCAGCACTCTGCATTTCTGCAGCAAAAGACATCCCCTTATTCAGAAAGACTGACTCATTTTCTGAGGGTATCAGGTCCTTATCTATCCACATGAGGGGATCACATGTTTCAAGGATTCACAGTAACTAGTGTACCTAAAGGATCAAAAATAAAAGACCCAATGGTACAGAAATAAAAAGCCTCTAAAATTAGACACCAATAATTTCCTGAAATAGGAAATATTTACTTTTGTGTCAATGCATGGTTATGAAAAAAAGAAATATAGTATTACTACTAGTAGGATACTCAATATGGTCCTTTAAAAATTCCCAAAAACATCAGACTGAATTCAACAGCCTAATCATAGAAATCTTTGTGTAATAGTGGCACAATTTATAGTTATTAAAAAGAGTTCACATTATAATTTTTATCCAAAGGAAAAAATGAATGATTGAATAATGAACTCAGAAATGAATACTACTACTAGAATATTAGAAATTAACGTACCAAAGAGACCATTCAGGTTATGCAATGCTATAAACAAATTACTCAAGGTGGCCAAACTGTTCACCTATACATGGAAAGTAACAGGAACTGTGAATTTTTGCTGTTGAATCATTTAAATCCGGAAATTGTAGTAGTATTTTCAGACAACAATTCTCTTCTTGCTGAATCTCATCCAAGGAAATATGGTATTTTCTGAAAAAAGCCTGTTAATATAATTTTATTTGAAATAAAACGATTCCATCTTTTTCTTTTCAGCTCACTGCTGTCAGCCTTGATTTTTCTGGTATTAATTGCAACTGTAATTGATGGTACACAGCAATTTTTTCGGCATGGTAATGGTAAGCATCATATAAATGGTTCCCAGTCCAAGTATTTATATATGTTCATAATGTTAGGTTATTTGTAATGCTCTCTGTAATTAGTACTTACATAGTTGACATTAGGAGAAATCGTGAGGACACAGGAATAATAAATGGAAGGCATATTGATTGCCAGGTGGATGTCAAAGATTGTGATAGACAATGTTGGATGGAATGAAGGGAGGAAGGAAGTATGAGGAGATGAAGAAGAGTTTGTTCTAGAGGTTGTTAGATTTTGTTTTTGTTGGGGGCGAGGAGAGAAATATTTGGTAGCTGTGTTTATCCAAAACCTACCTTAACCAGTTGATAACCTTAAAAAAATATTTGGCATATGACTAATTGAATATCATCCAATATTATTCTTCATAGATAGGTATCTATTTCTTAAAACTCACTCTAGGCATGATGTCAATATCCAAGAACCCAATCTCCACATAATCTTTAATGTGATTTCTCAAATTTACTTATACACATTATTGAGCAAGAAAAACCATTGAAATTTGCATTGTAAATGTAAACACTACCATTGGTACATTTTAGTGTAAAGGTAAAAACAACATGGCTAATGCATACAATTTTTGTGATCTATTTTTTAGAGAGTGGACATTAATTTTCATGATCATTCTTAAATTTTGCTTAAATCTTAATTTGTCTGATATTTCGTTCATTTTATTTGTGAAATTATGTCATATTTCAAATTCATCTTGGTAATGAGTATTCATTAGTATATGGTTTTCTTTGAAAATAAGACATATTTTAACAAACTCCGGTCTCTACTATTTCACTTTATTTAACATCTTGATATTATACATCATATCGACCTAAAGAGCAGAGATTTTAATTTTATTTCTAATAATTACTCTCAAACGGTTATTTGCATAGAACTTCTAGTTTGACAATTTTTGTAAATAATTTAATTTCAGGTTTTACTTGGAATGTGCTAAACTCCTTTTCTTTAAAAAGGAATTTCAAAGAATTTTACAGCAATAATGCTCCTACAGATGACATCAATTGCATTCATGGCATACGTTTTTTGAATGCATTAGCACTGCTACTCTGCCACAAGTCAATGTCCCTGCTTTTCAACCCATTTGTGAACAGGACATCAATGGCTGAGGTAATGCAATGGCAGTATTCTTTTGCTGATCCGTATTTTTCATACTGGGCATTAGTAAAACTGCCATTTCCAAGTGAATATTTCTCCTATGTTTGACATTAATTATTTATTTTTTTAGTCTTGTATTATCATTCAATATTTCAGGCCCTGAGCTATAGATGGACTGTCATCGCTAGGACAGCCATAATATATACTGATGCCTTCATAATGATATCTGGTATTCTTGCTGCATATGGTTTTGTAAAAGATCTAGACAAAAAGGCAAAACTTGACATAAAAAAGAAATATCTGGAACGTGCTATTAGGTAAGTTATGCCTTCATGTTCTTTACACCATGTATAAAAATCAGCAGTTTCTCTTTGAAAAAGCATTATGTAATATCAGAATTTTGAAAAAGTTACTTACTCTTGATAGCATAATTTAAAAGTTATCATCATTGCTGTTAGTATTTCAATCAGAAGAATAGTTGTCTTCAGCCGTCCTCATTTCTCTTTCTAGTTCCATTACTCCCTAATTGGTCTTCCATCTAAAATACTCCTTTTCTTGGTCTACATATTTGCAATATAACTACCACACCACACCTTCCTTTCTATATTTCCTTCAGTTATGTCCTTTTTAAATTCAGTATGTCTCAAGGTGTATTCAATTCATCTGGTACTCCTCTTTCTTATTTTCGCCCACATTATCTTTCCCTCCCCTACTTTTCTACATACATATTCATCATGCATTTTTATTTCATATTTTGTCAACTTGATCTTTAGCATCTCTCTTCACCAACTGGTTTCAAAGGTTTCTATTTTTCCTTGTTTGTTTTCCCAATGGTCCATGTCTTCATTCAATGGCAATCTTTCTCTTTCCTAGCTGTCCTTAACTATTCCAAACAGGCTTTTCTTCAAAGTACCTTAAAGAACCTTGATAATTCCTTTGTGATTTTTCCATAGTAAAGCTAATGTTTCTTTAGGTTTTTCACTATTCTTTCAAATTCATTTCTCTGTGTACCTCAACCAGAATCATTCACCCTCCTCCACAGTCGTCATCATTCACCTTGCTTACACTTTAGCCAAATTAAACTTATATTTGGGTGAACCCCTTAACAAGCCAATCTTTCCCTTAATTAAATAGGTATCTGTTTATAATTTTGTACAATCAAATGAAATATAAGTTTCCAGATCCTATTTCCCTTAGAACTTTCATTTCAGAAATGCTTGATGTAGGTAATGCTTACTTGCATGAATAAATGCATAAGTATCGTTTAAAGGTTAGGTATACAATTTAAAATTCATTTGGCATATTTTCAGACTCACTCCAAATTTCCTGGCCATCATTTTACTATGCACCTACATCATTTTGCCATTGGGAACTGGACCTCAGTGGAATATGGTAGTTAAGCACCACTCAACTTTGTGTCAAAGTTACATGTGGAGGAATCTCCTATATATTCATAACTATTTTGGATTTGAAGATATGGTATGTATACAAAATTATCTTCATTATTTTTCTTTCTAGTTTTTTTTCTCATGACAATGCTTATGCTATAAATATTTGCATATGCATTCAACCTTTTAAGCAGCATTTTTATTTATATTTTATAGTGGAGGCAATGAAATATGCAAAAAATACTTATGAAACTGGTTTCCTCAGGACCCTATAAATGTATTATGGTGTTTAGAGTTGAGAGGGAGAGAATAATTATAGCCTTGCTTTATACTGATAGGCACAACCACCAAAAGAGGTAAAGCAAAATTGACTGCAAAAGGAGGGAATATAATGAGTCATTTTCTTTAGCACGATTCAAGATCACGTCAGAAAAAAGCAGAAAATAAAACCATTCTAAATGAATTTGCTAATGGCTCTAACAGCTGATGGCCTAAAACACCCTTCAACAAGCTCTAGTGATGGCTTTCAGCGGCTTACCATGTATATGTAAATGAATGAAGAATTGATAAAATGAGGCCAAACAGAATTAATTATTCTCTATCTAGCATCGAACTTTTCCTTTTGCTAAGGAAAAATGACAAATCATCTACCTGAAATGAATCCATACCTCTTTGAGTCATCTCGTTTTTTGTGTAAAAGTTGAAAAAGTAACAAAAATATGGCTTTGCTTTTGGTATCCATAAACATTGTTATGCTATCAATCTTACATAGGTTGGTAGCTTTATGTTGTAATTATTTGTTCTTTTAAAAGTAATTAGAGAAAACTCTTGGACAATAATGTAGTCCAAAATGCATCTAGGAAATTGCTTGGCTGTTATTTCAAAACATCCTGGATATTGCAAAGGATGAGACTATTTTATTCACTAAAGTGCTTTTTGCTAACAAAAAATAATAAAATCTAAGTTTATTTTTACAATTATACAAGTAGATAATTGTATGAATAAATCATGTTCCTTTTTCATGATTATTCTATTTTATGCTTTCTTACTGGTACAATCACCAAGGAATGTTAACTATTATTTATGCTCTACCAAGAACTCAACTGTTGACTAGGAAATACTTATTTTAATCATTGAAGGAATGCCATGGCATTCCAAGATGAAGTGTCTACACAGATGGTCACCTACAAAGGCTGATTGTGCCCCTGCAAAGCCCATGTAGATAGAGGTTCAGGAATGACCAGTAGGCCACTGAGTCAATTAAATCATTAATTGGTACATCTCTTATAAGCATGGCTAAGAGGGATGCTTATCTGTTTGTCATTTGTCATTATATAGTCTGTATATTTCATTATTGAGTCCTAGGGATGAAGCAAAAATTTTAATAATACAATTTTTTACACTTTATTAGCTGGTCTATCAAGAAGCAGTATTTCTGATCATGCATATTTAAACTCTTGATTGATTTTTATCTCATCAAAAAATTACACAATCAGGAAATTTTAATAGTATTGAGAAATTTGTGAACACAATATGATCTTATGATAGTGCCAAAATACTTTTGTCAGTAAACGTCCCACTAACCACTTATTTTCCTTCTGTTTTTGAAAGTGCTTGACTCACACTCACCAGCTGGGCATTGATATGCAACTCTTCTTAATATCACCATTCATTGTCTATATATTGTGGAGATGGACTGAAGCTGGCTTCATTATTTGTATGATGCTCGGTTTCATCTCCACTGCAATGCGATACATAGTCACATACAACCAGCATCTCAGCCCTGTGGTCTATTTTGGAGCTTCGTGAGTATCCTAAATCCATTAAAAATTACACTTGTACTCACATTTTTTCAAAGCCTACCATTGGGTATTTAAATTACATTACCCACCCTTCTGATGGTCATGCTAATCATACAGTGTCCTCTCCTAAAAGTAACTGTACAAACTTGCATTCTATGACCTTATTAACCAGATATTCCAACCTCTCATGGAATGATGAAAAATCTTGCTTGGTAAACTTTTCAACACTATTGAAATAAAAATCTGCTGAAAGGCTACACTTTTTTTTTATTATTTGGTGGTCATGGATTTACCCAAAGTTGTGCCTCAAATTTATTCCAATTCCTACCCCGTTATCATATCTATCCAACTTATTTTGACTACCTGCTAACCAATGGCTTCAGATCTCATTGGTGCTATTAGAATCTAATGAAATGTAATCTATTATGCTGGGCCTGAGTACTTTTTAAAATATCACAATTCATATTAATAACATATTTCATTTTTGATAGGGTATCACAGCTATTTGCCACTGCCAACAATTCATATATACTGCCAACTCATAGATTAACTTCATATTTGTTTGGTATTGGAATTGGTTTTTATCTCAGAAGAATGGAAAAGAATTTAACTTTGAGTAAGGTAAGTTGCATCCAATTGTGTAGATGTTGAATTTACTTAGGGCTAGTATAAAGCTCCTAACTGGTAGACCCTCCATATGATTAAAACACTTAAAATAGGGGCATAGGTAGGTTATTGACCCCCCAATAATGGGACTTAGTTCCAATTGGGGCTCTCCACCAAAATTTTTGGTCTCCCACAAACCTAATTACTATAGTAAATTTAAAAATGGTACAGTAATTTTACTTTACTTTTGAAAAGAAATTACTCTCAATGTGTAGTAATGCATATTGAATGTGCTTAAAAAGGTGAGGGCCAATGGCTAAAAACTGCTGCGGTGATGGTTCCTGCAACTCCAGCCTGAGTACATATTAATTTACTGCCCAATATTTAGAATTTAATTGCATATGCATTTAGATAAGTGCACCTTAACATCTATATGAATGAGGCCACAATCATGACCATTGTGGAGCATGACTAAATATTTAAATATGTATATTTTGCAGCATAGTTATTCATATAATTAAATTATCATATTTCAGGTTCAAGTATTTTTTGGATGGTGTATTAGTTTGGCCATGGGAATGTGGGCAATGATGGGGCCAACACAGACTACTAATTTGAACTATGTTTATAAGGAGCATGAAGCAGCTTTCTATATGGCATTTTCACCTATAATGTGGTGTATTTTTGTCGGCTGGGTAATTTTTGCCACAACTGCAGGATATGGAGGTCATTTTATATTTAGGGCCTTCTGCTTTTATTGCCAGCAATAATTGAAATATTTTGATTAATGAAAATTTTGTTTGGTTTAGGCTTCTTTGGGAAATTCCTATCATGGAAAGGATTCATTAAATTCACAAAAATAGCATATGCTCTCTATTTAGTGCAGTTTCCCATTTTCTTCTACAATGTTGGGCGGAAGAGAAGTGCTGACTCTTATGATTTAGCAGCCATAGTAAGTACTAAAGTTAATTGCTAATTTAAGAAAGGAATCATATTTTAAGAAATGATTAAAAAGGAAATGGTTCTTTTTCTTTGCAGTTCAATGTAATGGAGATTTTGGCTGTGTTTGTTGCATCTATAGCATTAACATTAATTGTTGATTTACCAGCACAGAATTTGAGAAAAATATTTTTATCTGAAAGTAAGTACTACATTTAATTCAGAAAGTAATCTTGAGTTTTGAGTAATATTAATATATCACCTCGATTTAATAGTTGTGTTATTGAGTTGAATGCCTCATGGGAAATGTAGACCATGGTTATCATTAAATAAGAGTACTCAATCTTGTAAGAAAAATTATAGAACAGTAAAAACTTGTACATGAAATACCTTCTACACTGGTTTAACAAAGGGTTATCAACAAACTGTCATTCACAATAGAGTACATAAAATTTGAAGATAATTTATGCTAAAATATTATGCAGCACAGAACGCATTTATTTGATTTTTAATGATAAAACAAGTCCTCTTGGGACCTCATATTTAGATTGTTAATTACCTCATGCTTACCTATTTAATAAACCCTTGGCATTACAATTGTCTGTATAAAGTTTATTTCCTCATTTAAGATACTCAAAACAATAGGTTAATACCCTTTTGATTTAGGTATGAGAGAGGCAGGAGGGTGAAGCACAAAATATTAGATTTGAAAATTTATAATTCTAAATTTGGAAAAATGTTTAGCCAACTCGGGTAGAAATGAGTTGTCCTTGTGGGTTTTAGAGTTCTTACGTCTCATTTAAGATGAGTTATAATTTATCAGATGATAATAAAATAACTTTTTAAGCCTATCACATAGTTAAATAATTTAAATTTATTACAAAATTATAACTGGTGATTTTTCCTGTTTTTTGATTTTTTAATATTTTTTTTGCCCCTTATTTGTATGCCTAATTGTTAGCATAAAGAGTAAAGGATAAAGCAGCTGCATTTTCCAAATCTAGGGAACATAAATATTTGAAGTGTTTCATTACTTATTTTTAGAGAATTTCTATTCATGCTAAAATGAGGTGAGAGCAATGTATTGGGGAAGTTAGAAGGGGAATATTTTGGCCAAGGGTAGGCAATTACTGGTAACTAGATATCCACTGAGAAATACCTAGGGATTCTTATCCTAGGCACCAACACCCAGTACTGCTACTTAAGGTGCCAAGGTGCTGGTATCTAGGATTCTTGACTTCTTTATAGATGCTGAGTTACTGGTACCTTGTCTCAATGCTCTAAGAACATACCAAAATTGATCTAATAATTTATACGAGACTCAGTTCAATTGGTACTTTTATCAATCTGGTGTCTAGGGTTTGTACCTAAGGTACTAGTACCCAGATATTGGTGTCTAAATTTCTTTCCTAGGTATCAACCCTTGATTTCTGCATTGTGGATATTGGCAATGGAATGAAGCACAAGGGAAACAAGTCTGGTGTTAATGGCCTGAATTTTCAGCCAAAGATGTATTGTAGGGTTCAAGAGTGCAGTACAGTATTGCAAGATATTTAATCAATCAGAATATTTATAGTAACTTAAGAATATAGGGGCATATTACCCTTTTCATCATTTGCATACCCATGGGGTATTCATGCACTGCAAAGCTTATATAAATATAGGGGACATTTCTTGGGCTCAGGGGGAAATAGGAGCATGCTGAACTCCAGCCATACTCAATCGAAGAAAATGTATTCTAAAGATCACACATTGCATCATCTACTCCTTCAGATCAGAAGACAGGGACCTGATATTTTCATTATCTTGATGCCATTGATCAAATTTTATTAATACATCGCATGTACAAACATTTATTTTCTCCTCATTCTTTCTGAACAACAGCATTTACCTGGTTATATTGCTGAAGAGGACATGGTAGTTCAGTTGGTAGAGTGTTGGGTTCCTAACTTAAGGACCTGGTTTTAGTTCCAGGTGATGTCTCTGGGTACCTTCAGCTGTATCCAACCTGTGTGATTTTTCCGTAACTAGGTTTTGGAAAGCCATAGGAAACACATGGAAAAAACCTTCCCCCAACACTAAAGTTACTAAATAAAATGAAATATTACTAAAGTTGGTACTAGCACAATCTATAAATGATTACTTAAGTCCCGGTACAAGTATTTCTTGCTATTGTGTACTTGCAGTATTGTATTAGTTTGTAATGAATAGAGTCAAAACGAACGACTTCATTTTTTAAATTTCATAATAGGAAAAGTCTTGATTTAATGAAAATACAGATTTTTTTCCATATCATGGAGCTGCATTAATCATTTTTTGTGAAAATTAACTTCTTGTTATTAGTTATGCCAATTCAATTAAATATTTATCGGATAACTCAGAAGCAGGAAATAAAAATTGAGGGACAGCACCGACGACAATTTAACGTTTAGTATTTTTCTGCCATGTTAAACGAAAGATCAACGTCGGTGCGTACGCGCTTCATATTGATTAACAATGACAGATCGGAAATCTTTATTTCATTCGCATTGGTGTTCCCTTCCTACAAAGCTCTTTCTACTTTCTCCATTTCAGATCGGCCTGGAAGGAGAAACGAGGACGCGATCCCTGCTCAGGAAACGGAGGCTATCGAAAAAACTCGGCCGAACCATCGAGAAGTTATCAACGATGCAGATAAAAGACATCGGGCAATGGGATGAAAGGCTCCATGCGTGCTCCTATCTTGTCCACATACACACTGATACACACACACAAACATTCATTCAGGCAACATTTTCCAACCGATTGATGAATCCTCCACGTACGTATCACATTTTCCCAGAAGGCACCAATTCTTTCTTTTTCTTACGTGCATTCATGAGACTCGCGTTTCTCAATTTTCGTTTTTTTCTTTTAAATGCATAGGTACATATTTTCTTTTCGCATCGGGAAACATTTTCTCCTAACCCCCTCCCCCCTCTCTCTCTGGGATGGGCTGTATCGGAAATTAAGGGGAGTGATATCGCATTCTCTGAAATTGGCACCCGCTCAAAGACCTTCCCAACTCCACACAGGGGTCGTTACTCATTCGGTTGGATGACGAAGTGGCGGAGGGGGGAGGAGGGATCGGTGATTCGAAGTCGGTAGGGAAGTGCCTTAAGATCTTTTTTTCTTTCTATGCTTGCCAACGACGGCGCACGGGGGCATGATCAAAAGGGAGGGAGATCTGGGGGTCTGAGGTCGAAGGTTGATGGTTTCCGGGGAGAAATTTAAATAAATAACGGTTTTCCCTTGAAGTCATCGATCGTTGCGTCAAGTGCATTCATTCTCCACCGGCACTCCACTGACCTGGCAGTTCCATTGTGTCAATTTTTTCAGATTCATTTTCCATATCATTTTCTCCGCCTCTGGTCGATGCTTCGTACGCGTATATTAACGTTCAAACTACCCTCCTCTCTTTTTCCCCCTCTCTGAATACGCCGAAAGATTCTAAGTTCGACTCGTACGGCAATTGTGTTCAACGTTCGGAATCTAGGGGTCCCATATCCATTCCACGTACAATCCTTCGAGTGTGTCTCTTTTCAACAGAAAACTTCCAAAATAGGTTTCCTACTTGCCTTATGACATTTTTACGTACTCGCGGATATTTCGTGCATTTAGGGTGATTCAAGGAGTATATTACCGTAAAAAAGTAGCCTTCCTGCCACAATTCAGTGCGTGATATGTCGGGCCGATCAATTAATGTCTTCTACTTCGCGAAAAAGAGCAGCCATTTGAATTTTATACGCTAATACTTGATAGGACGCTTGGACGATAGGACTTGTAAACTTCCCGATTTATTTGAATACATGAAAGGGGTTTTTCATACCTAAGAAATCGTGGAGAAGAGCATAAAACACTACCAAAACGGTAATTCTCAACATTTACGCTTAAGGAAAGAAAACAAAGACAAGTAAAACACATGATTATCTAGAAGATTTTATTTGAATCTTTTGTCAAAATAAACTATAGATTTCCCCGGTGAAGGAACTAGGGGAATCTAAGGGGATCATGGTCCCCCCTCAGACGCCGAAACACCATCGAACAAGAATAAAATAAAAAGTCATACAAAATATCCTTAAATTTTAGTTTTTTTAAGCTTTTATATCCTTGAATTTGAATTTTTTGGAGAATTTCGAATAACATGTGGAGGGAACTTGATATGGTACTGGATATGGCACATTTTATGCAAATATTTATCGTGTAAATTTTAGTAGAAATTTTCAATAACTTTG
The DNA here is from genome assembly GCA_037158775.1 of Hetaerina titia. Taxonomy (NCBI): domain Eukaryota; kingdom Metazoa; phylum Arthropoda; class Insecta; order Odonata; family Calopterygidae; genus Hetaerina; species Hetaerina titia. The sequence continues at coordinate 47,008,253 of CM073775.1, forward strand.
TACAAAGTTTGTAAATGGAATTTGAAGACATATCTCTCAGAGGTGGGAGGACACATTGATTCATCGAATTACATGCTACGCATTTTCTCTTGAGGTGAAAATTAGGGAAAAATATGTGTTCAATCAACCACTGATCCTACAAAACTCAGTTTTAGAGAAAACGTTCTTCTTAATCCCGAAAAGTGCTCTCCTATTGGAATGATATTTTGTCTTTCTACAACCTGAGAAGAAATGCTAAGTGAAATATAAATAGTAGTTAAAGTCTTGATAATATTTACAAACAGTAATTCTAATAGTTCATAGAGAACAATATAAATTAATTTTTAGGTAATTTTAGTGCTACAGAATTGGAAATTTCGGAACATTAAATCACTTTTACGCTAATAAAAACACAATAAAATGTTATTCAATGTTCCGAACTAGATGATTAACTCTAATATAAGAGATTTTTAGGTTTTAATACAAAATAAATGTAAAATATCTCTTTCTATCGACCAATTTTGTAATTTAGCATAAAATTTGCAAGGGATCTATGTTAAATTACAAAATCATAAATGATTTTGTAATTAAGCATAAAATACAGCTGTTGCTAATTTCATTATTTTCTATTGAATTGGACCTTTGAATGATTGTTAACCTTTTATGTACATGAGATCTGTCAAAGTGTGATCTTTCCCTACCTGTTCATTCTTATAAAATTGTGATATTTTCATCGCCATCAATGTTTGTAGTAATTAGGCATATTTGAAAGGTATACTTTGTCTAATAGCTTGGTGATTATTGTAAATTAAGCTGTACCAAACTCACTAAAATAAGCATATGAAATAAATTGTTAAGAAACTGTAAAAGTAATTTTAACAGCACTAAAAGTCTTGTCCGGCATAGGAAACTGGCGTTATAACACTGAATGTCGTTAAATGTAAGAAGTTTTCTGAAAATTATACATGAATTTTAAGTTGGTCGTATGAATTACATAGGATGTTATTGGAATGACAAAGCATGTTTACAAACATCCTATAACATCCGTCCAAAGAAGAAGAGGAAGCAGATATTCACGATGGAGTAACAGATTTCAATGCCCATTAAATCCATTATAAAATATGGAATAACTCTATGTAAAAATATCACGTAAAAGTATAATATAAATAATTTTTCAGTGCTTGAGCCAAGGAACTCAATTCCCAATCGTGTCGTATGCTGATTATTTTAGATGGAATGGACTTCATTCATAAAAGCACTTCTGTCTGCATGCATATGGCAATTGATTCTATGGTAATGAGTTTCAGTTTCCATAATGCAAGCATCTAATTTGAAGCCCAGATCACCTGCTGTGGTAGCTGCCATTTTTCTACCTAGGAGAGTACAAATAGTGTACGCAAAGTCAGATTTATATGACCCAATTAAAATATTAAAACAGGAAATCACAGTAATCAAACCAAAGTTTGCCCTGATATTGGAGTCGTTCCAGTTAGAAATCCTTCGGTTATCAGTGCCTTTTATTGGTTATTCGGTTCATCCTGATCTTAATCATTTCAATGTTGTATCACCTACCTTTTGCTATTGCCAATGTTGTTGCCAAGTTTCTAAATGAAATCATACTCATACCGGCAGTTTTGGATGAAGTGTCTTTTAATTTCCAGGTTTGGGTTGGAGGCATGTAACGGATTTTTTCCGGATAGATAACGTTATTTGGATGGGCTGTTCTAAAAATTATTTCATTGACTCTTCCTTTTATTACTGATCCTGCTTCTTGATAAATATTTATGCACTTATACTTTTTGATGCACCAGCTTCTCTTGTGTAGTCCTATTTTGCCTTTCTTCATTCTTACCTTCTAGCAATTTCTCCTCTTTTCTCAAAGATACAAAAGTTTACCTGTTTTCATATACAGTTAAGGAAAGACTTATATCGTCAATTTTATCATTAGATAATATCTAATTATTTTGGACAGTATTGCATGGTATTTTTAGTAGTCAGCGTTTTCTGCATGACAGACCCCCTTGTCTGAGGCACCAGTTTAGCAGACAGTTACAGAGCCAGTTATTGTTTCATTAAATCATATTTTAGTAAAAAATTTGGAGAGTATTAGTTTATATTAGTGTATATTTGGAGACGGGATTATGAAGGGAGGGTTGTGTCAAAAGCGGCCTTATTGGATGGGATGAAAAGAAAAGGAGGAAGGAGCTGTGGAGGGGAGGGGATCAGATGGTAAGCAAGAGGAAGGGAGGGTGAGTGGCTTCCGCTTATGCATTCAGGAAGGAATATAGAAGGGAAAGAAAGAGTTAGAGTGTACTTTTTGAAACGAAGGTATTAAACCTTGGAAGTTCGGAAGAAGCATTCGTAGCGACGGGTCTCAGTTCATAAATTTCCTCACCTAAAACCTTAATATTCTGCATAAAAAGGCCAGTCATTGCAATCGTCCTCGAAAAACTCAATCGGCTATGATATCTACCTGACTCACCTCCATTCCTTCCCGAAATTAATGCTGAAAGTCAAAGGTTTTCCGGGATTCATATACTGGGGTCGGAATTAGGAGGTTGGTGACAACTGGAACCTTTCCCAACCCCCAGTCAACATACAGGTAAACATACCCTGTAAATGGGTCATTATGGGGTGGAAACGTTTATATGATCCACTCACTCGATATTTTCGCAAAAAGGCTTGTGAGAATGTTGAAACGAAATATTCAGTGGAATTGGACTAAATTCTTGAAACTTCACCTCCCCCCATTGTTGTTATATCAGAATTATTTTTGTTATTCCATATTTTAAACAAGTTACAAAATTCTGTCTGCAAATCTGCTAATTTCGACAATATTTTTTGCTAATTCAGTCACAGAAATAGAATTGAGAATGCGCATTGGTTCTAATTAAATGAAAACCCTTTCAGTTTTTCCGAATGTAAGACTAACTCCGATAGTTCCGATTTCATATCGATTAACTATGAAAATATTTGTTTCGTTAACAATGGTGCTTTCATACAAAGAAGCTATTTTTTCTCTCTCCATTTCAGAATTGTATCGGAATAGAAAAGAGCGTTCGTTCCTTGTCGAGGCTATTGGTAAAACTTGGCTGCACCATTGAGAATTCATAAAGGATACAAATTGGAAATTGTAGGGGGATCTTTATTTTCCTCACTTCCGACAGTCATGTGAGGGGGTGTAAAGACATAAGTCTTGGGGCTGTCGGTAAATGGGCATAATTTTCAAGATCAGTGAGAATTTAAAATAAATAATGTTTTTTTTCTGGAAGTCATCCATCAATGCGTCAATGGCTCTTGTGAATGTTTAGTGACCACAAGTCAAATCTTTCCTCCTCCCTCTCTCTTCCCTTTCCTGAATTCTTCGCCGCAGACTTAACTCACTATTCGCCGTTCACAGCCACGTTTTGAGTGAAATTTGAGATCTAAAAGGGTTTGCTTACCAGTTATGCCCAACGTTCTCAAAATGCACTTACCTTTATTTAACCACCATTCTTTGAGCGACTCGTATTTTCAGACACGTATCTATGGATTTGCCGGAAAGTTAGGTCACAAGACAGATCATTTGTATTATTAAAAGTTAAACATTCACTCTTTCTATCCGCATTGGGAGTTTAATTTATCATCTCGATCACTTAGGATTTTCTTATTTGCGCAAAAGATGAGTTTTATACATTCTATTACTTGGTAGTATTTTGAGTTATTGCCAAATCACCAATTTTACATTACGGAGTGCGTTGTATTATGAATGATGAGGGAAGCTTTCGATTATGGCATTCACTAAGAAGGACAAGAAAACGTTGCAAGCACATTAATTTTCAAAAATCGTTCTCTAACCAGAGAAAGTGCCAGGAAAGCGTTACACTTCATGTTTCTTTAAAAGATCTAATTGTTTCAATATCTGTGGACCGTAAAGATAATCAGGCTTCCAATTATGGACGACAAAAAAAAACAAATTTACATATTCGATCCATCTTGGAGACAGGTTAGTTTGCTTTGCTTGGTTAATTGCTTCTGTTATCATGACTGACGATTTTTCCCTACCACCGTCAATTTTGTTTGGTTGCCAGTGCCGAGTAAGATGTAACCGGCCAACATTCGGGAAATATTATTTATTTTACGGACATATTTGCTCGTTTTCTTATACGGTTTGGTCACATACTGTCTAGATATTTTTTTACCGACTTGTGATTTTGAATTATTTCCATAATGTTGCTATGATATTCTTATTGAAAAAACAAAAAGCAATAGCTTTAATATGAAGCATACAGATCTAGTTCTAGATCCAGAATGGATCCAAAACTGGTCCTAGAAGCAAGGCGATTTAGTATCGGTATTCGTGACGAAGAATGAACGACATAAGATGGTCAGAGAGAAAGACAAACGCTGAAGTTACGAGTGTAAATACACGTATATATTTACAAAGTAAGGAAGTATTGAGGGCAATCTGATAATGAAGAAAGGTGGATGGGAAAATATTGAATGGTTATGGGATGTTGAAGCACGTGATAGAAGGGAGAATATTGAGTAAGTGGGGTAGGAAATTGAAGGCTTTTCTGAAGTCATAAAGGAAGGTAGAAGTGCGAGGTAATAAAGAAGGAAATAATGTAAGGCAAACAAAAGATTATCGATGTACGTAGAAGGAAACGACCGTTAGGAACCTTTCAAAAATTATTATATACGTGTTAAAAGTAGATAACTTGTGAAAAATAAATGACACATATTAATTAAGGATTCTTGCATAATATTTGCGTCATTGCTTGGCTAAATAAATCTTTTATCATCTGTTTTATCTGGACACTGTAGTTTAGAATTTGGATAAAGGATTAAAAATTGGAAAATATTTTTGGAAGCATACACTGCGATGACTATAATAAAAATCGACCAATTATCTATTATACCAGAAGCTTTGTAAGAGAAAACGGATGTTCATCTCATGGATACACGCAGTAAATGAAAGAAGTTTTATAAAAATGGACAAAATGAAATACACGTGACATACGAGATGGAATAACCTGCTCCCAAAACCTACAGCAATCGACTATTGCGACGGATATCCATAGTGGTGATTCGAGATTTTTTCTGGTTTGTAGTGGTCATTGGGGATATTTAATAATTTTTTACGGGGTAATTTTCCACGGTTCTCCCTCAGCTAATGATCAACTTTTGCACAGGAAATACTCGTATAATGGTAACGTCGCATTTTTCCTCAGTTGCTGGGGATCAGTTCATCATCAGGGGGGACATTTTGATGACTTTCACCGGGGTGATTTCAATGCTTTCCTTGGTGAGGGGAGGGGAGGGGAAGGAGAGGAAAAAGGGTGAATGAATGAAGGAAGCGAGCCGTGGTACACATGGATAGATGGGAGAGTGATGGATGTGCTCGTGGGGAGAGATTTCTTTGGGCCTAACATGTCGCGTGCAGGGACCGCATGGCCAGGGGCTACAGAAGAGGTTGAGGGTGGAAAAATAAGTCAGGTCCCGTGGGTTACTGTATTGCTTAAGGCTATTGATTTTTTTACTGAATTTGAAGACTCGCAAACCCAATCAGTTGAGAGGTATCTTAATTTTCAACGGAAATTTAACTTTGATGTTAATTTATATAATGATTGCCTCCATTATTTTAATGCACTTAGATTTAAATTTAGGGTATTTTGTAAATGAGATAGCTTACCAGAAAATATTATTTGCCATGTCATATGGTGGTCCAGGAATCAAGTATGAGAACAAGAGAAAGAGTCTTGAATTTGATGGGCCTAGTAAGTCTTCCTCAGTTCACTCTTTGAACGAAAGACTTTTAAAAGATCCAAGTTAAAATCGAGAGATGACCGACCTGATTATTGATGTTGCGACTATCACCATCTAAAAAAGTACAGTATGATTTTGTTGCTTCAAGAGCAGCGAGGATATTACTCAGCACTTTATTTGACGTTCATGTTTGGATTTCAGTTAATGGGCACGAGAAAATACATCTCATAAATTTACTAACGGTTGAACCGCATGACCATATCTGGTAATAAAAGATATTCAGCCACGCTCACGATTAAACTGAAAATATAAATTAAGTTGCGTCTGTGATATTTTATTCAATTACTGAAAGCCTCCCTAGAGGAGAAGCAAAACTTTGAGTTACTCATTTGGACAGCACCAGGAAATCGTGAGGTTTCTTGTTCAACCTAAAATTTCTTTCCTCACAACTTCATGAATCTTAGATTTCCTTCTAACTGTATGCTGAGCATAATAGTTTTGAAATAGTTCATAAGAGTTTCTAAATACGTGTATATGGGAACCAAACTGATAATTTTTCTTATCAAACCAAATGGTTACTCAAGAAGGGAAAGGTTAGTCAAAGATCTGGAGTAGTTTCTAGTCATCCATTCTAAATACTATATAGCCAACTGGCTATCAAAGCAAGTTCATTTAAGTCAGGAGCATAGATAAAACGATATTTTTGATCTGTAAATAAGTTTTTTAACCAGATTAGGAAGTACCAATTCTTTTAGATAATACTGCAGTTGTTTAATGGTTTTTCGAGGTTATTAGTAGTTTTTTAGGGAAGGCGACCGACAGCTGAGGTCATTTGCGCCATTAGGAATGGACAGGAAAGGATGAAGGGTGGAGAGAAATCCGGCGTCGGGTCCGGCCAAAGGGTCCGCAGCTTGGCGGATTGGCAGGGATCAAACTTTGATTTATCACGTGATTCCGAAATTTTAATGCTGCTGTTATTCGATTAAAAATGCGAAAAAGGGTTCGAAAAATATTATTAGAATGCGTATTATCCGATCACGTGATTTCGTAAAAAATGACCATGGAATAGGCCAACTGTATGGCCTAAATGAAGGAAGAATAATCAAAACTAAACGCATGTCCTGAAGCAAACTCGGTTGCAAATGGGTATTTTACTATCTCTTAATACAAATATTGAGCTATAAACATTCAATTTAGATTAAACTTATTCGAGGAACGGTTTAAAATTTCTTTGCTTACTTTAATTCTAATGACCAAGATTAAGTCAACCGAGAGCTTCATCTAAACTGGACGACTGGGATGGCCTCCTATGCGCTAAAATTTAATTTACATCGTAATGTTTTAAGAATACCGCTGCACGTTTCTTAAATTGCTCTTTTAACAAAACAAGTCAACCAGTTATAAGGTTTTTCTCATATTCATGGTAAAATCTGTAATTATTATCTAATTGAACATAAAATGGGAGGTGTTATAGAGAATGCTTTATTATTGGAGTGATTGGTAAAATAGTGTTATCCACACTGAATACGTATTTCACGCCATTCTCAGAATAAAAAGGGACAAAATTTTAGTTTCTTTACAAGTTATAGCCATTGAGTCCCTACGTTAAGATTTTTTTAGATCAAGTTTACAAAGATGGTGCAGTAGGCATGTGGGTTAGGTCCTTTATGATACTTCTGTCGGTGGAGGAGGGTCTTGCACGGCAAAGGAAATTTACGCGTTTCCGCATTCAGGGGTGGCTATATCGAATCTCAACCCCGAATAGTGTGGAACTCCAGCCTAGCGTGCCTTAATGAGGGCTGCACGTATTCACGTTTTTCCTTTTTCCGGAGAACAATCGAATTTTTAGGGACAAAGACGTCTCTCGAAGCTAGAGGAGTTTTGGGTTCGGAAACTAGGCGTCGCGAAGGTTCGAGCCGTACCAAGTCGCAATCGAGGAAGTTGGTCGTGACGAAGCATACCGAGTGCTTGCGGAACACGTGGCATTTTGTATTCTTTTTACTGCCAGCACATTCCGTGGGAACCGCGGGTGCGTGGTCGTTTAGCGCGGAGCAGTTGGAACGAGTAGAGGGAAGGCGGTCGAATGGGAAACATCGCACTTGGATTAGTTTAGGGCGAAGCGCTCGACTTCTAAAACCTTTTTTCCTCTTCTTTCTTTTCTAATCCCAAAGTCAATTCCCTCTAACCCCAATCCCCCTTTTTAAAATCTCTTTCATTTGTACTGACGAGTATGTGTCCCCAGTGTAGCAATGGTATCCCGTCAATAGCACTTCGTGTTGTAAACTGTAATTTTTTATCAAATTGATTAAAGAAATGACTGCATAGACACGGTAAGATTTTTTCCTGCCCTTCCTAAGATCTAATGAGTTTTTATTAAACTAGCCCTTTGTTAATGATGCATATTTATGCATGCATTATCTTGTTCACGTGAAATATGCTTATAGAAATCAATTGTTTTAGGATTTAAATGACAGATTTGTAATTGTCTATAGAACATTTAATGCTTGAGATAAAATAATACTTTTATTTTTGATTACTGAACTCAATTGTGATTAGATACTTCTAGTTTAGCCTAGTAATTTACGTACTTCTAGAGTTATAGAATTGAGCGGATACACGCAGGTCTACCTTATTTACGAGATTCAGCAAGAGTTAATTTCATTTCATTTCATTTCATTTTTTCAACATGCAAATAGGGATTTCGTGTAGTTTGTCAAAGTTCATTCTTTTCGTGTGTAAAATCATCTGTAATTTACATGGTGATTTCAATATTGAGATGGTCTCATTTGACAAATAACGTTTGATGAGGAAATTAATTGTCCCGGAATGTTGGTTCTTGGGAAATTGTTCTATATATTATCAATCCAATATAGTGAGTGAGAAGGCTCTTTTGATTTTGAAATGTTTTCATAATGAATTCACACATATAAAATCCCAACATCTTCTTACACCATGCCTATCCAATTATTGAATTTTTTTGACCGATGACATTTACCTCTAAGACAACTTAAGGATGTTTAAGATTAATAAATTTACGAATAAAAAATAAAATCTATATTTCAATTTGAAAGTTTTTGCGAAAAAAACATATATAGGCTGAATTCGAAAGGGTGCACTATTATAAACGTAGATTTCACAATTTTGCCTTAAAATGGTATTGCTGTAAGCATTCATACGCTATATTCTTATGAAATCTCCTTTCACGGTCTGTGCCATACGTTTTGGCCTCACCATTAAAACTGCAGCTTAGTTTTCTCTAAAGATTCAAACGAAGTGCCAGAAGCATTCTGTTGTTTGGCGAAGATAAACGTTCAAGCTGAGACTTTCATTTTTTTAATCGCGTTGCATCGGGAAAAATTGTTAAAACAATTATTGAATTGGAACCATCCAGGCGCCTTTGGTGAACATTTCTTATTTAGCCGGTGATTTCTTGAGCCAATACAAAATAGTGGTCGCTGGGTTTGCTGTCGCCCTTTGTTTGCCAAAAACTCGAGCCAAAACTTTTAATACGGCCGAATAAAAAAAAAATTGTAGTTCCAGCGGCTTTGACCGATGCTCACCTTCAAAGTAGACGGATGTGTAACGCAAAAATCAAAAAAGACTGATTGGATGGCTGCACCCCTCTGTTTGCTGACACGCACGCAAACTCTTTTAATTCCGTCGGTGTGAAAAGGGGGAGGGCCACGGGGTTGCGGAGTGTGTGTGGGTGGGACAGCGGACAGGACAGCTTTGACAATCGCCGGCAGAGGGGGGAACGGCGACGGGCGGAATGCAAACAAGTGACGTCGGGTGAAACAAAAATTGACGTTTTTTTATTTTGGAAATTCGTGTTTTCTGGTGCGTTTGCCTCTCAATTATTTCAGCTCGACACGGGAGGTGGGGAGCCCGAGTGAACGATGTCGAATTGCGCCGGGTGAAACAATTAAATAATATTTGTGGGGAAACTTAGAGTTTATTATGAGATGTTGCATATTTTCCCCATGGTTTTTCCTTCTGAATGTTTTCCGAGCGTGCTGATTCTCTCCATAGTGTTCTCCTAGTGATTAGAGGGTTCCGAGTTCTAAATCAGATGACATCTATGATGATATACACTATTATTAGGTAATCTACCGATTAAGGTAGGTTTTTGGATGGACACAACAATCAAATAAACATTTTGTAATTCCAAACAAAACCAAATCCAGCAAACTAATCCACGTCAGGTCCCTCTTCATCTCTGTGTACTTCTTTCCTCCCTTCATCCCGTCCAACATCCTTATCCTGTTCCTGCCCTTTCCTCGGTTGCCCATCACTCTCCCCTCTATTACCTTCTTCAACATTCCACTACCGCTCAAATCGCCTTTCATCCATTTTTCCTGCCTCCATAGGATTTCTCTCAACAAACCCCTCTCCTCACCCACCATCTCCAGTACTTCCTCATTTGTTTTCCTTTCGGTCCATTTCATCTTCTCCATTCTTCTCCACACCCACATTTCAAAAGCCTCCAATCTGCGTCTATCCTCCTGCTTCAGTGACCACGTTTCCGCGCCGTACATAACTACGCTCCATATCAGAGTTTTTACGAGTCTTTTCTTAACCTCCCTACTCAACGTCCCCGTCATCAAGAAACCCTCCTTGCCTAGTGCAATTCTTCTCCTTATGTCCCTACCACTTTGACCGTATTGGTCCAAAACACTTCCGAGATATGTAAACTGTTCTACCTGCTCTATTTTTTCCCCTCCTATTTTAATTTTTAGCTTAGTCTTTTTCTTTCTGGAAAATCGCATAACATTTGTTTTATTAACATTGATTCTCAACCCATATCTATCGCACTGAACCTCCAATTCACTCCGCAATGCTTTCAACCGATGATACACATATGATTATATATATATATATTCAAAAACGATCATATACATACTGTGTCATTTCCTGGGAGTTACATTTTCTTGGATATTACAGTTTGACCAGGGGAGAGAACCGCCCTCTTATCTGCGTGTGCATTGCCCGAGATGAAGGGTTTACTTCCAGGTAAGCTCTACCCTAGCATTTAAAAGCAGACCCTTGGATTAATTATTTTTGATATTTTCGGCAATCTATAGTGACCATTAGTTCCCTTTGTCAGAGAAAGTTTTTGACAAAGTAATAAGTAGAAATAATAACAGAGTAAGGAAAGCGTCGAGGCGGAGGTAAGGTAATGAGGCGTCTTTTATTCACCACATTGCATGGAAGCAGATCAAAATATCATTGCGTTGCTATACAAGTACTTATGTGGCTAAGTAAATTAATAGAAAGCCTACATTATCTTAAACCGATATTGAGTTTACTGAAATTCGAACCTGGGCAAGTGAAACTATCATTAGTTTATCTAAGGATTATTTTGATTTTAAATATTCCATGCAAGTGAGTACAAAGTTTTAGTCTTTCATGGCCATGATGGATATCATATAGTATGACCCATTGAACGTTGGAAATTTGTACGGAATTCCTTCTTTATATATTATATCCAAGGGAAACATTCTTTAAATATATCAAATGAACAGTACTATTGACTGTATAATTCGCAGTTCAAATGCTCCTACCTTAATTGCATTCCCGGAAGAAATAAGCACCGAGTCCGGGTCAAATTAAGTGTACTCATTTACCAACCTGTAGAGCACACATACTTTCAATTCTTCATTCATAATTTCCACAAATGCCTGAGACTGCATTCGTGATTATATATTGTAATGGTTTATAGCAGGAGATCATAGGTTCTGTTGTGTACTAAGTACAAAAGGTCGATTAAATCATCCAACGTATTTCCTCAAAATCCTGTTTTCTTACGTTATGGATGATAACTGATGCATGAGTATTTTCTCATACGTAATTTGATAGGTGTAGATGCAATATATTAAAACGAATATGCAAACCTTTTGCAACAAAAAGTGCAGGCTTTCGTTTTCTTATTCCTGAATCCGAATGAATTCGTTGTCTTGACTGAATAACCCAGGCGAAAAACATTCACGAATCCGGCTAAAAATTATATTTCTAGGAATTGCACTAATATGCGAAAATTGTGGTGTTAGTAGATGGGCAAAATCATCGGAGAAGTCGATCGTAACTAGCCGTTTCACATAGACGAGAGTGCTTTCTGAGTTTTGTATCACAATGAACTCTCTCAGTAGATTACACTCTGAGTTTTTGGAATCTTTGGCGGCCATTCAGGAATCCGAGAGGTCACTGATACTCATTGCTCACTCTCTCATACGCCTTTCTTCTATCTTATCGTGAATGTTTCATTCATACCCCCTCCATTGTGCCAGCGTGACTAATATAGTATGTTCATAGGACAGATAGTACGGGGCAAGAAAGAGACAAATTTAAAGCTACGATTCTGAACATAAATTTCTGTAAAACAGGTGAACAGTAAAACACCCCCGAGTTTCTCCGCGAGGACTATTTTTCGGAGCGGAATGATGCCCTGCTTGAAAATACAGCTCATTTTCGGTAGCAGCCGTATTTAATCCAACCCGCGATCCCGGCAGCCCCTTTCCACACTTCCTGCTGAAAGATGAGAAAACCATCCAGGTCCTCATTTCCCTTTTTCCCTCGCTTCAAAAGCAAAGTGAAGACATGGGAGGGAGGCAGGAAAATGAGGGCAAGGGGACTTGGAAAGGGGGAAGCGTTCGTCGAGTCCGGAGGGCGAGAAAAAGGGACATGGAAAGGAAGAGAGGGCGCCACAATCCGACAGGATTATGCCTCCCATTGCCCCTTTTTACCACCCTGCCGCCGTCGGAGGAAATGAGACTCTTATAGGTGACCCTCTCCTTGCCCCAAACCGAGCTTTCCCCCTTCTCACCACTGCCATCTTGCCTATTTTACTTTCTTGTGAGCTCACCTCCGTCCCCGTCCCAAACAGCCTCGTCGACCGACGACAGTCACCCTACCTTTTTCGAAGTAAAGCTTAACCCCAGTCGACTTCCTCCTGGCAAACCGCATCCCCTACATTTTGCCGGCAAAGTCCTCCAGCGGCGAGAGTTTTACTAGAGCAGTGGGTCTTAATTATTGGCTCTCTCAAAATATGTTCATGTCTTTCCTTTAGTGTTTCTTGAAAATGAGGTAACGAGCTCATTTCACAAAAAAGGGCATTGATTTCAGTCCCCCCCCATGACCTTGGTGACCTGTAGTTTACCTGTGAAACGTGAAAGATGAAATTTTTCAGCACAGAAGTGAAGATTGAACAATAAAATATCGGTAACATAGGTTAAATTATTGAAAACGCTTTCGTGGCTAGAAATAAAAAGCGATATATTAATAAATACGTGATGGAGTTTCCTTTGTGTTGGTGGTTTAGCATAGAGGACATGTGGGATGGTATGGAATACGAACCGAGCCAGGTACTTGGGGTGCAGATATAAAAGGGTATCATAATTTGCATTCATTTAAATACCGACTGTACCTTCCTTGCACCCTATGCCAAAGTGGGATATGCCTGTGAAGGGCTCAAAATAAAGAGCTGGGACAGAGGGACTACCTTTTCTACCAACTACGTGAGCTTTCACATATGTTATTCATTTGAATGTATGGCGTTCATAGTTCGGAGTAGGAAGGTTTTATCTTTTTGAAATATCTCTATGGGTTCAAAATATCTCGAAATTATATTTAAATAATTCAAAATCCTTGTAAAATTTCGAAAAACTATGGTTATATTATTGAAGTCAAATTGTACCATTAATTGAGCAAGATTACGATTGGGGGACATACATTAATGTAGATCAAGGTTATTCGAAATTATATCAAATGCGGTAAATTTTATTTTATATACATATAATTTCATATACGTGTACATATATCCCATTTCATTTACCTATGCTTAAATAATCACATTTTCTCATAGCCACCTATAAATGTGTCTTACCTCCTTCTAAAATGGTTCTAATTTGGCATATAATCTGATATCGTGGCAATATTTTATCTTCTGCGTTTGACGTGCCTAGTTATTTCAAGCTGCACCAATCTATGCCTGAAATTCGACATCTTGCGGCAGTAACGTGATCCTAATGCGCCATAATTAATTCTAAGTGGGACGCTGACGTCAGCATAGTGGCGAACATGTTGTATCTCAATCTAGAGTTGGAATTCCATCATACACTGACTTAATGCTACTCGAGATGATATCACTCTATCTTCCGGTATATTTTTAGCTTACTCTGTGTCTTTAAATGTTTCAATCCGAAAATCGAATTTAAGCACATTGGCTCTATCAAATCTCTGCTCTCAACCGAAAATAGTATTTAGTTATAGGCTTTTCTTGACACTTTGTGACACTTGACACCCTTTCCTGAACAGAGAATTTTTTTTCACTAAGAATAGCTGTATATTTTTCACCTATTAAAGGAGTACTTTCAAATTTTGCAAATATTTACTATGGTATCTTGGAAATCAGAATTAAAATACTCGAATTTTACCTATGACTTTCCGCGTCATTCTTTTCATACTCGACGGAAATATAAAGATTGCCTTTGCCGCCACAGGTCTATAACCCGCAAGCCTATTTGATTGGAGAAGGCATAATCTACTTGGTCCGGTGCCCTATGGCGTGTGAGTAGAATGCACTTATTGTACAGGGTTCGTCCAGAAAATCTCATTGTCTCATTGTCTTTTTTGACAAAAGGGGAGTCGTCCACTACGAATTTGTACCTGAACGACAAACTGTAAATGCTGCATTTAACGTCCAAGTGCTCGACAGGCTTCGAAAACGAGTCACTCGCGTCCGGCCAGCGATCAAAAACATCTGGCGGCTGCATCACGGCAATGCGCCGTCTCACACCGCGCTTGTCGTGTCGGACTTCTTGGCCAAGCACGGCGTGGCAACGCTGCCGCACCCGCCCTACAGCCCGACTTGGCACCACCGGACTTCTTTCTGTTCCCGAAGATAAAGAGGAGTTTGAAAGGAACGCGATACGGGACTTTGGACGCCGTCAAAGAGGCCGTGACGACGTGTCTTCGAGAGGTTCCCGATGATGCCTTCGCGGGAGCGTTCCAGGAATGGGAAAGCCGCTGGAACAAGTGTATCGACTCACAAGGGTCCTATTTTGAGGAATATTAGCTTAAGATATGTAAAAGTGTAATACATTTTTTTCCTGAGCTCAGTACACTTATTTTCCGGACGAACCCTGTAGAATAGCCAGTTACTGCTTATTTCTCCATGCCAATTGCATTCCATCTTTAAGTTTTGATGCCTATGAAATCACTAACTTGGATCAATCTGGAAATTTTCAGACACCAGCATTTGAAATAAGAACCAATATCCTAAAATAATACCACCTAATATCACATGCCTCTTAGTTTATCATCTACCAAAAATCCTATGGAGGCTCAGATCTCCTTGATAGTCCTTATGAAAAGAATTAAGGATTTTTCTATGAAAATCAGAGTAGCGTAGGCAACCAAATGAGATAGGGCTACTAGGGAAGGACATGGTTGAATTACGGGGAGACAGAGACAGCATGATAAGAAGGATGAAGTAATCGGAGATGAATGTGGATGCAACCCTCCCTCAAATTGAAAATTTAAAATGATTAATGGACAAATCTGCCATGCATATAATACATCACCTGCCACTTATTTTTTGTTCATTTAACACATTTTGAATAGTAGAAATTGATATTATATTTTTAAAAATTCCACTATGTTTTGTGGTGTCTACCCTTAGTTTTCTTCTTTTTTTATGTAATTTAAATTATATGAAAGAATGTTCTCATTTCTACACTTGGTAAAATTAACCATGCTCATTTGGATCCTAATGCTTTTTTTTAATCGGGAAGCATTTGTTCAGGAAGGTGTTGCGTGTTATTATTAATAGCCAATAATTGAGTATTTACAAATAGTTGTATTGGTGTTATTCTTGATTCAGAGTTAGGAGTGAGTTACCAGTTTCTAGTTACAGCAGCTATGTATGCGTTAAGTTTTTTCCTGCATGTATGTTAATTCTTGTGTAGTTGTATAGATGTTTGAATAGTTTTTACGTATTTATTGCATTTTCTGTTTTTTAATATAGGCCATACCTTTTGTCGGTCACTTCGACTTAAAGTATTTATATAATCAATGAAAGCTGAAAACGTTTTCAAGTTGAATTTTTATCGTTTTTCTATTTTTTTCAGTTTAAATACATTTTCAGTATTGCTTCTTTCATTTCTAAATCTAGCTTGTACTTAAAGTAATAGATTATACCAGGTAAAAGACATTAATGTGTTCAATATTATACTATTTATTTTAGATTCTTCATGAAAACTAATTTTTCTATAATATTTTCACATTTACTTCATTGACCATTTTTCAATATAAGTTTTACTTTATAATTTTTTCATTTGTTGGGTATGCTACAAGATTATAGCCTAAATGGTATGATTCTTCCAAATTCCATTAATGTATCTTACTTTGTCTGAGTCAAAAGATGTAGCTTAAAATATAAGTAACGTTATTTACACGTAGATAAAAGTAGTAGTTAATTATTACAAAAAGAAGATTTCATAGAAAAAATAAAACGTTGCGAGTTTCACGACAAATTTAATAATGCATGCCTTAATATACACAATATTAGGTGGCATTTTTAGGCATAATTTCATCTATTTAAAAATATACCTGTAGACGTTAACTATTTTAAAAAGATAATATGACGTGAAAATTATTCGTGATTCTAAAAAAGCCAATCTCCCTTAAAGACTATTTACGTGACTTTCAGCATGAAGCCATTGCTTTTATGAAAGCTCTAATTTTCAAGACTAATACCAAAATCGAAGTCGCTAAATTCATAAATAATTTTTCGACCCAATTAACACTAGTTTAACATTTTTCTGAGAGTTCAAGAAAGATTAGTAATCAGTGACTTAATTCCCAATATAATCCCATAATAGGCTGGAATTTCGTATTTCATTCCTACTCGAAAATCCGAAAAAGTTAGCCAAATAAAACTTTTTCAAGAGCATTCCTTTTTCAATCTCGTGAAACTCATGGAATCGTTGGAGAGGCCTGACCCGACAAAAACGAAGGGTCACTTAGTTTGATTTTGACTGACGAGCGAGAGAAAAACAAAGGAAAAGCATGCTCTTGTGTTTTTGTAAATAAATCTCCTCTTGTCGTCAGCACTCCTTAATACACCTCGAAACCGCCGAAAAAAAACTCTACCTCCCCTTCCTTCTTCCCCCCACTCTTCCTCTCAAGGAATTTCCTTTCATCAGGGCACCCAATCCGAAAAACCCCTACCTTCCATTCAACCTTTTGTAAGTCTGACTTTAGTACGGTCAAAAGTTTGAACCTTTATTTTTTTCCTTTTATTTTTATCCGTCCACCTCTAAAGAGTCCCTTTTTCGGGGTTTGTGAGGAGATGATGACCCCCATGCGCAAAAAGCGTCAGAGTCCTCGAAATTCATTAAAACCGACGGACGATTGTCCAAACTCATTCCCGCTCCTTCCCCACAACGCTCTCCACCCGACTGTCTTCTGTCCCAGGAAACAGGGGGATGAGGGAGGTTTTGAAGAAGGGGGCAATCCGGGAAAGCTGAGTGGAGTGTAGGCAGACGAACAGAAGCTGGCGGCGGTAAAGTCCCCGAGAGTGAGGGGAGATGAGAAAAGGATTGCGTAGCCGAGGGGAGAATAACTGCTTTGGGGTGAAATTAGGATCGGCGGATCCATTATTTCTCATACTCGTGAAAACTAAAAAAAGGAAAAGAAACCTTGAAGGGCAGTTCGATTCTATTTCGATGACATTTGTTAAGATTACGATGAGGGAAATCATTCGGTTCAAAAAAATATAGTAATAGAATTTTTCAAAAATGCACGTAGTCACACCCTTGGATATATACTCATGTGTATATTACTACTTAATACAAAGGCTGTGCAATAAATAGTTGTCTTGAAATTTTTATTCACATAATTTGTTGCACAAAAATTAATTTTTTAAATAAATTTGTTAATTAATGTTTTTATCTTAATGTGTGTTGCATGTGTGGTACAATTTTTATTGAGTTCAATCCATTATTGCATCAGTGGCTACCGTTGAAGTCGAAGCATGTTCAGTTCACCTACGGTAACGTTGAAGATGTTACGCTGAATTTACATTTTACTTCACCTGGATTAAATTGTCAACTTAGGCCTATGCAATGCAACAGAAGGCCTTTGGCCTGTCTTTCGGGTCCTATGGCACAAATAAAAGATGGTTTTAAATGTTTGAGGTATCAATTTCAAAGGAAGATGAACACGGAGTTCCATTCACGTCTCTTGCAGGTGCAAATATTAATACCACTGCTGCCATCGTGAGAAAAGGTGACGTTAGGAGAACTGCTAGAAATATTAAAATTTTCATTGGGTACCACTATCACTTTGGTAAGAGAAAAAATGTACCAGAGACCCGGCGTTGGGTTCCAATTTTGGTCATACCTGAATAACAGGACGTTCGCTTCCAGGCTTGTTGATTCTTGACGTTGATGTTATGGGAAGATAAGTAGTTAATTTCAAAGGTTATCACTCCAGATGAAACTTGGCTCCATTATTTTGAGATTAAGAGCCAACAAAATAATTTAAGTGGCTGAGGAAGAGGGATATTCAAATATGGAATGTGGAAGACAGCTGAGGCGTAAAGAAAGGTTTGACACGTTGCAGTTGATAAAATAACAAACGGAGGTTTATAGGACGGGTAGGATAGAAGAATGGGACTATCTTAAGAAGAGGTAAGATAATGGCTTAAAAAATAACAGGAATGATAAATATAAACTGTGTGCGTAAACTATGGATTTCATGTATTGAGATATTCAATAGAAAGATGGATGAAAGAAGGCACGGAAAAATGTGAACATAAAATTAGAGAAAAAAGTTCTAAGAGCTAAACGATAATCTGAGGCAAATCATTAATAGAGTATAGGAAACAAGAAGAATGGAGCAATGTAAGGATATCAGGTTTACAGAGAATAGGCAAAAAGGGTGCCATATAGGAAGGTAGACTGCCAGGTTGTAAGGAAGGTAATTATATGCATATTATTAGAGGTAAAACGGGTAAAATATTAATAGAAGAAGAAGAGGGAAAGGTAAGATGTAAAGGGACATATTTGATAAAAGAAATAGGTCAGTAATTTTGGATATAGATATGTTTTATGATATCCACAATGATAGATTAGGACCAGGAAGACTTGATTGTCAGATGAAAAAGGCATTCAAGTAAATGCAATAGACGACGGCCGTACCAAAGATATTACTCGAAGTAGACCGAAGGAGAAGTTGATGTCCCCACAGAACTACTCAGGAATTTAAGAAAACGAGGAGAAAGTAGATTCAATTGGCTCGTTTGTAACATTTATTAGGTAGGAATTTGACTGGAAGACTTTGTTAGATAATTTTTGAAGCGATACAAAGATGGGAAAGAAGCAATATGTGAAGATTATTGGTCTGTAAACTTGATATGACACGTGGCAAAAGTATTACTTAGTGTCATCAATTAATGGATGGCTAAGAGGGGAAATGAGTAAAAGTTCTATGCACTTTGGTAAAGATCATTTTGGATTTAGAAAGTAGGTGGGTCCGCCCGATTCATTAGGCATACTGAGGTCTCCAGTAGAAAGGAAAATAAAGTACAAGTAACGAACAAAATACATCTAGTATGTATTTTTATGCATCTTAGATTTCGAGGAAGTGTTGGAATGAATAAGTTGGGCAGTACAATAAACCTTTTGAGAAGATAGGAGTTAATTCGACGGATAGTTAACTTATCTGAAGTCTCTACATGCTTCCGACTCCACAGGTGAGGATAGTGAAACAAGCTAAGTAGGTAGTTTCTGAGTTTTACAGTAATTTTCATTACCACCTATTAATCTCAACATATATGCGGATAAAATGAGGTAAGGCATAAGAGGAGCAAGAGGCTGAAGTGAAAATAATTGGGTAACTCATAAAATCTGGTGCTAAATTTGTCAACGATCAGATGTTAGTTAACCAACTGGTAAGAGAGATCAACAACTATTTGTCGCCTTGCAGACTCATTTAGTTTGGTACTGGATGATAATTAATCATAATAAAACAAAGATCATGAGTATCTCAAGAAATTTGAAGGTTAAGATTGAAAAAATATAAAGTAAAACAGGTGGAATCGATAAGCTATGCAAGAGTGTTTTTTTAGCTATTGTCGTCATTGTAAAGCAGTGTTATAGCCAATAAAAGAACTATGTTAAGTAATAAAGCGTTTGAGAAGATGCGTGAGTTGATGACCACGGCTTTAATGAAGATGCAATGAAAACGCTAGAGAAAGCTATTGTATGGAGCATAGTTTGACATAGTATCGGGCACAACATCCTGATTAAAATCTTGGTCGATGGAATCGATGGGATTGGAGCAGTGATCACCAAGGAAAGAATGTACCATACGAATGAGATATTTAGATGTAAAAGGTAACTAAGTAAAAAATGAAGAGCACAGCTTAGTTGAGGAAAAGCAAACAGCTGCATGTGACCAGTCAGTCGGATAAATAACTGCTGATGATGCCTTTTGATTTCATGTATTTTTTGAACTATTCGTATTATCTTATTTTATTTGTTTTCTCTCAGAACTTTATTGTGCCGTTTGGAAGGTATATAGTATTCAAAACGTTCTGGACTATAGATTCCTTCTTATGATAAGACTGTCTCAGCAGTTCGACCTTTTTGGTATATTTTTTAGCATCCAAAAGTGTTTCCAATCCTGATCTTTTAGTAAAGGCTGTTAATGATTTAATTACGTAAATATTTTAACTTTTAATAAAAGTAACCAAAGAGATTTTAGCTATTAGTCAAATTTTTAGTAAATTTTATGCATAAATCAAATTTTTATAATTAGAATATACTTATGAGATTCTTGGTTTCATTTTTTTCCAAATTTATAAGACTTTGAATTAGCATGACTGTTTGTGAAGAATTTTTTTCACCTGTATGACTCGCCATTTTTCAGCTTTCAATTGCAGAAAGGTTGTTACGAATGCAAACATTATATTAGTGACAATCCTGCTCTGCTATTTACTGCTAGACTAGATAACGGAGGATATATTTTTATAGGTTTAGCAATATTTCAAAAATTATCAGCCACTATTCCTTTTGAAATGAAAGAAACGAGATAAGGCAATGGCATATGCAAACAAATATTTTGCATAATAAGTGTAAAGTAAATATGTTTGTCCCTGGGAACTAATCTGGTCTTATTACCAATTACGCGTCCCGTGAGATATCATCCACACTCATCAACTCAGTTTGCCTTTATAGCTCGAAAGTTGGTGAGGAGGGTAGCTCACACCGATATGAGCTTTACTAGACGGGTGAAATTCACAGATGAGGTTAGGGGGGATGTCCAGCCACCTGGGATTTTGATCATAATGACCCGGTAAAAATAAAATTACACTGCTTGAGTGAAACTTAGTGTGCTCAGAGGCGTCTCCCGCAATTGAACTCGGACCCTCCGGTCGGTGGTCCTTTTTTACCACTTTCCTGTGATTTCTGTTATAATTTAGTGTTAGTACGTTTTGCTCTAGTATCCGCTGTACATATTTAGTATTTTTGGATATTTTATAGCCCATGAGTCTATAAGAGACTTACTTTCAGCGCGTGGTGCTTAAAATTTCTGTAAAATGTTCTTGTTCCGATAAACGAAATAGAATTACTTATGATGAAGCTTCTTTTTTTACGTCTTATTTTAGATAATAGCAATCGCGTAGTTATTACGAAGCGGCAACATGATAATTGAAGCAGGATGATAGGCGTAGGTTGGAGGCTCTTGAAATGTGGGTGTGGGAAGGATGGAGGAGGTTAAGTGGACAGAAATGAAAACAAATGAGGAGGTGCTAGGTATGGTGGAAGAGGGATGTTAAAGACTGTGATTGAGGGGAGAATGTTAAACAAACCAGGAAGGGAAGGAATAGAAGAGGGATGTTGAACGGAATGAAGGGAGGAAGGAAGTACACAGAGATGAAGAGGGCTTTGAAGAGGGTCCTTGTTGTATAGAAGGATGTTGGGTTGTGTTTTGTTCGGAGAGATAGGATATTTATTTGGTAGTTGTGTCCTTCCAAAACCTACCTTATCCGTTAGATTACCTATAGTTTTAATCTTTAAAAATGTTGGCATATATGTTGAATATTTAGGTCTATTAGAATGTCACTTCCTTTTGTAAACAACGAGGCATTTCGCGAGGATATGCCATAATTAGATATTTCCAGTTAAGAAATTTACTAACGCAGACTCTAGTGAGGTGACATCCAACGACAAATACCTAAGACCCTCGAGAACTGCCTACCATTACGCCATAGAAAATTTGTCAAAAATAAAAAAATGACTCCCCTATGCTGGGCAATTTTTATGAATATTATAATGGCCTTAGTACTTCACATATTCATTTCTTTGATTCGAATAAGTATGCTAATTGAAATTTTACTCTAACTGCGCTGAGTTCATTGGAATATTTTTAAGAAGAATAACTAATTTATAATTAATAAATGTGATGTACCCTTTTGTCATTATGTATTTAATTTAAAGGTAAAACATCTACACGGAGGAAATTCGCATTCTTGAAATATTCCGTTATATCAGTGGTGTTTAATGTCTCATAAGGTTGTTTTGAAAAAAGATTTAAACTGTGGTTCACCATCTATCACATCGGTTGGAAAACGCTTAGCTGTGGACCCTTTCAAGCCTTTCTGAAAGAGTAAAATAATATTGCCGCCAGGTTTCCCTAGTCCTATCTCTCCCATATATCTTTACATTAGGCCACCAAACTTTAAAGTGCGAATATAACTTCAGATGTAGAACGAATTTTAAAATAAACACTAACCTTTCCTTTAAACTGCCGTAACACTCATGAGTCGCAACCGTAGAGAAGAAACGAACCTTTTTGTGTGATATTTAGGCCACCAGACCCCTTCTCGTGTATAAATTGACCCCACCGCAGCGAAGACCGACCATCACGAGGCGAACGGATTGAGGATTTAAATAAATAACCGCATACACGTTACACGATTAGGGGAAGGTGGACAGGAGGGACGTGCATGCATACGTTTTTTGTTTATGCGGCGAAGAATCTATGAATGCCCTCAGCCTCGGCAAGTAGAGCAAAAAGGTGTTATGTGAACAAAAAAAGATACCGTGACATGATAGGATGGTTTTGGAGGACGATGCTGATGGAGTAGGGGTGGCTGAGCCGGGAGAGGGTCAGAGGGGAGGAAGGAAGGGAAATGAGAGAAGTGAGAGAAAGAGAGAGAGAGAGAGACAGGGCTCATGAGGGACTCGCTCGCTCCCCAAATGAAATTAACTCGGTCGCCCCAATTAACGGGGGGCAGTAGCGATTCAAACGGATTTGCGAGCGGAGAATACCAACGATAATTAAGAGGGTGGAGCAGGGGGTTGTAGTGGGGGTAGGAAAGGTTGGGAGGTCGATGGAGGGGGTGCAACCCACGTGGATGGAGGGGAGGATCCGCAGGAAGTGCGGCGTGAAGGGGAGTTGGGAGGATTTTCCCCACATAGTGGACGGACGGATGATCTAGTGCCTCGCCTAAAGGATGAGGCCTTAACCAATTCTTTTTTAGAATCACCTGTCGATGAAAAAGAATATCAATGGCTCGTGCCTGACTTCCTACAGTTACTCAAAGGAGAAATGAGGGATGCGGGCGAGTCTCACAACGTCGCTTTCGCAAACTGGGTGAACATATACATAAGGAATGACCTCAGCCACCAAAAATATATGGAATAAATACGTCCGTGGCAAATAGCATATTCAAGCTCTCTTTTTGTACTAGGCTGTTATTCCAAAAAATAATTCTCAAGGTTGAAGTCAGAATATATTTATATATATTATATAAAATTGATCGAAAAAATTTTATATGATTATCGGAATTAAAAATAGGACTCAATAAAAAAGTGTGACAGAAAGATTGGCTGTTTATGCCTTAACAATTAGTACTTCCGAATGCACTAATTGAAAAAGAAGAATTAAAAATGACTCAACTTGAAGGGTAAATGACTCACATCATGTTGTATATATTTATCATTGACGAATGATTTTTCAAATCATGATCATGACCGTGTTTTATTATTGTTTCTCTACTTTTACCCATCCTTGAAATTATTACAGTATAAATATTCCCCTTTTGAGTCTAATATTTTCATGACAAACTTCCAGACTCGTGCACTCGGTGTATATAAATTCTCGCTATCGACGATGAAACTTTGTATACTTAGTTGTATGAAGCCAAGGTACTTAATGTTCATTGAATAGACTTTTGACTCCATTTATCAACCATTCACCCAATATTCAACTCTCAATAACTGTCATCAGCATCTCAACAATGAATCCTGAGCAATAAATCCTCTAATGACACTATCAAGTATATTAATCCTTGGTTTAACGAGTATGGTTTCCGTCTAAAACTCAAAAGCATACGCATTAATTGACTTGAGGTAAACGAAATCCCATCACCCACCACATCTCCTGGGGCAAATGTTAGTTGAGCGGATCGCATGAAATGTTTGAGTGTCACTCAAACTTCGGACTTGACACACAGAAAACACGATCGAAATATCTGAGGACCTACACTTGATTAGCTTTATCAAACTAACAGAGGAAAACTGTTCGGGTAAAAAGTCATTTAGAGTTATTTTGTCACATGAACAATATCCCATCTTGAGTAATATAGAGTATTTTCAAACAAAGCAAAGAGCGTTTTTATTATTGAACAAATAAAATATAGCGAAAGGAGATCCACTCTTTATTGGTGGGAAAGAAAGCATTGAAGTATTTTTGCAAATCTCGGATGGGAACCACTGGATACAAAAAGATTCAAGCAGCACCTACTCAGATACGAAAAAATTGAATTATTATAATAATTTATTCTCGTCACCGAGAGGATAACTGTAATCCTATTACAATAATAGGCCCGAATATTTTCAGAGAAATCATCTATCGAATCAGCTGTGTAAGAACCCTTTTCTCCCTCGCTCAGTTAACAATACAAGACTTGCGAACATAAGAAACGGCTAATGTAACTGCTCTAAAATAAATTATTAATTACTTTCCTCAAATACATCGTAAATACTATTTGGTCTCTTAAAATGTTTACTAGAAATCCATTGCTCATGTTTTATTCGCAAGGATTTTTATATTTCTCCATTCAGTCATTCTGGAGTTGCATGTTCTCCGGTTCACAGATAAAAACGGATATGACATTAATAAAATTTATTTCCCGGCTTAATTCCGGTTTCTTCTGTCGTTTATTATTTTGTTCCAAAAACATTTTGCTTAAAAGGAGGGAGATTTTCTATCTATACCTTTTATCATTGTGTTTAATTATTACCACAATTGATGTCATTGGTATTTTCGTCGTTTCCTGAAAGTTCCCTCTAAGTGAAAAGGGAATATCTGTAAAAATATAAGAAGAAATAAGAGACTAAGGGAGGGAGTAAAGTAATGGCGAAACTTGAATAACTAAAGACAGAAGGAGTGAATCCCAGGTATATATAAGTTCATTTTGGTAATGATTATTTAGCGTTCTCCCGATATTTTTTCATCAATGGTCGTTCATGAATGGCAGATTTTTTAAGGATCAAGGGCAATGATGTAGGAATAATAAAGAGGTCAATGCCTTATTTATAAGCAAGTTCCGTGAGAAAAGCCGTCGTGAGGCACTCCATGAAACGTCAAGATATCATATCGGCTTATAAACTCCGAATTTCTTGACTCATAAATCAATCCTTTGGAAAGTTTTGATTGCGTGACGGTCACACCCGAAAACATTGCATTTGGATCTAATTATTTATGAGCCGATTTCCATCACGGTAATATTGTTATGTATACTAGTAACTTTGGATATTTAGGGTTTAATTTGTAGTATCCGATAATTTTGCCATCAGCCGTGGCTATCGTGAATGAAATGGAAGTATTATGGAAGTTATTCTAACCTTTCAAGATAATGTATTTTGTGTTTTTTCTTTGCAGCTATTCTTTGTATTTTAGTCTTAAGTATTTTAACCAATTTAATTACCAATAGCGTTTGGCATCATCATGACTCACTAAATCATTTCGTCGTTTCCAAGTGAAACAGAATTTGAAAGACAGGGTAAACAGAATTTGACAGCATCGCTGTGTTCAAAACATTCCATTTTTATGCATGAACTAATTTAGGTTGCTAATATAAATTTAGACATAAAAATAAAAATTTAGGTAAATTAGAAAAGTTGCTTGATTATTCGCGAACTTATTAGTTTAATGTTACATGGCGGTGGAAAGTAAACAAGGCATTATGTTCATGTGTTTGATGTATTATTTAGGTAAATATAAATATATTTATATTTACATGTATGTATAAATATATTTATATATATAAATATATACATGCATGTACATATAAATATATTTATATGTAAATATAAATATATTAGGTAAAAATAAATAACGTATAATGAGCGTGAAGAAGTGCTTTTTGAAGAAAATATTTTAATGTGGTTTCAACAGAAAACATTCAATTAATTTCTAGCAGTATTTTTGATGGCTCACAGATCCTGACTACAGTATGTCGTCTTGATTTGTAGTGTCCTTTTAATTGCTTGCACACGAAGAAAATCCAGAGCCAATCGTGGTTAGGAAGTTTTTGGGAATAAAATGGACTAAAAATTTCCTTCGTCGTGAGTTAATGGCTCAAGATCGATAAAAAAAACCTTCGATACACACGGGGACAATAGATTCCACTTTCGATAATGAATCGACGATCGGTGAAAACCCATTCGGAACTTTCGGTACTTGGGAAAACCTCCATTTAAAAGTTGCCTAAATAATCATTTCGACCCCATCCATTTGCGAGAATACCTTCCACACCAAAAAGTACCACTCTTCCCATCCACTAGAACAGTTACTGCTGCCTGCCACTATTCAGCTCATTCTAACTCTTCCCAAACCATCACCCCCTTTCCACCCGCCCTCCGGCCCTTAAGCCTTCGGCTTCTATTCTCCAATCCCCCCACTCTCGTCTCACTCATCTCATCAACCTCTTGAAGCCACCCCAAGTCAAACAAATATTTGCTCACCTCCTATCCACTCCTCTGCCGCCACCAACATTACCGTGCAGGGCGGAGTGGAGCAGAAACCTTGCGTTATAAACTTGGAGTGTAAAATCAAACAGTGGGGATGGAAGAGTGGAGTGAGAAAGGTAAGGGGTCTGGTGGAAGGTGGTAGGTAACAGAGATGAAAGTGGAGGATGGCCATAGTGGCAAGAGAAGCAGGGAAAGAGGACTAAGTGGACATGCTTGGGAGGGGCGACAATGGAGTTCATTTCTTGCGCTATTGAGATAGCTGAAGCAATATTACTACAATTTTTTGATGGCTTCATGGTTGACGAATATAATTTTAATCACTTTGATAGCGATTTTATTTCTTAATATGTTGCTAAATTCAAAGACATTACTGGAAACGCCATAAAATTACCTTTCGCTGATGTACACACAAATGCGAGGATTTTATTCTGTGAAATTAATTTACCATAACAGGTACAAGGACTGAACCAATTGCATGAGTTTTGCAAGTGTGAAATGCTCGAATTCCATTTATAGTGAGGTATTTTAAAGATTGATATAAATCAAACATTTATGTGAAAGCTGACAGTTGGACCTTTAGGAAAAAATGCTGCAGAAGGTGAATAAGCGTGACGGGAATGTTTGAGGAATTAAGGTGGGATCCTCTTGATTCAAAAAGTGAGCAAGCCAAAGCTAGTTTCGAAAAATAGTATCCATCTGAGTTTTCTTGCAGCACAGAGAGAGTTGTTGTGCTATTAAATTATACTTGTAGATGTTGCGTCATGATAAAATAAGCAAGACACTGTCCCCAAAACATTCCAGCACTTGTTCTTTCCTCGCTCGATACGCAATCATAACGAAATCGGAGCCAAGCACTCGAACATATTTATATAAAGAGGAATATTCAATGATTTAATCAATTACTGTTAGATTAATTTAGGATTTCATGTGTGTATATGTACGGATTTTTTTAGTATGTGTGCTAACATATAATAAAATGCACGCACGAAATAATAATTGTGCATGTATAACTAGTTCCCTAACGTATTCCCTGCCGCACACCATTTCGGCGACTTGCGGGGTAATGTGTCGATGTGTACATATGTTGAGATGTCGTCCCCATGCAAAAGTCCATGCTTTGATTTACGTATCTACTTGTAATGAACTGAATTGCGCCTGTGCATGGGAGTACAGCATAAAATGACGTTTCATTGGAAAAGGTCTCGGAAATTGACGCAACAATGGCGCAAAACTCATCACGGCACTTATTTCTTCTTTAAACTACAAGGTACGGTAAATGATTCACTCTTTTAATCATCCACCATTTCATGATCCACTCAGTCACGCTCATGTGTCAAATGAAAAGGAAGGTGACAAGTCTATGAGGCCCATCTCCCAAATTCTCATTTTTTATAGTGAAGCGGTTGATTGTAAGCAACCAGGACGGTTTGACATAATTAAGGGCTGATTGACCTCAATTTTGTCAACCGAACATTTGCCCCCAATTATATCTCAGTAGAGTTCAAAAATCAGTACCCGTTGCCAGCATTCATGAACGTGTGCCAAAAAGCGTCCAGGACGGGTTACAGCAATTCAGGGTCTCTTGTGGCTACGTGGACAAGGATATACGTTGCATAGGATAGTGCTACCTAGTTCAGGGGTCGGAAGTACGCTTGGCACGCATGCCAAACGTGCACACCAACGATTTTTTTCGGCACGCAGCCCAGGGCTCAATATTAAAGTAAATAAAGACGCGTACAAGCGTCTTCCGTTATTTGCCTATTTCAGTTTAAAACAATGCAATTTATTCGGTATAAGGACATCAAATTAATTACATCTCAGGAAAAAGCATCATAAACTGTAGCAGTAATAATCAATGATTGGAAAAGGAAAAATGTTCAAGATATACTCACAAAAGTTTTCCCGTTATGTTATTGAATAATTATTTTAGCAGCCGTACTTGATGTGAATTTTTTACCACTATTTTATATTTTCCGCGTTTAAGAAGAAAGTAATTGTTTTTTTTAGTGCGTATAGTTGTGAATTTGGCTATCAATAACTCGTGCTTATTATATAATGCATATATTAAATAATTGCCACACAGCATACTTTATTTATTATATAGTAATGAATGTTTTGTTTAATTTCGATAAAAATTAGTTAAAATGAATGACATTGTTTATAACTAGTTCTCTAAACCGTCAGCAGAAATAATCCATTTTCTGTCATTTGCATGTATTTAGGTTGACTAACGAGTGAAATGATTTCTGGTTCTTTACATTTCATTAGCAAATGCAGAGAGAATGCAATGAAATCATTATGTTTTCATGAACAGTAAAACTGGATGAATTAAACTTGCAGATGTTTTCGTGGATAGATACGGGGGACTTCGAAATGAATCAGAATGATTTTCAACGTTTCAACAGAATCTCATTTTGAGGGGATGATTTTTCGACTACAGATTAGACTTGGAAAATATTGAAAAGAGGTAATTATCGAGTAGCGTAACCGAGAATGGCGCAGAAACTGAGGTACTACGGAGGTAGAATATTGTTTCTGAAAAGTATGCGTGATTTAAAATCGTGCAAAAGCATTACTATCATATATTATATTTTCTCAAATTTTCTCGTGAAATAATATTCTGTCATGAACTTCATTTAGTCTCGTAGTAAGAGGCCTTAAAAATGAACATAATGGCATCTCCATTAGGAAAAACGTGATGAACTTTCGTTGCTTTTCAAAGCTTTACTTCTGTTCAAAATTTATTTTTGTAAAATGACTGAATTTTCGTTCATTTAAATAATTACTCCTGAGGAATTAAAAATTGATCAGAGAACTGTATTTTCTTTTCTTTTTCTGTTCTATGACCAAGAAAGCGATTAAGATATTGGATATTTTAGTCAATTGAAGTAATATGTTTGATTGATCATCCCGAAGAACCCGAAGTTATTTTTAAATACTTTACTGACGTGAAAAATTGTCAGTCGTCAGTCGTGAAACTTATTTTCGTCTTATATGATAACTAGACATATTTTAAGTGACTAATAAAAAGTCGCACGCCATTCCCACGCCATATAATTACTTTTAAGTGAAAATTCTGTCTTTAATTTTTAAATTTATTCAACTCTACCTGACTTGCTATAAACTTCTTCCAAAATTCTTTGTTTTTTAAACTGCTTTAGTCCTATTTCTAATTATTAAAAAAAAATTATAATGCTTAAAAGTGTCAAAAATTGTTCCATAAAATTGCCTGGAAATTTTATCAAAATTAAATCGATACATTTTGAGTATTTTCGATCAAAATGAGCGTTGAGCAATACAAATCGTTAGTACCTATTTATTAAAATAATAAAAATTACTATTACGTCTTTGTATATATATTAAAAAGGACCGTTGAGAGATTGCTTTCGATACGATAATATACGGGATGATCTGACTAGGTGAACTTTGTGAGAAACTGAATTGTGCCACAGGGAAAGAAACTGCCACTCTATCTCAAATGTGTGAATTCCACAAGTCTTTAGGCTTAGTAGAGGGTGAGATAAACCATCACCCATAAAATAATCTTCGGGCGGATAACTATGAGTCGATGAAAGCACGTTATAGTTGGTTGGTCACAGAAGGTCTTCCTTATTTAGCCAGGTTTTCCTTTAGGGTCATCCTGTTATGCACAGGGAACGACTCGAAAACTGAGCATCTAATCTGGTTTGTCATCATTACTAGATACTATTAAATTCATTTCATATCACGTGATTCAAGGTAGGAAAAACATTTGATACAGTATTCTGTAATTAAACTCTTATTTTGAAAGTTGTTCTGTCCTGAGCATGTGCTTATTCGTTTTTTAAGAAACTGTTGAAAGATGTTACTGGGTTTAATGATTCATTGCGCTACACATTAGTCTAAGAACACCTATAACTTTATGCCTAGACTCAGGTCTATGATCGTTTATTAAGGGGAGGCGCATAAAGATAACGTACCAACTTGGACGGACCATCCACAATGTCGTGTGGGTAGAGCATGAAAGGAAAATGGATGTGGGAACAGAGATTTGGGGTCGGCGTGGAAGCAGGGGGATCGGGAGTGATTAGCGAAAGGTGGGGAGGGGGGAGGCCGTAGTCTCCGTCAGAAGGGTGGCAAGATCTGATAGCTATTTGGAGGTTGAAGGGAGAGGTGAGGGAGAGGAAGGAAGGAGGAGAGAGTGGAAAAGCATGCTTTCGGCACGCTTTCAGAAAGTGTGTCCGTGTGTGTGTGTGTTGAGTATGAGCAGGGATAGTGCCAACGGTGTTGGGGCATGGCGAAGGGGAGGGGGAGAAATGTTTTTGACAAGGGTGAGAAGGAAGGGGGACGGGTTCGAAAAATTTTTGGAGGGAGTCTTCGGCGATTGTCTACGTGCAGGGAAGGCCTCTCCGAGAGCTGAAACCTCTTCTGGAAAGACTATGCTTTCGACCACAGCTTAAGTCACCAAATTGAGATAAACATGGCTATGCTGCGTCAGATGGGATGTCCATAATTGCATTCGCTGATTCCTTTAATTTTAAATTATTTGCTTGTCTTCCAATATCAATTGCTGTAGATTGTTGAACCGGTTATTAATTTTATTGGATCATATATTATTGCCAGAATTTGGACCCATAATACACCGTTTGATTAAATATAATCATTGAAGAATTATATTTCAACATTTTTGATCATTATTTGTCTTTGATTTTTCATAATTTTCGTAATTTTTTTCGAGGATGAAAATAATCAGAGAGATGATGTATAACTTTAGACTGCATATTCGGAAAACTAAATAAAAGGGATTTGCCCACTCCGAGGATTAAGAGATATGTCCTTAGGCCCGAACCGAGAGTCGCTTATCTAAGGTTACTTTCTCACTCGTTTGCCGTGATCGCGCCTGATTCGTACCGAGAGTGGAAAAAACCTCCTTCGCATTGGAAGACCTCCTTTGTTAAACCTGCCAAAAGGAAGGGACCTCTGTGCCGATCTTTGTTTACCTTTTCTTTCTTTATGTAGCCTCTCTCCGAAAAAGTGTCTTTCGAATTTCGTACAAAATTCCTTCCTTCGTTCTCACCTGTGCTTTGGTAATGGTGATCTTTGTAGGAACGACTCTCGGTGCGGGTCTTAATATAAACAAAAAGGAATTAAGGACGAATTATTAATCGCTTCAGGCGTAACTTTATGGAATTGTTTCATGATGAATAACATCAAACTAAAACTTTGTAAATCCACATAAAATACGTTAATGCCGCATTAAAGGACAGCATAAAATTTTTTTAATGTGGATTTATGGAGTTTTATTTTGATATTATTCATTAGGGAAGGACGAGAAACGAAGGCTGAAGAGGAATAGCATTAGAGAAGATAGCTGAAAATCTGAAATCTTTCGTCCATCAATCTTCGATTTGAAGGAAAAATTATGCTATTCACAAAACTGGAGGGGACATCTAAATATTAACTTTGATTCTTTTTATTACGAATATACCAGCATCTCAAAGAATCATAATCCTGCTTTTGATATTAATTTATGAAACTCCGTATCACTCAATTACTCGTAATATTATACAATGATGCACTGCATCTTCAAATAGATAAAAAAGTAGTGTATTTAATAACGAATATTTTATACTGACGTTTTCATAAATCAAACCACTTTGTCCTAATGTATTAATGAATGTACCTCCCTTTGTTTCTGTAAAGTGTTTATTTAAAGAATCAGGAAAGGAAAATGTAATAAGTTTTAGTATTTACGTAATCATCAAATAACGTATTTCTAAATGATATAATAATTATAATTTTATATCAATAGATAATAATATATAAAATTGATAATAATAAAAAAATAATTTATCAAACTTTGTTTTTGTATATAATAATATTTATAATATTAAAATTTATATAAAACTTTACTGTTAATATTTATAATAATATATAATATAAAACTTAGTCCATGTACAAAACTTAATTAAAATCAGATTGATAGGGTATTTCGCAAATTAACCTGATTATGCCGCGCTTGTGTCTGTTGCACATTTGCATGTATGCTTGATATTGAATTTATTAATAGTATACGACCACGCCTTGGTAAAGCTAATTCCAATTCCGATTTTCCATTTATTGCCAGGGCGAAATTGATAAATCTGTGATTTAATAGTACTATCAATACTCGCCGTGTGCGGTGGTAGCCTGGAGGTAAACAGAGGGTTTCCGTATACAAAATGATCCCAATTTAATACTATTAATTTAATAATTGGTAATGTGTGCAAAATTCACGCATTAAAAGTTTACTTAATTTTATTCGAATTGAAATAATATTGATCAATTTTTGTCATAGATAATAAAAATTATTTCGAAGGCCGTTTATCCAGGCACAATACTTCTATTGTATTAAGCCAAAACCCGGAACCTCGTGGTCATAAAGGTCCTACCTCATAATCAGGTATTCATTTCTCTGCATTAAGTTTAAAAAAATGAAATCTGGATAGCTCATTACGCTACAAATTAAATTGCAGCACACTAAAAATATTAGTTAATTATTCTGGGAATTAATAGTCCCGGACCTATTCGAATAATTGCCAAAAATAAAATTTGAAGTTATTTCGGCCGTTATTGTTTTTTTGTGTGAAATTAGAAACGATACAATTTATGTCTAGTCCATATATTATATATTGAGTTCTATATACTATCCAAGTATTTATCTTATGGTTTTTGTAATTACGCGGGTGGGTGTACATTAACGAAAACTGAGATATCAGTAAAAACTTGCTATAATAGTCTAATTGCGTGTGTTCATAAAGTTTGCCTATGTAATTATTTTTATTTCTTCACTCCGTTGGAAGACCGTCCGCCTTTGCGGATTTAGTGATGTGACAATTTTTTGTCAGCGTAAACACGAAAAATGAACGATAAAATTTGTGGATAAATCTCAAGCTCTTCCTGTTAAACTCAACAAATGTCAGACTACCCCGTGGCAGGGCACTGGGCGAGGGTCGGATGCATTTAAACCTGGGGCCGTTGGACGAATAAAAGGGTGAGAGTAGCGATGGAGTTGAAGGGGAGATGGGGAAAGGGAGGGGGTGTGATTTTGAATGTGAGGGGGGAGGAGGATCCGGTTCACCACTTTCTCAAAGTGAGAAGGTTTCAAAAGAAGCGAGGGAGGGATGAGGTTGGAGAGGCGGGGTGTTGCACGAAAGGACTCAGTCGCACGGGCCGGAGCTCATCATCCTCCCCGCAAGTCAAATGTGCGGTTGAGTGGGACATCGCGGGCCATCCTAGGAGCGCGGGGTGGGAGAGATGGGCCGCTTTATTCATTGCCACTCGAGCATGATCCACAGCGCGGACGATACCAGAGATTTTTCACGATGAGGTAGGAAAAGAGAGAAAAACATTGGCGATCCCAGTGATGAATTAGGTAGTCAGTATTCCCGTAAGAAAAAAGCTCCATTCGAGAGCAAACCTTATGCAGTTTCAGCTCGGTTTACTTGGGAAAAGCACACGAATTAAATGATTAACCGTAAAATAACTCCAGGGAGCTATTTTTAAGTTTCCTGAAAAAAACCATGAGAAATATTTGTGGCATTACTATCTGCTGAATTAGGACTCATTGAAATGTCAGTTAAAATATAAAATGTTAGCAACTATAAGTAAAATTGAATTGACGCTAGGGATTAAATAATAACTATTTGTACTCTATATTAAAATTTTTACGTAGTACTATTTTGTTATCCTTTAAGATCGTAAATATTTGTAAATATTGTGGCTAATATCAAATCATAGATATATAATGGTTGTTATAAAATTACCATTTCATTCATTGAATTCCATAGTTCATTTGCAACATTGGAATTATAGAAAAAATAGTATCGGTTAGGTCGATAGAAAGTCAAAATTTACAAAGATTCAGAAAATTCAGTTAAATATTCTATGAATTAGCATATTACGGTTTATGCACTACTTTATTTAACACTTTTTTATCAACCAGAATCTAATGATAATCGATACTTGCTTACTGTCTCTTTTCCCGGAGTAGTAACCCATCGGATATCCTTTTAACTAATTTTCTTCTAATAAACGTTATAACAGGTGGGTCCATAGTACTTGCTGTGTATACCGTGCACGACGTGTTTTCTGTGATATGACACTTTGAATTTAATTTTTCAGCAGTTAATCCTGAGGATATAGCCTTTTTCTTCCGTTAAAGTCACAGCTTTAAGACAGATGAACGAATCGTAATTACTCCTTGAAATAGATGAACTGATTAGGTGTGGGAATAACCACTTGTCGGATATAACTGGGTGTACAATGCGTACTTGTGCTCACAAGATTTTTCATTGTGACGTACTTAGTTTTGAAAATAAAATGTGAACGTCCTCACCAAATAATCACTAAATAACAATTCTAACATGGTTAAACATGTAATTTACTGTACGATTAATAATGTATTCTTACATTATTTCGAAATGAATTTTTCCTTCCAAGACTCATAACTTAGATATTCATATCCGAATTTTTACCAGAACTATTTTTATAATTATTTTTACGTGTATTAAAAGTTGAATATCTCCCTCCAAACGAAACTTTTAGTAAAATACGTAAGATAGGATGTAAAACAGTGGGATAAGGTTTCAGATTCAGTGTGTCCCTGTCTCAAATTTGTATAGTAATTTTGGGCACCTCCAGATAATCCGCTATGCAACTCTCAGGTAACGAGTAAAATATTTGGAAACCTTTGCCCGTAATGGAAGAAACTGTTTCTTCTACGCTGTATGAATTCCAAAGGTGCTGGGTTTAGTATTAAATCTGTCCACAATTCAAGCCGAACTTCAATTTAAGGCTATGGGTGATAGCCACTTTCGGCTTACGCATACAATCTCAAATAAAATGGTTGGGATCGATTGCAAGATACATGTGGGGGCAATATGAAAATAAGAATTAAATCTATTTCGATGGTACTGCCATAAGAGCCTACATGCTTGTTTCCAATAATGACAAATATTTGAAGAACATAAAAGGGGTTCGAACATATTTTAATCCAGGAAGTTGTGAAGCCAAAGTGTGTGTGAGAGAGAAAGAGAGATATGGAGAACCATAAGACCCAATTTTTATTAAAGTTAAGAGCGTTGAGGTTATTGCCATGGAATGTGAAAGGAAACTGAAAGAATTGGAGGCTAAGAGAGCCATGAGAGGAAGCGTTTATGTGGTCTAACGAAAGAATATACACAGGCAGGCAAGGAGTGTGCACGAAAGAGACAACGATTCACTTTCAATACTTCGGTGGCCCCAGACACTGTAAGAGTTACACTGGCGCAGGTGGCCAAGATCACCGAAGTATTAAGAGATTCACTTTTACTATTATGTGTCGATATATTTTTTCATTGTGTAACATCAAATTTGTACAGGGTTCGTCCGGAAAATAAGTGTACTGAGCTCAGGAAAAAAAAATTATTACACTTTTACATATCTTAAGCTAATATTCCTCAAAATAGGACCCTTGTGAGTCGATACACTTGTTCCAGCGGCGTTCCCATTCCTGGAACGCTCCCGCGAAGGCATCATCGGGAACCTCTCGAAGACACGTCGTCACGGCCTCTTTGACGGCGTCCAAAGTCCCGTATCGCGTTCCTTTCAAACTCCTCTTTATCTTCGGGAACAGAAAGAAGTCCGGTGGTGCCAAGTCCGGGCTGTAGGGCGGGTGCGGCAGCGTTGCCACGCCGTACTTGGCAAAGAAGTCCGACACGACAAGCGCGGTGTGAGACGGCGCATTGCCGTGATGCAGCCGCCAGATGTTTTTGATCGCTGGCCGGACGCGGGCGACTCGTTTTCGAAGCCTGTCGAGCACTTGGACGTAAAATGCAGCATTTACAGTTTGTCGTTCAGGCACAAATTCGTAGTGGACGACTCCCCTTTTGTCAAAAATCCGGAAAAAATCAGTACACTCATCTTCCGGACGAACCCTGCATGTGTGTGTGTATTGACTCGAATAATTTCTTTCGAAAATTCCCAAATTTGACGATGGTAATACTTTGATCCACATGAAATCAGCGTTGCATATCAATTTCGTTTCACATCAATTGCGTCGATTCAGGCATGATGTAGTGGAAGGTGGACATAGTTGATTAGTAGCTAAACGACTAGACTGTTCCACTATTAAATAGTGCAAGAATGTCATCGTTTAGCTACCAATCTGTCTTGATAGCCTACGAACAAATTTGCCACTTAAATCTGTGTTATGAAAATAAGATTATAAATAGCGTAAAATTGGATTATTTTTTTCTTCAGTTATAATTTCTTCAACTTGTACCTAATTCATTCTTTGGCACTTTTGGTTCATGTACATGGATCGCAAGTTAGCAAAATTACTTTGAAGTTTCAATTTTTGTTACTTCCCTTTGCATTGCTCAATTACCTTTCTAATGGTAATTATTTTACGAATGTCGTGATTTTTTAGACATATTTCTCTCTCTGTAATCCAGTGAAAATCTTAAAAATTTTCATAAAAGAGCATTTTATCTGTATTCGCGTTCAGCAACAACACTACTTTCATCACCAGATATAAAAAATGTCTCTCTGTTTGATACAAATATACATTAGTCTTTATTTTGAGTCAGACATTCAATTCAAAGTGACTTCGAACAGGAACTTAATAAATCTTATTTATTATGGTATCTGAAATTCACCAACGTTTTGAGTTCTTACTTAAATTTCATGATTAATCAATTGAATTAAATGTAAAGCTAATTTAAGCGGTTATGTTTCCACCAAGATATGTAATGCTTGCGTTATTCTCCCATTCAATCTCTGAAACCCTCTCGACTGCATAATGGGGAGGTAAGAAATAGGGAAGGATTCGGGTAAAGAATGAGAGTGGGAGTTGAGCAGGTTAAGGGGGATT
Source organism: Hetaerina titia (assembly GCA_037158775.1). Lineage (NCBI taxonomy): Eukaryota > Metazoa > Arthropoda > Insecta > Odonata > Calopterygidae > Hetaerina > Hetaerina titia. Next base: position 47,045,897 of record CM073775.1, read on the forward strand.
GGGCAGCGGCAAGGAGACTGGGAAGAGAGAAGGCTGGAGGGAAAAGAGGCGATGTGAGTGGGTTCATGGAAGTGAGAGGGTAGGAGGGGACGACCGGGAAGGAAGGGAGGCAGGGGAAGGGGGACGAAATAAGGTGGGTGGGGAGGGGGGCGTGGGGGCAGTCGGGATGAGAAAGGGATTGACTTGGCCAAGTATTGAAACAAATAGACTTAGTTTAAGAAAAAAAGGGAGCTCCTTCCCTTTCCTTCCCCTGTTTATTTTCTTGACTGGGACGCATGCTGTAAGAGTTCGGAAGAATATAAAGGAGAGACAGTTTCTCAGCCCGAGCAATTCCAGATAGGGGTTGAATATATTGGAATATATACTTGAGGGAAGGAAAAAAAGTCTCCTCTAGCGAGCTAGGGAATAAACACACGCAAGAATACACACACACGCGAATGCTACGGGATACACGTATATACTCTCCGGGGCGCGTGTAAGGGACGGACGCAAGGGGTATTGAGGGAATGGGATGGACTCCGGAAAAGTTTTTTCTACCCTCTCTCTCCCAGCCCCGACGACAAGCAATTGCTTTGAGGGTTTCCTTGGTAACAGGGGCCATTTCCAGAGATGGTAGCTTGTGCCCCCCCCCTCTTTCATATTTATCGCTGTAACGTAAAAATTATTCCCGTGCTCCCACGCCCCCTATCCTCATGTTATTCCTCTTCACTCAAGCGAATTTATTTGCGGGGGTGAGGGGGGAGGATGATCGCGGGGGTTGGTACCTCAAACCGAGATACGTTTGCGAGAGCTTTTATTTTGATGAACGCGGGAGGTTTGTGCGTCGACGCAGAGGTGGCTTCTTACATCGACTGCCCTCTGTCCAAGTGAATGCTGAACTAAAACCCGTGATACGTTTTCTTTTTGACTTCCATTCTCCTTACCAACGTGATATCCTTTTTATCACTGCACACCTCTTCACTTACCCATACCGTCCCACTTTTAGCCTTGGTTCCAGGGTAATGAATCAGTCCCATCTCATTTCCCGCTAATGCATTGACGAACGGCTTCCTTACTCAGTGATGTCTAGAATTCCCCAGGGAACCTTTCCGTTCTTGTTTCAATTTATCCGTCGCATGAGAGAAGGTGACAGGGCCAAGATTAGAGCGGGAAGAGTGGGAGTGGGGGAAGAGAAAATGAGGTAGATAGATATAGTAAAGGGGAACACAAGAAAAAGTTAAGGTAGTTTCTTCAGCCTCTCTCCTTACCTCGGTCCTTCCGTACCTTTCTCTTCCCATTTCAAACGGGAAATCCAAGGAGGGAGAATTCCGGAGATGTAGTCCCGCTCGTTTTTAGGGAAATCCGTGCTCGATATTTGGATCCATTCCAGATTGTTCCATCCTTTGATGGCACAAAAAACTATCATGGGTGTCGCGTTGGAATTTTCTGCACGAAAAGCTTTCGGAAAGTCTTGGCTCTTCCTTTGGTGAAAATTGATACATAACTCCTCCGTCAGTGCTTTGCCTTGAATTAGTTCCGTCTCAGATGTTAACTGATGGGGTTAGCTAAGCGTGAATACCTTTGTCGATTTTGGGCTATTTTAATTTTCTTAAATTCTTAGCACATTGGACATGAATTAGGAAATTACAGTAAGCATGTTTACTGTAATTTCCTAAAACTGTTCTGTATCTATTAAAGTATGCCATAATCAGTTACGAAAGCGGTAAGAGGCAGAGTAAAGAGATAAAATGCTAAGTTAAAAAGAGCTCAATTAGTAATTAAAAAAGAGAATTATTAAACAATGTTCTTAAATGTTAGTGAACTTGTTATTGTTTACCCTTTTAGTAGATTTAACAAGAATATCATATGCATGAATCGAGAGCTGGTAGCATTGAATGATTTCCTAATAATTTTTTTTTACTAAATTCTAAGGCTCATCCTAATATTTTAAACAATTTTACGCACGGTGAATGTGAGAAACGTTCACCATTTTTTTTCAAATACTTGTCAAAATAGTATTGTATTGTAACAGAACATAAAACTTCAGTTTCCTTTTCTAATATTTTCTTTACTATTATACTAAATAGTATATTGCTTTAATAAAGATGAAAACAGGGTTCATGTGTAGTACACCGGGAGTTCTTCATTAAATAAGAGCATATTATTTCTTATCAAGGTCCTATTTGCCATGATTTGGATTAGTTCCAAATAGCCGTATTCACTCTATTTTAAGAATAAAATTTGCAAATTTGAGTAGTACTAAGAAGAAAAAATATGCTTTTTCCAGTGATCTCATTATGATTCCTAAGTATTCCTAGTTTTGTTACATTTCGAATGTATGATGCGTTGAGACGGGAAAAAATTTAGTTTTTGTCAGTAAATGAGGTTAGGAAATGTATTTTTCATACCTTAAAAAGATTAAGAGGTCAGATTGAGTGAGGTTAACGTTTCAGCTCCTCTTAACTATGGATGTAATGGGTGTTTGAAATTTAAAAATTTTAGAAGAATTTATTTGGGTGAGTGAATATAGTGTTCTCGATAAAAATTGCAAGGGATAAAATTTAATAAAAATGAGATCAAATTATGACACAATATTAGTAACTAACGACATATTTATCTGATAATAAAATCTATATCAAACTGATCTGATCGAATATGAATAACATATTCTTGAAGAATAATGTGGTCGATGTTAAAAGAAGATTGGCATACCTACTAAAATGATTTGTCGTGTTGCCAAATGGGTCTTCCCGTCCAAGGCATCGAGAAACTGGGTCCTGGCATTAAGGAAAAGCAAAAATACTATTGATGAAGTCAAATGCATTCTCAGTGGTTCTTGACAAAAGTGACGATAAGAAATCACGAGGTCTCTAAAACTCTGTTAAGTGAATGAATTTTTCTATTACTATTCAAGCTGTACCGGGGTAGGAAAATGGATATGAAACCCCTTCAGGTACGTTTCTTCACTAAAAAATACGTCTGACATGTACCCAGTCACTATATTTTAATTTACGCTACATTAAAGCTTATTTGATATAAAATTGCCATTTTCAAGAAAAAACTAAATCGTCAGGAGTAGGAGATCAGATGAAAAGTTTTATTAATTTCTCCATTACTTAACAATGCCAGAGTAAGATTTTATCTACCGTATTAACTGTAATGATATATATATATATATATATAATGAAGATAATTATAGTTTTAATTTTACATAATGCTCTACAAAATATATTTAAAGAAGGATTACCTAAGGTAAAGAAACTTTGAATAAGAGGGAGTTAATGACAGAGATCATAAATAAAGATTTAAAGAAAACACTGGGGAAATCTTTTATAAAAAATGTATATACGTAACGTATTTTATACATAACGTATAAGAGACACTGGAAACTTGATTATTGGATAGAAGATTTGTACAACTAGACCAGAGACTCTTGAGGTGCATGTTTGGAGGGAAATGAAAAAAGGGAAATGGATGAAAAATCGAATATTTTCTAGACATTGCAGGAGAGGGAAGAAAGTTGTGAAAAATTAAAGGAAGGGTGGAAAAATTGGCGCTGACCATACTGAGAGGGAATGAGGTATTGAAGACTAAGGTACAAGTTAGAATGATGAGTAGATGAGTTAGAGGGAGGTAAAATCATGGCAACGTTGCACGGAATAGATAGAGCCAGAAAAAATGTGTGTTTGAAGAATGATTTATTATAATGCAGGTTTTAGAATAATAATTTCGCGTTTTTCTAGTTAGGGTTTCGAATTACAGCAGACATTAGATACTGTACACATAACCAAACTTCATTGGTAGGGTACTTTTACAATTAAATACTTATGAAACAGTAACATGTACAGTGCTCGCTTTTGACTTGTTTTTCACAGTATATTGATAATATCCCTCTGAAAGTATTAACATGTTTATTTAGAATCAGTTTTATCAATTGATAACTTGCTATTTTCCGCAACATAAAATTAAATGCAACCGGCTTTAATGTAACTACAAACCTGATGATGATGTAGTTACGTTGAAATCGGTCGCATTAAATGTCATTTTGTTGAAAATTGCTAATTTTTAATTAATCATAATATTCCACCATATCACGCCTGAAACGTCTCTTTTTAATCAGTTTATTTTTTTCGACAAGGGGAGTTCTAAGTGTCCTTATATATAGACAATTTAAATCACGACAAAAGAGAGGAGGTGAATTTCATTTATTGAGACATTTCTTGTTCGTCCTCTAGCATACTCCTTAATTTTGACAAATCCGATTTCTTTGGATACCTCTACAGTATGAACGGTATAGACACGTAATTGCTGCACTGGATGCAGTGATACTTATTGAAATGGAGCATCCACTGTGTAGAGGTAATGGATTCCCAAAGATATTAAAGCGACGGATACCTTTGGCCACAGTCGATCGCCCTCCGAGGAGGAGAGTGAACTTAAGTGTGAAAGCCACCGGGTCACAGCCCTGTAATTCCATTAATTTCGAAGAACCGTCGGACAAACCGCGGTGAAGGAGGAAGGAAGTGTGACTGGGAACATTTGAGGAGGGAAATGGGATGGTAGGAGGAGTGAGTACGTTGGATCAAAGTAGCCTGGAGATAATGAGAGAGCGATGATGGGAAATGATAGGGATTGACTTGGGTAACCAAAATGCATGTCAATTAATGATGTCATTGGAGTTTCGGAACTGAGAGAAAAATCGATATGAAAATCAATGATAGAGCACTGTTACTATCCCGGAGTAAAGAAACAATATACGTTGGTGAGGAACGAAATCACTCAATATTGCATTTTTCTCCACCAAAATGACCGTGCCTGGTCTTCTACGTAATATTGAGAAAAGATAGCATATTATAGTTGAATTGAAATTTAAAAAATGAAACATTACTGAGGAAAATTTAAATTTAGATAAGAGAATAGGCAACCTTAGACCTGTAGGTTTTTAAGTTAAAGAAATGCTTTGCATGATATTAAGTAGTTGTACCAATTACGCGTTTCTTAATTATGAATGCTTCACATATAATTCAATAAAATCATTCGGTAAAAGTTTGCGTGTGTTCAAAATGAGGAGATCATTATACTGAATGTATTTCTTAGAGCTGATGGAGCTAGTCTTGTGGGTCAATCCGAATAATCCTTGTCTTTGCTTTAAAGGTTACTAATTTGTGTGGGGCTCGAGATGGTGGTGTGCCTAACGTACGGGCTTGCCTCCGAGAGGTTTGAATCCTTGAGGGAGCAGATATTTATCAGCGGTATCCCGATTCCTACTCGAAGTGCTTTGTGAAGAGCACTTTGAGTGAGTACGCCTTTCGTTAAAAGTAGGTTAATGTCGACGCCGGGTTTCTCTCCACCCTTTCCTCCTTTCACATCCATCCCTAATGGCGCAAATGACCTCAGTTGTCGGTCGCCTCCCTCAAAACTAGTACTTCTACGAATTTGTATCCCCATTGGTTGATTCTGAGGGTGAGTTCTTGCTTATTAACTCCGGATTACTAAATGGTCAAAGTCATAGGAGCATCCAATTACATTATTATTAAGTAATACAATCTGTCGAGTACTTTCTTAGTGCCTTTATTTTTATGTTTAGTTGTAAAATAATTTCGTACTGTTGAATCTAATAATTGAAAAACATAACAAGTATTATTGATAGTCTCGGAGAAATTCTCTAATATAAATAAAATATCACTTCGAATTAAACTTGACAGGGTACGACCATTTATCAATTGATTGTATCCGTCTCTCAATTAACAGATCACAAATTTGTCATGAAAAAACGAGTTTCTAATTTCGAAGGGCTGAATGACCTCCGACTTTGTGGAGTATTCAATTCGAAGAAAGTGCTACAGGGGAGAGGTACTTGGAACGCCACCAAATTTAGTTCACCCTCAGCCCATACTCTCTCCAAAAACCCCATTCTCCCTTTCTCCGTCGTACAAACGTATACCGTTGCCCCGAATTTGCACACCGCGTCGCGGGCAAAGAACTGCACTTGGGTTCCACGACTCCGGCTGCTCAAATGAACCGACACTCGAGCCAAAATTATTCTCATCCTCACTTCTCTCTGAGTTCACCGCAATTTGTCTGCAGGGAAAAAAGATTTGTACTATTGGTTATAGTTTGATATTAAGGATCAGTATTTAGAATGGGACGGTATTCAGATCGATTTAACGAAATTGGTTCAAGCAGGTTAGGTCCATAGAAATACGTAAATATATTTTGTGCCAATATTCTGATTTTGATAATATAACACCTACATTTCGACATTCCGACTGACACAGTATTTAATACCCTAGAAAAATGAAGCACATTAATCCATGTTTTAGCTCTGCATACTCTACCTGCATCATTTCGTTCAAGCGTCTACCTTTTTCTACATTTACCTCACTTACTTCATATTTTCCTCTCTATCACCACCTTAAGCATAGATATGTCTTTACCCATCAGAAAGATTAAGTAGTTTGATATCAGAGTGATCGCCCCAGCGTGTGGATATATTGGATGCGAAAAAAGTGAACTATTAAGAATTATTTTATTCCTAAAGTAATATGCATAGATGATTAGCTGAAGTTTCCCTTCTTCGGATAGAAAATTAATGATATTGATAGACGTATATGTATAGTTTGGTTTTAGAGGCAGTAATATCCTATTTGTATAATAGTAATCATGAGTTGTTACTACTAATCGCATGGAAACCGTATTAGAGAAACGAAATAAAAAGTATAGGCGCCATTTTCACTAAGGGTACATAAAAATACCAATAGTAATAGTTATTAGGGGAAGCGATCGCCAGCTGAGGTCATTATACAATTAAAGAAGAGCAAGTAATGAGCGGTAATATTTTCAGGGAATAGGGTGGGGAAACTCGGCGATGGCACCAGCCTACTCTTACCGAAAGGCGCTAAAGGGGCCACAGTTCAACGTCCCATCCGACGGATGGCGTACTTCACTTAATACGCTCCAAGTATGGATCAGGATATCACTGAAATATTACGCTACCATGGGAATTCGAATGCGATCTCCTGGGGTGGGAAGCCAGTACACTAGCCTATGCGCCAACGCTATCCGCATTAAAATTCCACTCTCAAAATATCGGAGGATTTAAATTTCATTTCTAGCAGAAAATAACTTTAAGATTGGGTTCACATATGTTCCTTGTTCTTGATACTGTAGCGTAGATATATAGATATGGATAAGCCAAATACCTGCAATGCTTAAAACGCTATGTAAGAGGCATGGTTGGCCAGATTGGCGTAGGCTGAAGTGGGAGTTCAAAGTAGAAGCAGCGAAGTGATTCAGTGGAAGCAAAAGGTGGGCTAAGCCAATGTATTGGGGGAGGGTAAGAGAAAACCTCTGCAAGTGAGTGAGAGGGAGAAAAAAAACATTAGGTCGGCGGAGAGACGAATTGAGGTTGCTGGCATGTCGAAACTTAAAGACCCGATAGTGTGGGGCGAACGTGCGCTCCTATATGACGAACAGTCCACGATGCTCCTCCAATGCGCCTGTCCCTCTCAAAATGCATTACGCTATAGGGATACCACCCCAGCAGCCTACCATGAACCCCTCTTCTCCGCCACACTCTTCCCCCAACTCCCTCCAGCAACGGACCCGAGAAATGGTTCATTAGATTGCGCCATTGCTCAAAGTCCAAGGAGCGAGGTAAGAAGGAGGGTGGAGGTTTCTAGAGGGAGCAGTGCGACGGGAGAAGAAATATTTGCCAGACATCCTGCACCCCTTCGAGCGGATGGGGCTGATCTTCCAAGAGATAGTAGGAACCATTTTTTTTCTTTTCCAACACCTCGGGCGCAAACATCAAGGCAAAGCAAGGCTTCAACGGTAGCTTTGCATTTTAGCCATTCAGTTAAACCTTGGACTTGACGGAGTCAGTTATTTTTTATGTGCTCTTTAATTGAATCATAGCAATGAATCTATAAACCTTTACATGGAGATAAAGCAGTAAACTAAATATATAGAAAGTTACAGAAATATATTATTAGCAAAAAAAACTTTGACCAAATGAGTAATTTAGACATTAATGACATATATTCACATATCAGCCCTCAGGCATTTTGGTATCATGGGTGGGAAAACTACACAATAATATCGTATCAATTCTTAGGTAATGAAGGCCCATTAGTTAATAAGCAGCTTAATACCTGAAAAGATCGCTAAAATTCACATAGCCAAGTCTCGCAATACATTCTTAAGAATAAGAAAATAAATATATCACTTGATATAATTTTCCTTTTCCTGGAAAAAGTTTGCCCATTACCACTGAAGTGAGCTCGATTCCGATCATTTCCTAATTTGTGGGGACGTGGTTGGGTAGAGCGCTGGGCTACTGATTGGAGGGCTCAGGTTTGTCTTCCAGGCATGCCTCTCGCCACACTCAGCTTCACTTAAACTGTGTGATTTTCCATAGACCAGATATTCCTTGGAAACCACAGGCGGCACAGGGAAAGGAATTGGCGGCCCTACACTGGTGTGTGGATTCAAACCGACCTTCGAGTTTATCAATTGTTTCTCCTAATTCGAACAACGTTAGCATATCATAAACGAAAAAAATGTAATTGGTCATCATATTCTCAATTCTAATGGAAATTTTTTCCATGAATCAACCATCAATGGCTGCGATTAATTTTTAATAATTATTATAAAAAATTAACTAATTTTAAGGAATTGATCCGCTCTTGTGATTAGAGGCCAGGGAAAGGTTGTTTAAATAAGGCTTTAATGTCGTTACTCCGGAAACAATTTCACTGACAGTCACAAAACTGACACCAGAGTTATACTTCACATTCATCTAAAGTCACTGGGGAGTGTTTGATGTTATCTACAAGCCATTAGGCTCTTCCAACAAATATTAATGCACAAGAAAAAAAGTGAGGCGGGGAAGGTTTCTAGCTTCCGAAGCATGATTTTCTTTGCATATTCAAATTTAATCGGGTAAATTACAGATTTACCCCAAGTTTTCCGTTTTTAAAAATGATATGGAAAACGTGTTCAGTATATTATCATTACATTAATTAACTCATGAATTCGAGTACACGTACACACATCAATGATGAATTTTTATTGAATGCACCATCAAGTTGTGATCAGACCTCTAAGTTATTAAATAGGGTAGGTTTTGGCATGATTACGGCTGAATATTTTATGTTAACCCTGGAACAAAGACTTTGTTTATGAGTAGGCTCTGTTTTTGGTTATAGATATTGTAAGTAAACGGTCCAAGTCATGGTAGAAAGCCTTTATAGGCCCCCAAAAGCTATTGTTTAGTTACCTATTCATGTCTCAGTCGCTTATAAGACGTTATGTAATTAATATCGCAGTGTAGTACACAAACGAATTTTGTTACCCAAAATATGAAGAATACGTAGCTGTTTAGCCCGACTTCTTCGAACCGCTGGTATCTTTCAAAAATGATTATATTGGTCCTGACTGGCTTCCCATAATTATGTAACTTCCTTTCATATGCACCTTTTTGGGTTTTTTACTCAAAAGTATAAAGGTCAGAACACTGTTGATACACAAAGACTTATGTACATACAGAGAAGTTTAAAAAAGTATAGATGATTTTTTGTTTATGATTTTCTCAAAGTGAAACTTGACGCAAGACATTGAAACAAATACAACAAATTATCTCAGAGTATTCGCGGACAACTAAATGCTTAAAAACACAGGAAAAAATAATGCATCTAAAAATCTGGTACTAAATAAAATGCATCGGTATTATTGGTAAAGTATCATATCTCTTGCAGGGAAAGATAGCGATTATTATGAAGCTTTTTGTTCAGGAAATGTGGTATAATATTTGCTGCTTTTCTCTCATATATACTGATCTTTTTCCCCTGCCAAAAGCCATGAGGTGCGATATTTGACACTATGGATACCTTTCATTCAAAGCGAAAAAGATGGAAAAATTGAGTAATGAAATGCTCAGACTTGGAAGACCAATAGACCCTTATAATTGGGCATAATTGCAATTTAGGTTAAGACTGTCTGGCAAGTTAGGTACTTTTCATTTATTTGGAGATTGTTAACGTGAATTCAACAGATCTTGACCTAGAGGGCATTAATGGACTGATTATGGAACAATAAAAGTATCATGCTTAGACATTTAAGTGATGGTTTTATAGAAACCGTAAAGAGATGGGAAATACTTCCGAATACATGGTTAAAGGAAGTCATAACTTGCATTTAAGATGTATTGAGGAGGAGCTGAATGAAGTTTATACACCCTAGCTTCTCTATTGCATCAATCACTCCAAATCATTGGATTAGGTGGATTAGAGGTTTAAACCAAATGATTCAAGGTGGACGACAATCTGATGCCAAGGAGCTCAAGCGTGGAATCACTACGCTTCCTTTCATACCTGCCATAAAGTTTCCCCACGGAGACCTTAATAACTATCTACAGCCAGCGTATGCGATGCGTGGATGTGTCGTGTATCTTCGTGGGACTACAAGCACTTAGGAGAGGATGGGACAAAAATGTACTTCCACGACGGCACATCGCATCCAATTTCTTCGGCGAGGGAGAGGAGGAAAGGATAATGTTCGTGGCCAGGAGTCCATTTAAAGTTGATGAGAGGATGGAGTAAGAAGATTCTGGATTGAGAAGAGAGCTAATTTGGAGCGGAGGGAGGATCGGAGAGAAGATTGAGCGGAGGGGTCCAGGGATCGACTGATGATGAGGGTAGAGTGGTGGTGGTAAATAGCCCGGGAATCTAAGATAGCTCAGTGTAATGGACACGACTCAAGGAGTTAATAACTTATTTTGGTCAGTTTCTCGCCATGTCGTAACTCAGTCGCCTCCTTAGCGTATATGATCGGTAATGGTGCGTTACGTGGTCTCTTTGAAAGACTTTAAAACCGACAAGTGTTGAGCATGTTCAGGAGGATATTTATTAGTCGTCGGATCACTTCAGACTTTATTGTAAATAACCTAAGGCCTTATTTCCTTTAGCACACAACGAAAATTAGACGGTATATGGTGAAAATAAATTGAAAATTTATTGAGTTGTCTGTTATATCTATGAAAGTTTCATATTTGACCATGCATTTTCAGGAAAGTTTTAAAATATGTAATAACCCTATTTTGGGAACTGTAGATTATTGTATCAACTTTATTTAATTAATTCCTACTCTGTTTTTGTAAAAAAATAATTATTTCAGTTGATGTCAAGGACATATAATAATACCTAATAGCTTGAACACTAGATTGTAACGCATCACAACAATTAATGCAAGGTTGGATTGGAAAGAATCTTTTTAATTGAGACGAAACTCGATCAAATCAAATACAATCGGCTTCATTTGAAAGAAGATATAGATGAACCCCTTAATACCCCATAAAGTAGCATATTCCCAGAATTCTGTTTTCTTCTACAACAAGGAAAGGAGCTCTCTACTACAAGGAAAGGATTTATTTCAATAACGATAGCTGTTTTATTTCATGCCTGCCTATTCAGGAAATTCATACGTTTCGTTAATCTTGGGCTACCTGCCATATATTAAACAAAATTGTCTCTCATCTAGAACAAGATTTCTCAATGAATTCTGTCATTCTCTTGTCCTCCTGGTTTCATTCATGTCCCCTGTTACCTTTTAATCGACGCGTCTTTTGGGTAAGCATGGTAAGATAACATTTACAGTACACTCTTGTCATCATGAATCGAAAGGGTCCAGTAGTAGTATCACAAATCTTCATAAATCACGCACGTTATCGTTATCAGTGAGAAGGATAAGGACAACCTATCACAGTTCTTCAAGCATCGTAATGCGCGACATGCATTAAGGCGATTTCAGGCACTACGCAAGAATCACTTGATGGGTGAAGCCTCTTCGAAGGAGAGGTATCGAATTATGAGAAGCGATATCAATGATAACCGGCAAAACAGTTCCGATGGTGACCAAGAGGTTCTGGTTTTCGTGATAAGCAAATGTTTACATTTCACTTGTGGTCCAGTAAATATTTTGTATTCCTCCAAATAAAGTACCTTCGACAAATCATGTACGTGTGCAGATAATATGAATGGTTAGTGTGTGATCCTCCAAGTAATCTTAAAATATTTCAGGATCAAAAAATAATTTTCTTTTTGGGAGCGAATGAATTCAGTGTTTCTCCTTCTTTAAATATGTTACCTCAATACAAATTTTCGCGTGAAAAAATCGATAAACTCATTGTGACAAAGACTAATAAGGCGTTTTCGCGCTTCATTCAAACGGAAAAAATAATTGAAACGAAGAAAACTTTCGATTATGACTGGTTAGAAATGGAGTGTTTGCAGAAAATTTTCAACCAATCAGGTTGGTGACGACTATGCGGTTTAATTTGGTTGTGAGTGGCTTGGGGAGAGAGAATAGGAAGGACTTACGTTAGCTTTTTTCCGCGTAGTTGCATTCATTGGCTTGTTCACGTGTTGCTCGTATTATGTTCCAATTTGCATTATTTGCGTAAAATCAATTACGTTGAAAAAGATTTTTTAAATATCTAATTCCTTATTCATATTATAAAATAGAAAATTTCAACACAAAAGACATTAATATGCAATCTTCGTCATACAAAATAGTGGTATAAATTGAATGCTCAGTCTGATTCTGCTAAACCTTTCAGTTCTGGGTTGACAGCAGGTGCCACATAATTAAAAAATAAATGGATAGAATGTTGTAATTACACATGATTACCAGTCTTTTATTTTTCTTATGACAGCTTTTACTGACTGCAAAATCCTAAGGTTCTCGTACTTCATTTGAAATTAGAGGCACAGTAACCTCCAACGTTCTACCTTAATTTGTACGATATTTTTTTGTTATGTAATTAACATTGTCCCTTAAGGTAATTCCTTTTTTTGTATATCTTTAAACATTTTGTATTTGTGATAGAAATAGTTTTCTATTATAATGACATGCCCACACAGCCTGTAAACAGGTAGAATTCCCAATTATTGAAATATACTTCTTCCATCTAGAATGTTTGTTTTTATTGATCTAGCCTCAGACATTCTCTTAAGATGTTTTCTGTTTATTTTTTAAACATATATTTTTAAATTTTGTTTCTTATAAATATTTTAGTATTTCATAATGTTTAGGGTGCACTATTATATGAATTACGAAGAAATAATTAATGACATTGCGATTCCACAGGAAAGATTTTCTTATTGTCTTTCCTGTGAAAACAAAAAGTCTTTAATTATTTTCTCATGTTCTACAAATGAATTTCCACCATGTATCGGCCTCAACTAACTCTCAAATATACGAACATTATAAAAAGAGCGTAGTAGTTGTTGCAAACATTGGCGCTCATCTTTACGGTGCTGGAATGAAGTTGTATATACCATCACCAGGCAATCAACATGGCGGGAGTGGTTAAAAGGATACTTAGGAGTGACATGATGAAACAAATTTGAAGAATCGAAAGAGTTAGGACTGGGATTGACGTCAGACATCGTGGTATACGACCGAGGTTACACGGTAGCCAGCATGAGAGGTCAACCGTAGGAGTAATTAATTAAATGTGTAGTTCAAATTAAAAATTCAGTCATCGAAACTTATGAACTAGCACGATAACAGATATTGCTGAGCAAAGAGAGCCTAAAATAAAAAATATATGGAATACTGAGCAAATTCAGCCACAGTAGTCACTTATTTGGTAGACGGTAGTAATCCATTGTTTTTTAATGAAAGAAACAGGTCGCAGAAGAACACAAAAAATCAGAGCTGTAATAAACATCCCCTACACTACTTTTGACACCATGACACTAATCTAAGTGACCTACTCCAACGATGAAAAATTCCAAGTAGAAAAAATTGCTTCCTTTCCAGGATTGCTTATCCGCCTTAACCATTACTTCGGTACTTATAGGCTTTACGATCAACTGACAAAATATTGCCCATCTCCTAGAGGCTACTATTTTTCATGGTGTCAACAAAGCTGTTACTTTGTTACAGTTGAATAAGTTACCCAAGACTGCATATTTTAGTTTAATAATTATCAGATATCAGTTTAATTATTATCAGATCATCACTCTAACGATAAAAATCTACGTTCATGAATTGAAACAAACAATTGCAAGGAGACAAAGTTTTATCCGGTGATTTTCAATTCGTAAGGAGCGCTCATTGTTTCAGTAAACACACTTATTTCTGGAAATCATTAATAACGGCAAAACTACCTGTAATTCTCCGTTTTCATATGGCATGTCTGTCCTTTGCTTACTCCCTTTACTTCGCTCACCTAATATTCTATCACTCAATGTTCAGTCTCTCTTCTTTTCAGTACCTAATTCAGTATTCAACATTGCATTGTTTCTTTGGAGTTATATCATCCGTTTATGTCGTCTCTCACATATTCTTCTCGTTTTCTTCGATATTCACTAGGTATCTGCCATGTTAAACTTAGCCTATCATTTTTTTAAATGCTCTAGCTTCCGTCTACTTCATGTTTTCATTCTTTACCATACCTTCATTTCACAGTACATTTGGATTTTATGATTGTATAGCCTTTTTCCTTTTGAGATTTGGATGAGAAGATGGATGGAAAAAGTAAAATAACAGATAGCAAAATTTGCAAGGTACCTGGGTTAAGGTGAGGAGGCAGGGTTTTTGGTATAAATTCAAAAGAGTAAAGACAAGTATATTCATTGAATTATATTCGGAGATGGGATATTTTAAACTGGTACAGGAAGAAAAGGAATATGCATGCTAAACGGGATGAAGGTAGGCAGAAAGTATGAGCAATTAAAGGAGTTATTTTTATGTAAGGGTACCTCGTGCCGTGTCGGGCGAGACTTAGAAATTTAAAGGTGGTCAATCTGTGAGTCCTTCCGAAACCTACGGCACACGGTAAATTATCATGAAGAATTATGATGTTTTTACAAGTTATCGTTATTCCGAAAGCGGGGGTGGAGAGTTGTAGCGACAAGTGTGGGATTTATTAAAGTGAATGGAATGTAAAACACCATGTCTGGGGCTAGCGATCGGACGTCCTTACCTGGGGACATCCTTGGCTACAAGAGGGCTTCACAAGGACGAGGGATCAGGGAGACCTCACCCTGGAATAGCTTGGAGGATGTGTGCTCATACAGCGGTGCACTCTCCACGAACGGAGTAGGGGTGGGTGAGTGGGTGGTTGGGACAAGCGAGAGACGTCTTCCTCCTTCCACATGGGGGTTGACCCAAGGAAACAATGTTTATAATGGCATTGTCTCACCCTTCCCCATTTGTGAAGCATGGGGGGGGGAGTAAGAGGGTCATCTCTCTCTCTCTCTCGCTCGCTCGCAATAGCTGCAGGGGCGTAGCCGTAAGATGGAATGGCTGTTGATGAGGATGTGGGGAATGGATTGCGGGAAAAGGGTGCGGTGAGGGGGGAGAGGAGGGTCGGAGTCTTGAGCGAAATTGCCGGACCGGAGGAGGAGTGTCCGGAGGGAGGCCAGGAGAGATATGGGATGGTCTCTTGGCTCTGGGGATCCAAGGTGCATGGAACCATGTGCCGGTGGCGCGAGGGGAGAGAAGAGTTGAACGAAAGAAGGTGGGATTAGATTAGGCCTGTAGTTGCCGCTGAGGAAATGAAGCCGTCGGGGGAAGGGAAGAATTGCGTGGATGAAATGTCGGTGCATGAGAAAGAAATAATGCCTTTGAGGGTTGCCGGGTGAGGTGGGATCTTTGCTGAAGACTTTGGAGATGTTTATTATTTTTGCTCTGACAAAAACACCAAATATGTCACGTGAATGGAAAAAAAAACTGGATTTGTAACTAATATCCACTCCACGCCACAGTTTTTGTAGTTTCAATCCCAATCGTCAAGTAAATTTATTTAATATAACGAATGTGAGCTAACGCTATGGCTGCTATAGTAATTATCATACTTCTTTGAATATTTTTAATAGCCTGAATCTATGTGGTACTTTAAAGACTTCAACGGCAGACAAAGCATATCAGCTAAACCCCTAGTAATTGGAAACCGCTGAATGCCAAATTGGCAATCTGTTTTAATTATAAATTTACAACTATAGCATGAATACAGTCGTCGGATCGGTACGTTTATCTGCGCGATAAAAAAAATATGTTGTAATAAATCGCATTTTTAATTTTTAATTAACTTTTGTTATTATTAACTTAGTACTACTAACCTATTATTCATTAAATTTTAATTACTATTGTTATTACATTAAACTTCTGCCATTTGATTTCTTATGGAAAACTACTTAAGGTTTCCGATTTCGTAATGAAAGAATAAAGTCATGCGTTTTCCCTATTTAAAGTTGGCAATTTCGTTTCCCAGATTGGCACGTAGGGAAGGAGGGCGAAATCAATTAAAGATCACGGGAGGCGCCAGTCATAAAGTTCCGGAACTCTCTCTCTCTCTGCAGGCGATGTTTTGATTCCGGGATACGATAGATAAAGTGCAAGGGGCATGCATATGCCGTTAAGTCACTGTGATTTATCCGTTCGGAGTCGCCTAAACACCATCACCACCTCAGTAGTCGTGCCCCCTCGTGATGCATGGTGGAGGCATGTCGTCAGGAGGGCGTGAATTCGTCCGTCGGGCGTTGTGAAGGCGTGGGTGGAAGGGAGGGACAGGCAGAGGCCACGGGCAAAGGAGGTGATGTTGGGCGCGGAAGTGACGGCGTGGGTGCGGGAAGAGGAGACAAAGAGGAGGAGGTGGATGGCGAGAGAAGTGTATGAATAGGAGAGAGGGGAGCCTGGGGAGGGTGGCAGGAATCGCTCAATCGGACGCATGCGTTCGCCATCCGACGAAGATGAAGTTGATGGATTCCGTGATTTAGTTTATTTCGGAGCTGGGTACCGGGCGATAGGTGGGGAAGGGGGTTTGTTGCCGTTTCGATGAGCTTGGGGGCGAGAGGGGGAGGCTGGGTGAATGGGAGGGTTTGGTATGGGATGATGATTCCGTCGCTCGGGTGTGAGGTATAGGGTTGAGAGAGGCTATGAGCGGGGGTGTAGTGGAAGTAATGGAGTGTCGTGCCCGAGAGGGTGGGAGATTGTGAGAGTTGGTGCGGGAGGGCGGAGTGAGGGAGGTTTGAGGGCAGAGCTGCGGTCCAGACGACAGAGGAGCCCGGAGTTACAAATGTGCTAAAGTTCATGGAAAAGGAAAGGATTTCCGCGAAAGTCATTTGGTGCAGCGGATATCGTTAATTTTCGCCGTAAATTATAGCGTGAGATAAAACTGTCGTGGGTTGCGTGTTCTTTTGTTCCACCACTGAAGTTTTAACAACTGAAGTTATATTGCTAAAAGCGCGATCAAATATTTGCACATGATAAACGGAACTTACTGGATTGGGACGTTCTAAATAATGGAACCACGAAAGATTATGAAATATTCCGCCGGGAAACTTCAGAAAAGGAATATAGAATATATTTAGGTATAACTAAATGATGGGAAGGAAAAAAATCTTTGCTATCGGGTATAGTTATTGAAATTTCCGTTCCCGATGTTAGTTTTCTTAGAAAGTTGTTTCTATTACCGTTCGCAATACCGTAGGTATGGTTTGAAAAATTGTCCGATAAACATTTGCCTCAATAGACACCGTCACTTAAGAGTGACATTAGATTTAACTTTTGGAATAGTTCATTTACTCAATCTAAAACGAAATATTGTTATTTGAAAGTGTTTGTTCAAAATTACGAGTTTAGCAGAAAAATAAATGAACAATATATATTTTAAGCGCATTTAAAATTAAATAATTACATATTTATTCAAACACTAGTATTTGTTTGAAATTTATGTGGCGTTAAATAAGAGTTGTCCACGCCATTTGTTGGAGACACATTTTCTAGCATGGTAAATTAAGGAGAATTTGATAAGTCGATGTTCAGTCACACTTCAAAACAACATTTAGGTGATATTTTGTAAAATTTATTATTAAATGACAGAATAATTGAGATTTAAAAAATAAATAAGTAAAATTATCTTTAATGAATGTATTTTGAAATTCCTCGTTTGTTAAATTCGCCGCTGCATATATATATGTATACGGTGTTAAAATGCACTGGTAAGGGTATTAAGGCCTGAGCCGAACATTAATTACATAAAAAATTAAATTTTTGATTTAGCGTGAATGCAAACATTTTTCATAAGAAATATAATTTAATTAATTTCAGCCAATTTTTCTCCATTTAGAAACGCTCGCCAATGGAGATAATTATAGCGATTGCACAACACCCAAGCGATTAAATCAGTCAATTGATGAATTAATTACGATATTTCAAGTCATCGCGTAGCAAAATTGCACGTATTAAGCTCAGATTGCACCATTTCCACCCAATTTTTTATCATGCTGCAGCTGGTTTATTAAACCTGCCATTTTTATTCTGGCTCATCAGAAAAACCAAAAAAATAGACCTAGGAAACATTCATCAAAAATGTTCCTGGCAAAAAAGGGCAGCGTGGATAGGTTGAAGTACTGCACAAAACTCTCGTAAAAGGTTTATTTAAAAATGAGATGGGGGAGCTGGTTTGGTGCGAAGGGAGCGAAAAGGAGTGACGCAACGGGTCTGGAAAATCTGGATGGAGCAATGAAAAACGTTAATTCATCAGTCTTGACATGACAACCTTATTTTTTTGCACAGACACTTGCAGTCAACTATCTCTGACAGGAAATCGAAAATGGAAAATGTCACGGAATCAATTAAGGGAGAAGTATATACACATGGTCCCAAACATTCATTTCCACCTGCTACTTGCCACCCTTTCCTGCTTCGCCGCCAACCCTTCCACTTCTCCTCACACCCGCATACATTCAGTTTCACCCCAAGCCGTCCATCCAATCCCACACTATTCCATTCCCCTTCGCTCCCCAACCTATTCATACTTCCCTGTTCGTCCCGCCAGGAGCACCCACGCCCTTTCCACCCAATCACCCCTCCTCTTTCTCCGTCGTATGCTTCCCTCGACCATATCCTTCCTTGCTATCGATGGGAAACGGCACGTTGCCTCGCTTAGTTCTTGTTGCTGCGGCTAGATGTCATTTGATCCAACAAAAACCCACACTGAAGCGTGGGGTTCTCTACGCTTTCTTAAGTGGATGAAAACAGATGCGATAAAATATTTAGTACTCTATCATGCTCGTTCCGATGATGGTGATTAGTTGTAAATAGACATTTTATGAGCCAGGTGGATTAATATATATACATACATACATATATACTACGTTGATCACAAAGTTCCCGGAATAACCACTGTGTGGCGCTCCCATCGTCCCGATTTGAGTTCTGTTTTTTTTGTTAAATTGGTACATCTGTTGTTGATATTCCCTTTAAATCTCAGTGTCATAACTTGACATTTGCAAAAGTTACGTAGCCAAGAGTACATCTATCTCTGTGTGTGTTGGCGATTTTTTACAATTGCAGAAATGGATTTAAATTTGCAACAACGAACTTGTATTAAATTTTGTGTAAAAACGGATTTAGTGGCGCACGGACGTTGGAAATGGTGAAAAAGTGTTTCGGCAACGATTCTCTAAAAAAAACGGTCGTTTACCAGTGGCACGAGCGGTCCAGAAGTGGTCGTGAGTCAATCGAAGATGATGAACGCAGTGGCAGACCATCGACATCGAAAGTCGGTGAAAAAATTGATAAAGTAAAAGAAATGTTGGTCAATAACCGCGAATTAACCATCAGAGAAATAGCGGATGACTTGAACATTGCCTATGGATCCGCCCAAGACATTGTGGTTAATGATTTGGGTTTCCGTCGTGTAGCAGCAAAGTTGGTGCCAAAAGACCTCAATTTCATGCAAAAAAGAGACCGTGTTGACGTCGCAAAAGACATAATTTGCGAGGCTGAATCCGATCCCACATTCATCAAAAGGATCATTACTGGAGACGAGACGTGGGTTTATGAGTACGACACGCAATCCAGACATCAGGCAAGTGAATGGCGTTCACCAAATGAGCCGAGACCAAAAAAACCACGTCGTTTTCAGTCAAAACAGAAGGCAATGCTGACGGTTTTCATGGATTACAACGGTGTAGTGCATCATGAATTTTTGCCAGAAGGCCAGACAGTAAACAAAGAGTATTATTTGGGCGTTATGAGACGTTTGCGTGAAGCAATTCGCCGAAAGAGACCAGAAATCGTCGCACAGTGCGTCGAGACCGTCGCACAGAGCTATCATTATTCGTAATTTTTTGACGAAAAATGCAACAAATACCATCCAACAGCCACCGAATTCACCTGATTTGGCTCCCTGTGACTTCTGTCTGTTCAATCGAGTTAAAAAACCATTATGGGGAACGCGTTTTAGCAGCCGAGAGGAAGTAAGGAAAAAATCGCAGGAAGCACTGATGGACATACCGAAAACCAAATATAAAA
Source organism: Hetaerina titia (assembly GCA_037158775.1). Taxonomy (NCBI): domain Eukaryota; kingdom Metazoa; phylum Arthropoda; class Insecta; order Odonata; family Calopterygidae; genus Hetaerina; species Hetaerina titia. The sequence continues at coordinate 47,066,207 of CM073775.1, forward strand.
AATGTTTCGAGGATTGGATCAAGCGCTGGAATAAGTGTGTTGCAGTCGATGGGGATTACTTTGAAGGGGACAATATAGATTTAGATGAATAAACTTGTATTTTTAATTTTCTGAATAAATTCCGGGAACTTTTTGATCAAGGTAGTATATAGAAATATACACACATACATACATATATTATATTATATATTATTATTATTATTAGGTAATCTACCGGTTAAGGTAGATTTTTGGATGGACACAACTATCAAATAAATATATTGTAACTCCGAACAAAACCCAATCCAGTAACCTAAACTACATCAGGTCCCTCTTCATCTCTGGGTACTTCTTTCCTCCCTTCATCCCATCCAACATCCCTATCCTGTTCCTACCCTTTCCTCGCTTGCCCAACATTCTCCCCTCTATTACCTTCTTCAACATTCCACTGCCGCTCAATACGCCTTTCATCCATTTTTCCTGCCTCCATAGGATTTCTCTCAACAAACAGGTAATCTACCGGTTAAGGTTATTAGGTGGATGGACACAACTATCAAATAAACATTTTGTAACTCAAAACAAAACCCAATCCAGCAGCGTACTCTACATCAGGTCCCTCTTCATCTCTGTGTACTTCTTTCCTCCCTTCATACCGTCCAACATCCCTATCCTGTTCCTGCCCTTTCCTCGTTTATTAACATTCTCCCCTCTATTACCTTCTTTAACATCCCACTACCGCTCAATATGCCTTTTCATCCATTTTTCCTGCCTCCATAGGATTTTTCTCAACAAACCCCTCTCCTCACCCACTATCTCCAGTACTTCCTCATTTGTTTTCCCTTTGGTCCATTTCAACTTCTCCATTCTTCTCCACACCCACATTTCAAAAGCCTCCAATCTACGTCTATCCTCCTGCTTCAGTGACCACGTTTCCGCGCCGTACTTACAGGGTCGCACTCAAAAGTGGTAGGACTGATTTTCTCTGCCACGAACGGAGCGGTGGAGGGGGGTCTTATTGGCAGGGTAAGGTGGAGGGGGCTCTTAGTAACAGACCGACACCAATCTCAGTCGCCTGTAGTTGAGTGGGGACACCGTTTTTAGTGAAGCAAGGTTTTTGTCGGCGTCGAAAAAAAAATGAATCTAATTTAGAGTAACGTTTTTCCGTGATGTTTTGTGCGAAACTCGAGACGACAGCAACTGAGACCCTCGATATGATCAAGCACGCTTATGGGGACACTGCCTTAAGCCATTCCACAGTATTTGAGTGGCACAAGTTGTTAAAGAGGGTAGGGAGCTCGTTAAAGACGACCATCGCTCAAGACGGCCGTCGACGGCAAGAACCGACACGAATGAGGACAGAGTGAAGACAATGCTGAACCAAGACCGACGCTTAACCAGTGAAGAAATTACAGATCAGTTGGGTCTGTCTGCATCCAACGTCCAACGCATAATTTCACAGAATTTGGCCATGCGCGAGGTGTGCGCCAAGATAGTGCCGAATATTCTGAATGTCGACCAACAGCTCCTGGCCAAATAGGGCGTTGCCGCACCCGCCTTATTCTCCCGATCTGGCACCACCGGTTCTTCTTCTTCCCCCTGATGAAAAGACAGCTCAAGGGACGACGTTTTGACTCTATAAAGGCCGTTCAAGAGGCTTCGACGAGTGTCATCAACCAAAGAAAATTTCCAGCGGGCGTACGGGGAACAGGGGCAACGTTATACTAAGTGTGTAGCAGCTCAAGGACCATACTTTGAAGATTATTAAGTCCATGTAAGTATATTGTCAAAAAAAGTCTGGTAAAAAAATCAGTCCTACCACTTTTGGGTGCAGCCCTGTAGCTACGCTTTTTTTCAGAGTTTTTACGAGCCTTGTCTTAACATCCCTACTCAACGTCCCCGCCATCAACTCCCTCCTCCTTGAGAAAGCCTCCTTGCCTAGCGCAATCCTTCTCCTTACGTTCCTACTACTTTGACCGTATTGGTCCAAAACACTTCCGAGATAGGTAAACTGATCAACCTGCTCTATTTTTCCCCTCCTATTTTAATGTTTGGCCTTTTTCTTTCTGGAAAATCGCATAACCTTTGTTTTATTAATATTGATTCTCATCCCATATTTATCGCACTGAACCTCCAATTCACTCAACAATGCTTGCAACTCCTTAGCTGACTGAGCAACTAATTCTTGGTCATCAGTAAACCTAACCGATTTTACGAATTCCCCTCCAACTATCATTCCTACCTCCAGTTCTTCCCATGCCTCTTTAATCATTTCCTCCATATATACGTTGAACAGCACCGGTGGCAATGGGCAACCCTGCCTTACACCTCTTCCTAACACTGGCCATCCGGCCATTTTCGTTCCCCACTCGCACCTGAGCAGTCTGAGACATGTCCAGGTTACGGAACAGTCTCCTGTCCCTCCAATCCATTCCTATTTTCTGCAATACACGCATTGATTTTTCCCAATTCACTCTATCAAATGCTTTTTCGAAATCTACAAAACAGGCAAAAACGTCCTGATTGTGTTCTATATTCCTCTCGATTAGTGATCTCATTGCTGCAATGGCGTCACGCGTACCTCTTCCTTTCCTAAACCCAAACTGATCATCCCCTAAGTAATCATTTGCCTTACTCTCTATCCTTATGTTGATGATCCTGAGAATAACTTTAGCAGCGTGGGATATTAAGCTTATTGTTCTGTAATCCTCACATGACCTACATCAAGGAAAGTGATCATCACAGATAACTTTCCTTGCTGTAAATATTTCCCTAACTAACAACAAATTTCTAACCTCTGTACATACTGAACCTACTAACAAACAACAATACCTTCATTTTAACAGCTGCCACCCCTTCCACACCAAACGCTCCCTCCCTTACTCCCTCTCTATCCGCGGGCACCGCATTTGCAACCATCCCGAATCCCTCAACAAATACCTCAACAACCTTCACCATTCCCTCCTCCAACGGGGATACCCAGATTCTCTCAATCACAAAAAAATCCTAAAACAATCCTACACCCCCAATCCTCCCTCAACCACAGACTCCCACCCTCTCTCAATATGCACCACCTACTTCCCTGGCATCCAGTCCCTTAAATTCATCCTCAAAGACCTGTACCCCATCCTCAAAAACCACGTTTCGCCCAACCTTCTTCCTAAATGCCCTTCTGTTACCTTCAAGCGTCCGGCCAACCTATCAGATCTCCTCAAATCCACTAAGCCTCTTTCCAAATCCCCTCCCACCCTTAGAATCACACCCACTCCGTGCTTGCGAGCAGATGCAAAACTTGTCCTATTTTTACCACTCCACCCCTCTCCATCCCACTTTTTAACTCTCTCCCGCCCTTCCCCCACTCCACATGCACATCTCAGAATGTAATCTTCTGACTTGCAAACTCTGCCCGGCATGTTATATAGGCCAGTGCTCTACACCCCTGAACCTCAGGGTGAACAATCATCGCACCTCATGTAATCCCTCTTCCCCGTCCGCGGGTCTTTCCATCCCAAAGCATGCCTCCCACCACAACACCCCCTTCAACCACTGTTACAGTGTTTCCGTGCTAGCATCCCTTCCCCCATCCGAAAACCCTATAAAATTAAAAACAATGGAATTTGCATTTCCCGGATGTTGATAGGCTGTGTAAAGCCTATCAACATCCGGGTCTCAATTTCGTTCACTAAATGGGTGGGGGGGGCTGGGGTGGATGGAGGTGGATTTGTTTCTTGAGAGGTGGTGGGACAATTTATTCATCCGCATACATTTTGTCATCCTTGTCCTGGGTTTTGACTTGTGAGTTGATGCCTTGGTCATAGGTGTTGTGGTATCTGTGGATGAATTGTTAGTTTTCTGTGTCGCTTGTTACTATTTCCGCATCCTCCTTATTCCATCTCGGCTCCCCTCTGGCCTCCCTTTCCCGCTCCATAACCTCCTCCTTCACCGCTCTCCCACCACCTGTTCTCCGCTCCGCTTTCTCCCCCTCCAAATACCCCTCCTTCACCCCTCCCCCACAGGCTGTTTTTCCCCTCTCCCTCGTCCCCTACTCTCTCTGCACCAAGTACCCTTTTCCTCAGTCATATCTTATCTTCCGAGGAAGACGGAGTTCGAGTCCGTCGAAATTATCAAGATATTATTGTGAGTGTTTTTTTTATGTGTTCTCGTGCTGTGTTACTGTCTAAGTTATATATATATATATATATATATATATATATATATATGCATATATACGGGTCGCGGTGGTCTAGTGGGTAGAGCGTTGGACTACTGACCGGAGGGTCCCGGGTTCGATTCCCGGGCCTGGCACTCTGGGCACCTGCAGCTCCACCCAAGCTAGTTGATTTTTCGGGTACCAGGTCTTCCTGGGAAACCATAACCGGCACAGGGAAAGGAACTGGCCCCCCTACCCTGATGTGTGAATATTCACACGCCTTATAGGGCTTGGTACATGGGTTTACACGGGTTGTACATGGTACACCTACTTTAACCGACCTTCGGGTTGATTACTGTGTTTATGGTTTATATATATCGATGTTGCGGAAGTACTCACGAGAGCAATATAATTTATGGACGGCACAATATAACGCAGAATAAAACAGATAACACGTAAAAGGACACTCACACTGTAGATGATTTGAGCTTTCGGCCTACTCCGAGGCCTTCTTCAGGTCTGACTGAGAGGTTTTGAGGGAAGAGTGCCTGGGGAGGGAAGGGGTGCGGAAGGTTAAGGGACTGCTGGGAGAGAAATTAAATCGGGAAAAAATTATCTATCTTTTGTCGTGCAAACAATGCACTTCATTCTACATCGGCGAATGCATTACCCCCCTTATCCATCCGAATGAACAATCACCGCTACTCCTGTAGTTCTGCTTCACTCTCTTCCCTTCCTATCCCTTTACTCGCAAGTTCACACAACCTATTATTCGAAGAATGCTTTTCCCTAACAATTCTATAATCCCTACCCGATTCAGCAACCAACATAGAGGTGAGAACTCGCGAATCCGCATACATCCTATATTTCCGTTCCTTTAAAATTCCCACCCTTAACCGCCATCTTTAATTTCTTTCCCAGCAGTCCCTAAACCTTCCGCCCCCCTTCCCTCCCCAGGCACTCTTCCCTCAGAACCTCTCAGTCTGATCTGAAGAAGGCCTCGGAGCAGGCCGAAAGCTCAAATCATCTACAGTGTGAGTGTCCTTTTACATGTTATCTGTTTTATTCTGTGTTATATTGTGCGGTCCATAAGTTATATATATATATATATATATATATATATATATATATATATATATATATATATACATACATACATATATTATCCTCCTGTCACTCCAATCTATTCCAATTTTCTGTGATATATTCATTATTTTTTCCCAATTCAATTTATGCTATGCCTTTTCTAAATCTTCGAAGCAGGCGTACGTCCTCATTGTATTCTATATTCCTCTCGATTAATGACCTCATAAAAGGCATCACGGAGGGGCCTCACCATTCTTGAACCCAAACTGGTCATCCCCTAAGTAATTATTTACCCTGTTCTCCATCCTCTTATTGATGACCCCTCAAACCACTTCAGCTGCTGGCCAAATCAAACTTATTGTTCTGCAATCCTCACATAATGTAGTCATTACCTTTTATGGAATAGAAATTAACAGTGATCTCACAAAGTTTAGGGTAATTGTTTCTCTCTTAAATGTTATTAAGTAGTCCATTAAAGCTCTTTCTCTGACTTTTTCTAAACTTTAAAACACTTCCTGCAGAAGTGTTTTAAAGTTTGTGTACCTCCACGGATTTATTTTATTTCATTTACTTTAATGCCCTTTCTATCTCGCCGTCGAGTAAGCCTTGACCTAGGTTATCTTTATCTATGTCATATATTCTTTCCAGGTCTAAATTTTGCTAACCCAAGCTCGTTACCATACAGCTTTTCTATATATTCCTCCTAGCTCTCTTGGATCTCTTCTGGTTCAATTAATATTTTTCCCGACTTATGTCTAATTTTTAACACATATTTTCCCTCCTATTTACCGAAAGTATTTTAACGTTCTTGTGGAGTGCACCAGTTTCACCCTTCCTCTCCCAACTTTCCACTTTCTTTCTCGCACTTCGTTGTCCACCACGCCTCTTATATTTATTTGTTATGTCTCTCAATTTGTTATATAACTTTTTGTACTTGCTTTTACCAAACTCTGTATTTACATTCTTCTATTTCCTTCTGTAATCTTTCTAACCAAAACATCCGTAATCCATAGTTTCCTTTTTCCTCTATTATTAACCATTTCTATGGTTTCTTTTTCGGGTTTCAATATCTCTTTTTTTATATATTCCCATTTTTCCTCTATAGTATTCAGCTTCTTTCCCTCAATTATCATTTCCTGCCTGCTGCCTGATGATACACCTTCCTTTTAAGTCCAGTTAATCAATTCTTCCACATTCCATTTGCTAACCCACCGCCCCTACCTTATCATTTTGAAACGGACAATACACTTAACAACTACTAACTTATGATCCGAGTCCGAACCCAATACCGGGAAACTATTTCAATTGATTCAGGCGTTTTCCATGTATAACTACGTCTTTGTGGTGTCTAAACCAAGTGCTTTTGTTGATTAGCCTGTCGCCGAACTGGATTGATATCTCCCCGCGGTTATTGATCATACCTAAATCCTGATCCCCCACCTCATCGACACATCTTCCTTCGCCTACAGTTAATAGCTAAAGACTTTCATCTAAATTATGGTAGAAATCTATAACAGTGCTCTTTTTAAGTTGGTTTTACGCGGCGTTTTGAAACCCCACCCGGATTGAGTTGTCCATTGACGATCTTAGATATTATCAACGGACAATGCAGAGCGAATAGGACCCTAAAAGTACAGTTTCATAGTCTTTCAAGAATTATGTACACCTTGAATATTAGAGGATTATTTAGCAAATGTTTGTACATCTTTATTTCCCCCAATGATATGTGCTGTTTCGTCGAATTTTAATGCGCTGCTTTCTTATTTGCTCAATTTTTTACTTTGAAGTTTGGTCTGTATGATTGAAAAATTATTATTTTCTTTATATAAAATGTATACGCAAATGTAGTGAAAAGAGTTTGCTTTTTCTACTAGGTATTTTAACAGTTTAGGTTATCTGTATTTAATTACGTAAAAATTCACTTCTAAAAGGATAAAGCTACGCAATTTTAAATAGATGGCCCATTTAATTTAACATTTTTATAACCTCTATATCTGGTTGCGTGGTAGCTAACTAGGGACAGTATTTGACCACTGACCGAAAGCTCGCGGATTTAAGTACGGACTCATGACTTTGGACAACCAACATCAGAGTATCAAGAGCGCAATTTTTTTATTATCTCAGCTTGGAAAATCGCAGTTGGCAGAAAAGGAACTGTCACCTGAACCGTGAATGTATCCTAAGCCAATGATTCAAAGATTAATTTGCGGTAAGCATTCATATAAAAACCGACAAATAGATTATTGCACAAATAGTGACATTTTCAATTATAATGATATCAACTGTATGTGATAGACCTTAGATTGTAACTAGTAACTGCTAGGAAAGACGCTCGGATTTCGTATCTACAGCTCATTAGATTTATCGAAGTGACTTAAGGATAGCATGCCAAAACTTGCTCGGGATTTCGTCCAATTTTAAAATATAATGATACCAGCAGGCGTAATAAAAGCTTAAGTATTATCCTTTGCATTATATAAGGTACATAAAGTGCCTTTTAAATTCAGTTTCATGGTATAATGCTCAAACAAAATAAAAGGAAGTAAACAGTTTATCAGAATGGATGTAACAAAAAGGCAGAATTTTTTGAACGATTTTCAGCTGCAGATTCGCCGTTAACGGAATGGAGAGCCAGGGATGAAAGATATATTGTGTAGGACCAATAGTGTGAACAAGACAATGAGCAAAAAATAAAGAAAAAAGAAAATTGTCGTTTTGTGTCATGTGAATATACAAGTTTAATACCGGTAATCTGCATAAGCCGGGTGTTCATACCTGTATTTACTTTAGATATCACTCTACTTCCTTTACTCAGCTTCAACTTGTTTGACCGTCTTTCAACTATTGTAAATCCAGTTGGACTACCTTGCCTAAAGAATCTAAAAGATTAACGCGATGAAAGTGGAGAGCGTTTCTTCTAGAAATGAACAATGAGAGAGCGAGAGAAATGAAGTCTTCCGTCTCGTTCTTGAACGCTCATAGGGCGAAATTAACGACTGAGCAAAATAACAGTAAATCTAAGTGGAAAAGCAGAAAAAAGTCTCCTGCAATAGATTTAATTTTTCACGAGTATTAATTCCGACTTTAAATGTCCAGCGTGGGTTGGGGTGTTTAAGGAGTTCCCGCGCGATATAAATTAGTTTTCTATTTTTTTCCTCGCACGCCACTAATTTCCTCCGTCGCGTCGACGACCCGTCTGCCCCCTCCCGTCGCCCCCTTTGCCCACCATGTCCCCCGTTTCCTTCCCTCCCGAAAATGTCAAGAGTTAAGAGGCCTATTCTTTCTTCTTCTTCCTCCACCTCCTCCTTTTCCCGCCCTCTCCCTCTCACTTGCCCTGTCCCCATCCCCTTCCTCCTTCCTCTTGCCTTTTCTTTGCTCTCTGCGTCTGACCTCACCCTCCGACCGCCGACAACGTGGCTTGCCTTTGGCAACCACTCAATCACTTCGCTCTATAAGGGCGACATTAACTCACGCACACTCGCGCACACAATCACACGCACTCACTTCCTATTACTGTCCCTTTCTCACCACATCTCTCTTGTTTCTTTCCGGCTTCGTCCCCTTGCCCTCACTTTTTCCTCTCCTTCCTTCAGTGTAAAGCTTTCTTTTTCCATCTTCTGCCTAGCGCGGACCCTTCCATCAATCCACGTTCTTCCTTCACTCATCCCCTCTATGCCGCTCCCATCTTCTCTCACTCTTCCTGACGTACCATTGTAATATTACCTATTTTATCCTTTTTACACCGGTTGTGCTTCCTTCTTAGTATCTCTGGAGGAGTATCTCTCGCAAGGTCTCGAATATGAAGTTCACATTCTATTAAAAATGAAACAATTCTCTCTCGCAATTCCCGTGTTAACTTAAGTAGCTCATTTTATTTCTACTGGCGATAGAAGTGTGTAAAAGTGTAGATAGCGAGAAAACAGGCATGCAATTTATAACACTTGTCTAGACGTCGGCTTCATTCCGTATGTAACAGCTACCGCTTCGTCTAGGATCTGAAGGCTGGTACTTAAATTGGTGATTCTTTTTATTTTATTGGGAAAATTTAAAAATTGTTCTATCCCGCAAAAATGTTACGAAACATTTTCCTTGAAATTAAAGCTGCAGTTGATCAAAGCACATTCTAAAATACTTTTTTTTCTTTAGTAATAATGGAAAAACAGTCTTATTGTTTGCTTGTACAAAGGGTTTTTTTTAATAATAATATTCCTTCGAAGACAATTACAAATTTGCAAACAAAAAATGGTCTCATCCATGAAATTTACGTATGAATATGTTATGATTGCAAATTTGATAACACTCATAGCACATTCCTGCAGTAATAATTATTATTTACGAACACTTTTTTATAGCTTAGAGATTGTAATTCTGAATTCATCTTGTACAATAGAACATTTCAATGTTTCCATTCAATGCAAAAGACATTTACATCTTCATCATGCACCATAGTAGCAAAAATTGAGAGAGGTACAAATTGAATACTTACTCTGGTCCTGCTATGGCAGTCAATTCTGGCTGACAGCAGGTGCTATACTCACACTTCGCCATAATAACATATTATGGGGATAGTCTTATGTTTTCCAAATATTCAACAATTTCATTTTGCAAAATAAACCTTGAATTATGTGGAGTTTATTTCGTTCTTTTTTAAAGAGTAGTTAGAGCAAAAATGGAGAGACTGAATTTTACATGGCTACCACCAATTCAGCATATATTGTAATTGAAACCTCAGGGAGTAAAGGTGATGATATCATTCCATAGGATTACATTTTAATAGCTCAAATAATTCCTATAGATTTCAAAATGTCTTTTTAGATTTCTGTTCTGTATGAATATGGACAGACTTCATAGCGTCATTTAAACTCACTGATAATATGTTGTTTCTTTAAACCTAAGTTAATTCATACCAGTACAATATGGAGTACATCTTAACCAAATTTAGGTTTAAATATACGTTTACGTTTGTGTCCATGCTTCATAATGAAACAAAATGTTTACAGAAAATCATTACAGCATGTACGATCTACGATATTTTCGTAATTGTCTAATATTTGTCTTTACTACTTAGCGTTGTATTTAGCGCGGTTAATAGGTATTCCTCAGAAGCCTGAGAAACCTCAATAATAAATGAATTTATCTCAAAGCATATACAGAAAAGCTGAGGAATGATTTTCGGAATGCAGTTTCCAAGATGTTTCATATGAAGGAGAAAGACCTGTAGTTGAAATATTCCGGTGATCACGCATTGGTGCGTCATCTTGGGTACTAGTACTTATGGCATATGGAAATTAAAAGAAAGATTTATTAGTTTATTTGACTAAATTTAATGATGTTTCATCATAAGTTCTTTTGTCATTCACTTTTGAACATATTCTTTCCTCAACCCTAAAAACATCAATTTTATGTTCACTATTTCGCTCTCTCCTTTTTCTCTTTTCCTCCCTCTTCCTCCTCCCAGCAATTTCTTTCCTCGACTTTTCTCACCACCACTCTCCTCCCTACCCGTACCTTCCGCTTTCCCTCGTTTTTAATCCATCTTCCCACCAAAGTGGCCGTTATCCTTGGGGCCCACCCACGCAACCCATTCCACTCCTCCCCATCTCCTCCCGTCACCTCTCATTGTCTCACACCCCTCCTCCTCCCCGCTACAAAATTTTCACCTCCTTCCTCTTCCCTTTGTCTCCACATTCCAGGGTTCTGCCCTTTCCCCTCCCCCCCACCCCAGCTTTTGTCTCAAAGTTCCGACATTAGAGACGGAGGGCTGCGTAGTTTCGTAGAGAGAGGGGTTTGAGCGAGAATGGAAGGGTGGCAGGGATTAAGAGAGAGCGAGTGGAAGATTGCGGGACGGAGGGAGAGATGTGAGGGTTGGTTTTTTGAGAAGCACCACGCCCACCATCGCCAGTCCGGTCCGTTCGAGTTTCCTTCGAAGTGCTTCTGTTTTCCCACTCGAGGGAGAAAGGAGTTGATGCATTGTCAAGTGGGTGACGAGGCGATCTTTCCTCTTCTCCCCTCCTAGATGCCACCGGCCACTCTCGCCGCCGCTGGCGACCGACGCCACTGCTGCGTTCGAGCGCTCGACAACTCCGACTCGCTCCCCTTCCCGACCCTCAACCTCCTCTCCTCCCCGCTCCTGGCAACCACCCGATCAAAGTGGTCTTCTGAGCGGGGTGGCCTTCGGGCAATATAAAGTGACAAGAATCCATTAAGGAGGGCATGGTAATTTATTAAGTGGTCAAGTGTTTTGGGGAGACGGTTGGATATGTGGCCGGCTGATAGTCCGCCTTCGCCGGTCGCTGAATCGTGTGGAAGAGGAGACTGGGGGTTCACCCTGGGAGCAAGAATAATTGGGCGCTGGACAATTCGTGCCGACGTAAGTGGGCGGGACGCCGGAGTTAATTAGTTGGCAAGTTTTAGATAATGGAGTCAGGGAGAGCCTTTTTGAATTAAACTGGAGCGCAGGATTTGCGAACAGATTGAAAAATAATGGCGCTCTCTTGTATGATATTTCCAGTGACTTAGCAATATTTTCTGGTGCAGGGTATTTAATTTAAAATACGCTCAGCAAAAGAAGAAGCATTATAATAATATAAGAACGATTTTTTTTTAAAATCGACTCAAAATAAGTATCTGAACGTTTGTGTCCCATTAACATTGGGTCCACTCTATTACCGTTGGCACTTTGCTGTTAAAGATGTATTTATTACGCAAGAAGGAAAACAACAACATAATCTCTCATGCATTTAGTTATGAAAATAAGGTTATTCTCTCTTAAGCTTTACGGAAACTTCGAAAATTTTATTTAAGTGCTATTCGGTCTTCCATTAAGTGCATAGTACTCGTTTGACAAAACTTAGAATGTCATTTTCGAGGTGTTTTTTGAAATTCAATGTTACACAAACAAAATTGAAGAAATTCCCAAGAGTAATGAAACAACCACATAAGAGACTATTGGATTTGAATATTAAAAGTCATAAAATCTCCAAGTGACTACATTTAAATATGATTTAAGAGAAAAAGATAACTATGCTCTTAACAGCCGTTATTCCCTAAAAATTAAAACTGGTGATCTTTCAAAACTTTATTCAAAAAATCAGCTAAGGTTACCAAATGTAAATATAATTTATGAAATGAACAATAACCTCACCAAAAATCCAAAGAAAGACAAATATAAGTTTTTCGTTTATTTTGGAACGTATGATACGGACTCTCCTCCTTCTATTCTTGTTCCCCCGATAAAGCCCTTGTTATTTTCCAATCGATTATAATTGAGGCTAGACAACAGTAGGTTTGGCCTCTTGCGAAGAACGCACCTAAAACAGAAGTTAAGGGAGGTGGCGCGTAAAAACTGGAAATTAAAGATCCCTGATGTCGATAAACATTTTTTCTTGTTCATTTATTCCACATTGGACGTAAATGAAGTTAATCTAGGAAGAGTTCGGCAAAAGAATTGAACAATTTGCGGAATTTGTGCCTCGAGAGTGCTTACAGTCACAACATCATTTCGAAACGGCTTAAAAGCTCTTGATTTTTGCCGAGCAGTAGATTTGGGGGTAGGGGAGAGAAGGGGGTTGATTTTGCTTTCCCGACCCCTAAGAATTAAATTCCAAACCCCCGAACGAAGATTTCCGCAGCAGCCACCGCCTCCTCGCCCCGATGGCGTTCAGTTCCTAACGTTCGATTTTCGAAATAATAACTTCCACCGACCGCTCGCCACCCCCTCACCCACTCGTCTCTCCCTCTCAAATACCCCATCACCCATAAAACCTTCTCTATAGCATTCCCTCCCCAACCATCCGTGATTAATTAGAGGGGGAAGACGTGGAGGAGGATGGGCACGGTGGGGCGAGATTGAGGGACAAGGGCTGGATATCCCTTGGGAGCAGCCCATGGGGTGGGGACGTAGTGGTGGGTTGGGGTCGCCTCGAGAAATAAGGGTAAATCATCGATCCGTTCGGGACTTGTTTTCTTTTTTTTTGCGGCCCTCAGGGGAGGTGGGCGTCCTTCTCGGAGTATTTCGCCGGGGAGGACTTAAGCTGCTTTAAGAAATGGATTTATGTTCCGTTATTATTGTCATTGATGACAATTATTACCGTTATAGAAGAGGGGAGTTGAGCGGATCGAAGTACTTCTTCTTCTTTTACCGACATGATTAGCATTAATGGTAAGCATCCCAATGATTAAAAAAAAATATTTTGAGGGAGGGCGGAAATACCGAAAGAGATGACGCATCGAAAATGAGTATGAGAATGAGAAAATACCAAACACAGAAAAAAGGAGTTCACGAATCACGGAAGGAAATGTCTTCGAAGGGCACTGTGAGGTTTCAATTTGGGGTTAAGGAGAACAAATTTGTGTACCTTATTTCTTAAAATATTTCTTCCACCACGACGTCTGATTCAACTAGGGAAAAATGTGTGCACGTGGTTAGGTCTCATTTTTAATATGTTAGAGGTGAATATTTTTGAAAGGATACCAGGAGAATATAAAAAAGTGATAAAAATATTTTTTTTTCAATTTTGTCGTTAATTAGACCAAGGTGTAATATATGTTGCCATTTACGGAAAATATTGGTTCAAAAATTAGCAAAAGTGTAAAATAAATGTTAGGTTCATAAAAACACTCATTAAAAAACCCAAGCTATCACAAAATTACTACATCACCTTAAATAGAATCTAAAGATGACAAAACGAGGCCAAATTAATTTTCGTACAAGAATAATAATTGCATCTTTTACATTACTATATCGATGAAACCATTGAAGCTTCACTCAACACCGCTAAGTCGAGAATTAATGAAAGAATAGAGAGATATACAGCAGATAAAAATAGATTAATTGCTTCATTCTCTCCCCGCTTTAAGAAGTAACATCCTTTTATCAATGACCGAAAAAAGTCACAATATAGTATTTTTCACCGAATCTTGAAGAAAGAATATCAAGTTCAACCTAACCCTTAACAATGGTATCTAAGAACACATACGATTTATTAAATGGAGAGTGAGAATTTTGTTGTGATTAGAGAAAAAACAAGTCGCACACATTTAAGTTGGCACATTGAACTAAATACAATCTTATGTCACTATGAGGATGTCAATTTTTCCCAACTGAAATAGGGAATGCACTGAAGAAGTGAGCAAGAAATTAATGAAATTCGTCACGGTTTAATTCGTCACTTTTCGAGCAGCGGTTTTTGATTCCAATTCTCTGTTATTGAGTTAAGATTCTTTAGTATTTTTTTGTGAATTGAGAGAGCTCTTGGGAATGTTATGAGCTATCTCCCTAACGGTATCATTAGCTTCGACAGGAGGAAGAGTTTGAAATGAAAAAATGTTACATCGTAAATAGGGAGTTTTATATTTAAAAAATTATTTCCTCTTTCCTTAAATTAAGGCATGCCCGATAATATTGTACCATTTTCAGTCCACTGAAATACTGCTTACCTGAAATATTTTAGTTACTTATCAGTAGACAGAAAAAATTACTGCTACATCCATGTTGTTCACGTCTAAAACTTTCCGCTTTCAAGTCACTCGTAAAATTAATTCTATGTCACAAATAAATGTTTTAATCCAATGTATCAGCCGAAATATTCTCTGTCCCAGGCAGCAAAATCATTGATTAATTGTATCCCATTCTTTTTCTTTTCTTCTTCAATGTTTAGCCTTTGAAAAATTTCAAACTTATTGGCCAAGAAAATATGACGAAAATGAAGATATGTTTGGAGAACCTTGTCTTTATATGTACTCAGGAAGGTATAAAATATGGTATTGAGTAAATATGTTGATTATGGTTTTATTATGATTTTATATTATTATTCTTTATAGTATTAATTATTATTTTAACCGTTAAAATACTTTGGAAAAATATATATTAATAGGAATTGTAATGCTTTAGTCTGATGTTATGATAGATAAATTAAAACTTCGAAAGAGAGAATATTTCTGTATGTGGCTTTTCAATAACCTTTGCTAGCGATCGATTTAGTGAGCAACAGATATTAATAAGGAAAATTATAAAAAAGCAACAATAAAATATATTTTTGTATATATATATATATATATATTTCTGCAGAAAAGCATATTTAATATTGTGTAAAAAAAATTGAAAATATTGTTGGAATAAATATGGAACAGCATAACAACAGGGGTGTAGAATAAATTACCAGATTATTAAGTTACTTTGGCATTATTACGCATGAGATTAGTTTTTAGATTTTGGCTGTCGTGACCCTGTTTAATAAATTCGAAATAAATTGCGTATTCCTATTTTAAATGTATTTTTATTGGAACAGACACAACAGTGTGAAATAAGATTTTTCATGATAATTATTAAAATATTTTTCTTTTGCTGAGCATTAACGTTAAATAGTTAAAAAAATATTTTCCTTATGGTGCAGACGTTATATCCTGCTAAAATAATTTTATAACATTAATTTTACGTTAAAATTTATAGTTCTCGTCATTGTGCGTTAGGCGGTAAATATAAGATATTCTACATTCCTCGTCTCAAATTTTCATATAAATTCTAATTGGCCATACTTTACTATTTAGGTGCCAAACATTCGACATTTCTCTATCATTATTTTTTAAAATTAGTTAACGGTTTAGAGATCACAGTAAATTTCTATTCTTACTCCTCAAGAGTAATTTAAATAAAGGGGTAGGAAGAAGCGTAATCAACATAGAGCAAGCGACAGATAGAATTCTACTCGTAGAGATTAAAGCAGAGCCGACGAACTTGGTCATTGCTCAGGTATACATGCCACCGAGCAACCACAGGGAGGAAGAAGTCGATAGGATGTATGATGAGTTAGAGGATATCATCGCGAGTGTTCCTGCAGGGAAACATTTGATAGTGATGGGGGATTGGAATGCGACGGTAGGCGAAGGAAAAGATGGTGGTGAGGTGGGGGATTATCGGTTAGGCACGAGGAATGAACGCGGGGAGAAAGCAATTGAATTCTGCAGGAGACAGGGGTTAGTCATCACTAACACATGGTTTAGACACCACAAAAGACGTAGGTATACATGGAAAATGCCAGGTGACTCAGAAAGGTATCAGTTAGATTATATTATGGTTAGGCACAGGTTTAGGAACATTGTGATAAATTCGCACAGTTTCCCAGGATCGGATGCGGACTCTGACCACAATTTAGTTGTTATGAAATGTAATGTTCGTTTCAAGAAGATAAGGCAAGGGCGGCGGGTTAGGAAATGGAATTTAGAAGCAGTAAATGGATTAACGAGGAAGGAGTATCAGCAGGCTGTAGAGAAAATGATGGATGACGGTAAAGAACTGAGTACTATCGAAAAAAATGGAAATGTATCAAGAAAGGTATATTAGAAGCCGCTAAAGACACTATAGGAACCGTTAACGGGAAAAGGATAAGGAAACCATGGGTAACGGATGAGATGATTGCAAAGATGGATGAGAGAAGAAGATGGAAAAATGTAAACACAGAGTTAGGCAAAATAAAGTACAAAGAGTTAAACAATATATTGAGAAGGGCCACAAATAAAGCAAAAGAAGAATGGTGGAAAACGCAATGCGAGGATATGGAAAGTTTACAGAAGAAGGGTGAAATTGGTGCTCTATACAGCAAGGTTAAGTTATTATCGGGAAGTAAGAAGGCAAGATCTGTGCTAACAGTTAAAGATAAATGGGGTAAGATAATAGTTGAACCAGGAAAAATCTAAGAGAGATGGAAAGAATATATAGAAACACTGTATGGTAAAGCACTTAGGCCGACAAGGTTAGACATAGAAAAGGAACTTGACGTAGAAGAATTTAGCTTAGGTCCAGGGATAATCGACGACGAAATAGAAAGGGCATTAAAGGAGATGAAAGCAAATAAGGCCGTGGGGGTGGGCAATATTCCAGTAGAAATGTTGAAATGGTTAGGGAAAGGTGGGAAGAAGGCCATATATGGACTGATTCGTTGTATCTATGAGGAAGGAATCTGGCCGGAAGATTTTGTGAGATCGGTGTTAGTTCCTATTCCAAAAAAGGCAAAGGCTTCGTCATGTGAGGATTACAGAACAATAAGTTTGATATCCCACGCAGCTAAAGTTATTCTCAGGATCATCAAAAAAAGGATAGAGGGTAAGGCAAATGATTACTTAGGGGATGATCAGTTTGGGTTCAGGAAAGGAAGAGGTACGCGTGATGCCATTGCAGTAATGAGATCACTATTCGAGAGGAATATAGAATACAATCAGGACGTTTTTGCCTGTTCTGTAGATTTCGAAAAAGCGTTTGATAGAGTGAATTGGGAAAAATTAATGCATGAATTGCAGAAAATAGGAATGGATTGGAGGGACAGGAGACTGATCCGCAACCTGTACATGTCTCAGACTGCTCAGGTGCGAGTGGGGAACGGAGAGTCCGGATGGGCAGTGTTAGGGAGAGGTGTAAGGCAGGGTTGCCCATTGTCACCGGTACTGTTCAACGTATATGTAGAGGAAATGATTAAAGAGGCATGGGAAGAACTGGAGGTAGGAATGAAAGTCGGAGGGGAATTCGTAAAATCGCTTAGGTTTGCTGATGACCAAGCATTAGTTGCTCAGTCAGCCAAGGGGTTGCAAGCATTGTTGAGTGAATTGGAGGTTCAGTGTGATAAATATGGGATGAGAATCAATATTAATAAAACAAAGGTTATGCGATTTTCCAGAAAGAAAAAGGCTAAGCTAAATATTAAAATAGGCGGGGAAAGAATAGAGCAGGTAGAGAAGTTTACATATCTCGGAAGTGTTTTGGACCAATACGGTCAAAGTGGTAGGGACGTAAGGAGAAGAATTGCGCTGGACAAGGAGGCTTTCTCAAAAAATTCAGAGTGTAAGAGGACGTCTCGGTAGCTTAATTGGTTAAAGCACTCGGCCGGATATCGAGGGATCCGGGTTCGAATCCCGGTCAAGGCGAATGATTTTTACTCTCTGAAATGGTTGCATTATAAGGAGGAGGGAGTTGATGACGGGGACGTTGAGTAGGGATGTTAAGACAAGACTCTTAAAAACTCTGATATGGAGCGTAGCTATGTACGGCGCGGAAACGTGGTCGCTGAAGCAGGAGGATAGACGTAGAATGGAGGCTTTTGAAATGTGGGTGTGGAGAAGAATGGAGAAGGTGAAATGGACCGAAAGGAAAACAAATGAGGAAGTACTAGAAATGGTGGGTGAGGAGAGGGGTTTGTTGAGAGAAATCCTATGGAGGCAGGAAAAATGGATGAAAGGCGTATTGAGCGGTAGTGGAATGTTGAAGAGGGTAATAGAGGGGAGAATGTTGGGCAAGCGTGGTAAGGGTAGGAACAGGATAGGGATGTTGGATGGAATGAAGGGAGGAAAGAAATACCCAGAGATGAAGAGGGACCTGGTGTAGTTTAGGTTGCTGGATTGGGTTTTGTTCGGAGTTACAATATATTTATTTTATAGTTGTGTCCATCGAAAAACCTACCTTAACCGGTAGATTACCTAATAATAATAATATATAATATATGTATGTATGTGTGTATATTTCTATATTTATGCATGTATGCATATATATAAATCCACCTGGCTCATAAAATGCCTATTTACAACTAATCACCATCATCGGAACGAGCATTATAAAGTGCTAAATATTTTATCGCATCTGTTTTCATCCACTTAAGAAAGCTTAGAGAACCCCAGTGTGGGTTTTTGTTGACGGGATGAAAGGAGGAAAGAAGTACACCGAGATGAAGAGGGACCTGATATAGATTAGTTTGCTAGGTGGGGAGTCACAAAATGTTTACGTGATAGTTGTGTCCATCGAAAAACCTACCTTAACCGGTAGATTACCTAATAATAATAATATATAATATATGTATGTATGTGTGTATATTTCTATATTTATGCATGTATGCATATATATAAATCCACCTGGCTCATAAAATGCCTATTTACAACTAATCACCATCATCGGAACGAGCATTATAAAGTGCTAAATATTTTATCGCATCTGTTTTCATCCACTTAAGAAACCTTAGAGAACCCCAGTGTGGGTTTTTGTTGACGGGATGAAAGGAGGAAAGAAGTACACCGAGATGAAGAGGGACCTGATATAGATTAGTTTGCTAGGTGGGGAGTCACAAAATGTTTACGTGATAGTTGTATCCATCCAAAAACCTACCTTGACCGGTAGATTACCTAATAATATAAACTCCTCAAAACCTATGTTACATTTTAAGCCACATTTCGCATTTTTTTCCAATTTCCCTTAATTCCCTCTAAAACGTCTTCTCTCTTTCTTTATTACTTCGTGTATCCAAAGTTCTCTCCTTTATCACAGTCTTCAATATTCTTTTGCCACTCAATATCCCCTGCATCCACTTCTCCAACCTTTCCAACCAAAATTTCTGCTAATATCTTCTTTCTTCCCCAATCCTGCCTTGACTTATTTGTTTGTTTTTTCTTGACCATTTTACTTCATGCATACTACAATTGACAGATCGATACAGCTCTATCCCAATTTTTTAATCGATACACCAGTGTCTTATAATTCTGAAAACAATCGCGTGAATTCCTCTACCACTTTACTTCTTTACTTCCCAAGAGTTTGATTCGCACCCTCGGATTTCAGCCGCGAAGCTGGAGAAATTTACCTACAGCCTCTCGATAACGTGCCACAAAGGCACCGGTTTAATTTCGCTGTTGCTCTATAGGGAGAGTCATTATCCACATATGTAGTAGAGTGAATATGCTTTCTCCTGCACTCTCTTTTGTGTGTATGTACCGTTTTAAGAGTGCATTGAGAAACCACCAAGCGATGTGGGTCATTCTACTTTGTGTCTCAAACACTATACTCTTAAACGGGGACGTTAATCATAGTGAGATTTAAGGGATTATGGAGATTTTACATTACATTATACATAGTGAGATTTTAGTTTCAGTATATCCGTCTTTACTGAACTCAATTTCCAGTATTGTGATAAATCATGAAAGGCCGATTCTTATCTTTAATGCTCAGTAATATTGAAATCAGAGAGCTCTGAGAGATAATAAAAAAAAGTAAGATGTTTTTTTTACGCCACCCAAAGATAAAGGCGCGTAAAATTTCGCATCTGGCTGGGTCATCACCGAAGTGGAATTTTGTACGTGTATTTGTATTAATCACTTACGTGTGTTTCATAGAAGTGACTGGAAAATACGTACTAGTTTTAAAAGTGACATGGAATCTTTTCGGATCTATCCTAAGCCTATCGGATAAAGGTCACCTAACCCTCAAGTTTTTCCAGTCACGAATTCCCGGTAATTTTATAATAAAAGGCGTGATTGAAAATGATGATAGAGATTCGACGTTAGTATTTCGTTTCAGAGTGGAGGCACGTTCGAGGGAGCGTGAAGTGTAGTGTGAAGTCCACGTAGTTAATTGAATGCCGTCAGATGGCAGCCGCCTTCACCTCTTGTTTGGGGACAATCCATGAAGCTTCAGACTGTATATTTATTTTTGCTTTTATTAGGTTCATCTTCATTGACAGATAATTACTTTATCAATGTGAAATTAAGTGAAGCAAAATTTTTCCGACATTTTCAAAAAAGATAGGAACAAAGACTGCACTGCCAAAATGCGGTTAAGATAACTTGAGGTAGTATAGTTTAGACATAAATTCCATATTTTTAATTATTATTTAAACATACTTTAAAATTAAAATAACAGTTTAATACATAAATATATAAGCATTCTGAGTTTGCTTACGTAATAAACCGCCTCGTAAAAATCTGACTGCAGTCTTTCAGCGTGGTACAATAATGCACTAAAGGTCATTTTAATGTTTCATTTACATTGTAAATCATGAAAAATAAACTTTTTAAGCTTTATTTTGAACCTTTGTGTTCATTGGTCTGATTTATTTTGTGTAATCTAATGAATTGTCTTTCGAAAGCAAACATGGCGTTGTCTATATTTTTTTAAGCAGTTTTAATATTTTGGTTTGAAAAGTTAGCAATCAAGTGTTTGCAGACGTTTTGCATAATTAGTTTTTGGAAAAAAATTAGAAATTATTCGACATAGAAATAGCAGTAAATATGCAATTGTTCATTGGTTTACCCCAGGGGAATCTGTTGGTTTCTTAACATACTACCTTGAACAAAAAGTTCCCGGAGTAACCACCGTGTGGCGCTCCCATCGTTCCGATTTGAGTTCTGTTTTTTTTGTTAAATTAGTACATCTGTTGTTGATATTCCCTTTAAATCTCAGTGTCATAACTTGACATTTGCAAAAGTTATGTAGCCAAGAGTACATCTATCTCTGTGTGTGTTGGCGATTTTTTACAATTGCAGAAATGGATTTAAATTTGCAACAACGAACTTGTATTAAATTTTGTGTAAAAACGGATTTAGTGGCGCACGGACGTTGGAAATGGTGAAAAAGTGTTTCGGCAACGATTCTCTAAAAAAAACGGTCGTTTACCAGTGGCACGAGCGGTCCAGAAGTGTTCGTGAGTCAATCGAAGATGATGAACGCAGTGGCAGACCATCGACATCGAAAGTCGGTGAAAAAATTGATAAAGTAAAAGAAATGTTGGTCAATAACCGCGAATTAACCATCAGAGAAATAGCGGAGGACTTGAACATTGCCTATGGATCCGCCCAAGACATTGTGGTTAATGATTTGGGTTTCCGTCGTGTAGCAGCAAAGTTGGTGCCAAAAGACCTCAATTTCATGCAAAAAAGAGACCGTGTTGACGTCGCAAAAGACATAATTTGCGAGGCTGAATCCGATCCCACATTCATCAAAAGGATCATTACTGGAGACGAGACGTGGGTTTATGAGTACGACACGCAATCCAGACATCAGGCAAGTGAATGGCGTTCACCAAATGAGCCGAGACCAAAAAAACCACGTCGTTTTCAGTCAAAAAAGAAGGCAATGCTGACGGTTTTCATGGATTACAACGGTGTAGTGCATCATGAATTCTTGCCAGGAGGCCAGACAGTAAACAAAGAGTATTATTTGGGCGTTATGAGACGTTTGCGTGAAGCAATTCGCCGAAAGAGACCAGAAATCGTCGCACAGTGCGTCGAGACCGTCGCACAGTGCTATCATTATTCGTAATTTTTTGACGAAAAATGCAACAAATACATTCCAACAGCCACCGAATTCACCTGATTTGGCTCCCTGTGACTTCTTTCTGTTCAATTGAGTTAAAAAACCATTACGGGGAACGCGTTTTAGCAGCCGAGAGGAAGTAATGGAAAAATCGCAGGAAGCACTGATGGACATACCGAAAACCGAATATGAAAAATGTTTCGAGGATTGGATCAAGCGCTGGCATAAGTGTGTTGCAGTCGATGGGGATTACTTTGAAGGGGACAATATAGATTTAGATGAATAAACTTGTATTTTTAATTTTCTGAATAAATTCCGGGAACCTTTTGATCAAGGTAGTATATTGGAACTTTGATTCTTTTCATACCTTTGCTACTTTTCATCGCTTTTTTTCAAATCTGATAAATCTTTATTGGAATCTACCCCTCTCCTGAGTCATAATTTTATCATAATTTATGTCTTTCTTTTTTAGCATCATTTATATATTTTCTCCTTGATGTTAGATGAACTGAATTTTTTCTTGCCCACACATAAATTACAACCAAACTCTTTTAGAATGTAATACAATCCAGTTTTCGTGTTCCTGTTTCCAAAATTTCTAACTTTTCCATACTGAGACTCAGTGACACTGGGAATATTATTAGTAAAATGTAAATAATATAGGTTAAATGAGAAAATATTCATCCCAATTGCATATATATTTCATAGAGAATAAATTGCATTCCTGTATATTGCTTAAGCATTAAGTTTGGTAAAAAACAACTGGGGCTAATATTTTTAAGTCAAATGAAAAAATGAATTCGTTACAGTTATTTTTCTTCATTGTTACACAATGTCTTTCATTAACACTATGAAGCCAGTTATTATGTTTGGTCATTTTTTAAGTGAATAAACATATTTTGCTCCTCCGGCATTTGATTTTTCGTCAAAATTCCAAACTGACAACTATAACTGAGGTATGATTTTTTTGAACTCATCAGTCTCAGTAATAAAATATGCTATTGGTATTCCAATCACTCCGTGAACCATTTTACTTATTTTGTCTGAAAGCGAGCGAGCTTTAGGAGAGTTTTTGAAATTAAGTTATCGGTCCCGCTCTGCAGTGTCCGAAATATTCCTTCCTTTTTTTCATCAGCTCTTCAAATATTTTATTTCATAACCACCTGTTGTTTATTTCAAATATATCGAAAAATTGCTATTTCATCTGAGTCTTGACTGGTGCCCATCAATCGTGGTATTTCCATGCCGAATATTATTTTTAATGCATGCTTCATGGAAGAAAGATGTAATTACTTTGATGGCGTTAAGTATATCAAGTGATGTACCTACACATTTCACAAGTTTCAGAGCTATTAGTACAACTTAGAAAACTTTATTCTGAAACATTTTCTCACAATTTGACTTTAAAGGTGTAAAATCATAGACAACTGGTGGAAAATGTTGATATTAGTGAAAAGGAGTAAATTTAATTTCAATTGACATGTTTCTCCACTGTTCAAAAATAAATACGCAATGAATTTCTTTATTCAGGCTTATGGTTTATATCCAAAGTCAGCAACAATGGTATAGAAGAAATTATCCCTCAGATTTTACAGGGGATACACTTGTTACATAATACTGATAATATGAAAAGGTAATAGATATCGGAGGCTGAAGAAATATCCCCACCTACCTGTCTCAAAGTTGGAGGGCACAAAATATTCTGTGGCTGATTTCCGATAGGTATACATGAGTTCAGCCAGTGAAAATATAGTATACCACAAAAAAAGGTAAGGCTTATTGTAGACACGCACCTTCAATTCCCACTGAAAAATCTCAGCACTTAACATTTCCTGAAACTATTTTGTCTGACAGCCGACTAGTTGATTCTAATTAACACTCACATCCCCGAGGAAAGTCTGAAATTTTGGACTTTCCGAATAACTTTTGACATAGCGGCGAGCTTTGACAACCATTCCATATGTAGTGAACGAATCCAAGTATCAAATTTGTAGTGAAAGCCAAAAGGCCTTGAATTAAATGGAGTGGTTATAACCTGTGGCTTATACGCATTTTTCTCAAGGTAAAATACCCTCCTATTTATCATTTTTATTTTTGCAGTTATTTTATATGCAGTTTTTATATGCAGAAAATAGGAATGGATTGGAGGGACAGGAGACTGATCCGCAACCTGTACATGTCTCAGACTGCTCAGGTGCGAGTGGGGAACGGAGAGTCGGGATGGGCAGTGTTAGGAAGAGGTGTAAGGTAGGGTTGCCCATTGTCACCGGTACTGTTCAACGTATATGTAGAGGAAATGATTAAAGAGGCATGGGAAGAACTGGAGGTAGGAATGAAAGTCGGAGGGGAATTTGTAAAATCGGTTAGGTTTGCTGATGACCAAGCATTAGTTGCTCAGTCAGCCACGGGGTTGCAAGCATTGCTGAGTGAATTGGAGGTTCAGGGCGATAGATATGGGATGAGAATCAATATTAATAAAACAAAGGTTATGCGATTTTCCAGAAAAAAAGGCTAAGCTAAATATTAAAATAGGCGGGGAAAAAATGGAGCAGGTAAAACAGTTTACGTATCTCGGAAGTGTTTTGGACCAATACGGTCAAAGCAGTAGGGAGGTAAGGAGAAGAATTGCTCTAGGCAAGGAGGCTTTCTCAAAGAGGAGGGATTTGATGACGGGGACGTTGAGTAGGAAGGTTAAGACAAGACTCGTAAAAACGTGGTCGCTGAAGCAGGAGGATAGACGTAGATTGGAGGCTTTTGAAATGTGGGTGTGGAGAAGAATGGAGAAGGTGAAATGGACCGAAAGGAAAACAAATGAGGAAGTACTAGAAATGGTGGGGGAGGAGAGGTGTTTGTTGAGGGAAATCCTATGGGAGTAGGAAAAATGGATGAGAGGTGTATTGAGCGGTAGTGGAATGTTGAAGAAGGTAATAGAGGGGAGAATGTTGGGCAAGCGAGGATAGGGCAGGAACAGGATAGGGATGTTGGACGGGATGAATGGAGGAAAGAGGTACACAGAGATGAAGAGGGACCTGATGTAGATAAGGTTGCTGCATTGGGTTTTGTTTGGAGTTACAAAATGTTTATTTGATTGTTGTGTCCATCCAAAAACCTACCTTTACCGGTAGATTACTTAATAAATAATATATATATATATATATATATATATATATATATATATATATATACTTATATATATATATATATGAACTTCTTTCTCACACTATTACTTCCTATATGAAGTAACTCTTCTATCTATTTATTTACTATAAATATTCTATTCTATTTCCATTTTAAGATTTTTTTAAAATTTTGATGAAATCCACAATATTTAGTTTCCAATTAACTAATTATTAATTAAGAACATTATGGTATAGTAGTCTCTATTATAATTTGTTCGATGTACGAAAGCGTTTAGTTATGAATAATAATGATAATGAAAATCAAACATTGGAGATCGTTGTACCTATTATCGTAATTGATAATGAACCATGCATGAACTAAATAATGTTAAATTAGGAGAAGTATTATGAATGTTCTTTCTGGCATGAATTATAAAATATAAAGAAGGTAATGTTTAGTACGCTGATAGAATGTAAGAATTTTGCGAATACCTTAATGAGGTGATGGCATTTATTATTCCATTTTTATTGCAATTTGAATGACCTCTCCAATATCCCGTTAGCTCATCCATAATTTATTATTTTTGGGTGATCATTAGTTTTCCCTGCGCGAGTTTAAATCTATTTTTTTGATAGTGTTTAATTATTAGTCTCTGAAAATTTTAACGAACATAAAATATTGGTTGGTAATGTTTATTTTCGGTTAACACTTTTGTGTATTCCTGTCCAATGACTGTAGAAGTTAACCTAGAAAATAAAAAAGGGTAGGTTTTATTTCTATT